>JAOTON010000972.1:600000-1055000 GCA_034440635.1 Lepas anatifera | reverse complement strand
CCGTTCATAATTCTTGGAGTGCACCATAACTAAGCCTCCATTACCATATCGGAATGATTTATGTCGGGCCCGTTGTTCTCTGGAGCGTGCATAACGAACACCGTCATTCATCTGATAAGAATGGTCGCAAACACCGCCGGGAATGGCGGAGTGCACTGAAATAATAAGACACGAGGTGTTGTGAGTGTCGAATACCTTATGCCCTGTTGGTTTTCGGATGGAGCTATCTATATGTTTTCTATTTGCATGTATTCCGCTGCTGTTTTGATAACGCTTTTGATTGGACATTTCTGGGAAATGCATATTTTACTGTGCCATGGCTTATATCAGATCATAGTGATATATCCAGTCAAATCTGAACTTTGTCACCGCAGTCACGAAAATCGATGCGTCTGTGCTCTTTATTTGTTGTACCAAGTCCCGATTAATGTTCTCGTTTCTATCGCTTACGTGGGGTGACGATTGGTGCGTTGTAAGTAACAATTCAAGAAAGTCCTGTTTAAGCATGAATGATTCGGGAGAGAAGTGTGAGCAAATTAGGTTTTCAGATACGAGCTGTCACCAGACCGCCAACTGCTCCAGTAGATTTAAGGAATGGCGTCTCTGCATTCACACGTGCATTAATGCGTGTGAAATATTATTAATATCAAATAATATTAATACGTGCATTAATTTAGTGAAATTTTTTGGTTTCCCCCCCACTATTTTGAAAATATACCTGTGGGAGATTCCGCTGAATGATAGTTGTTGGCAGAGCTGGTCAAATTGGCGATAAGTTAGCGACTACACTGGCTCGGACTCAGTGGAAAGGGTCGTAATGTGTCCTTGGGTGCAAATGGTTTGAAATGTACTTTTTTAGCATGAAGAATGACGTCCTCATTTTCTTACTGTCTATCGGTTTGTTTTCTGTTGTCTGCCATCCTGTTTTCTCTTGTGTGAACAATACGCAAGAGAAAGGCCAAATTCAGAAAATGCAGATCCATATATTTCGGGAGGGAAATAAATGGGCCTCGTTAGAGGGGGAAATACACAAATACCACAAGGAATGTGTAAAGCTAGGATCTCGTAAAAAATGTTTGTATCTCAGATTAAGATATCTGGCCATATTTACGTATCCAGGGGTGTCAAAAGTGGGAAAAGCAGAGGTACGCTCCCAGGATGACCTACCAGGAGACGCACCGTCATCCCCAAAATTTCGGGACGCACTCTAGGCTTTTCCATATTCCCTCTACATTACCTGTGTGAACCTACGTATATGTTCTCAGTTCTAGTTTTAGAGAGAATGTGACACACTCATCATGTGATTTAAACTGATATGGCCGTCTGATGTAGCATACCGAGAAACCGCATGATCAGAAATCCATTGTGATAATTTCAGAGCTTCGCGTGTGAATTCCTGTGTAAAATTTCGGGACTTACCGTTCGTGGAGGAAGAAAAGAAAAGTCACCGCCTACCAACCCCCTTCCTCTCCCAGCAGTCACGTGATATAAGTTGGCTTTGGGAACGTGACGTAATGCTCAGTCCCGCTGCGCGGACAAATATTTATTGCTTGGACATATTTAAAACCTGCTTCCTAGGCCTCTGGTTGGCTCAGTCGGTTAGCGCGCGCACTCGGCTCGACCTATGACATTCTGTATGTGCAATGTGTCGTTGGTTCGAGCCCACCCAGAGGCAGAACTTGGCGTCCCGCCCTAGTTCAAGTCTAGCTCAATCCCCTTCCCCTCCGACACCATATGACATCAGCAGTTAGTGTGTCGTTAAACCCCAAAAATGAAAACCTACTTACTAACCATGTTTTCAGCCCTGGTGACTGAGTTTGTATAACTTTCTTAAAGACAAGTTTCAAATGTGAAATATTTTTAAATATACCAATAAAAATCGCCGAAGTCTATAAGTGTTAGTTTTTCCCCTAACTAATTTTTGTTAGCGAAGCCCTTCATTTGTAAGTCATACCCTTTTGTGGCGCCAATATAATAGGTTCAATCTGGCAAAAAGCGTACGCTTATTTCATGCCACGCGATTTTGTTGTTTTCCTCTAACAAAGGAAAAGCAAATGAAACGATTTCTTAGGCTTATTAGCCATTCTTAGCAAAATAAGGCCATATCCATTATGTTCAATGCAGATTGCCCACAGTCTAGCATTCCACCAATGTGTCCTATTCCCTTTAATGAAAGGCGTTAGTAGTGGTTGAAAAGATGGCCAAATACGATACAATTGCACTTTCCCCCCCTCTGGTCTTCACCAGTCTGGGATCTAAAGAGCGCATGCTGCTGCAAGGGCGCATGCTGACATAGTCAAACAGCAGCGTTGTGCTGACCGCCCCGCGTGGACCCCGTACCTGAACCTTAGCAGTAGGCAGAATAGCCGCCTTGGCACAAGGCAGCTCTACATATGGTAGAGATACTACTGTTTACAGAACGAGACTGACTGGACTATCAACAGACAGGAAACAAAAAGACCCATGATGTTTACAGAGCGCAAACCCTGGTATTGTGGCTGAACTTGAGGCACCGTAACCATTGCCACGACTTCGGGATCTCCTTGTGTTGAGGTGGTTTCAGCTGAAGCAGCTCCCGAGAGGAGCTGGTGGTTGGACTTCCTCCGCATCCTGCACACTTCCGACGAGCTGGGCTCGTCCTGGCTCTCCCGAGCTGAACCTGCACCTGCAGCGTGGGTGGCCACTTGCTCTGTTGAGGGTTCTACTTTGGACGACGAACTTGTAGTTCTTATTAACTGAGAACATTGAACACTATGGAAAGCTCGCGTCTTGAAATCTCTTCATCCAAGTACTTCACTAGTCCTCCCACGTCCGTCTTCTTGCTGTCACTCTCCAGGCAAGGTCACTCAGTCTCCATCTGCTCAGGCAGCTTGTACAGAAACAGAGGAGTGGGAGACATCGCGTACGACTCTCCCTTCAAGCTGAGTGACTGCAAGCTGTGAATGTGCGATTTTCGGCTGTTTTGAAGACTTCGCGGAGGCTTTACATCATCATCCGGGTATACATGGTTGGGGACTACATAGACGGACCACAGACAGAACATACAGACCCTGAATGCGGGAGAAAAACTTTCGTTATCGATGACCAAACTTGGAGAGCGTGATGGTAGTTTGGGGCAGTCAAATAAAGGCCCTCAATGGCCCCCTTTGCTTCACCCCTCAGAATAACACTCATATAACTAACTTGCTCATATCACTCATCTCTTGTAAGTCGTTCGCACTAAATGAGTCCCAAAAGGCCTGCCATATATCGATCTTGCCATTAAACTTTGACAGCTGCTGCTTTGGCAGTTAAACACGCGCACTTGAGGGGCCTGAAAGTCCGCCCACCTGTTTTTCCGAGGTGGCCTGAGAACCCTCCGCGGCCAGAAAACGCTACTTGACTACGTTTCGGCGAATTCGTGAGCGCGTCGATTGGTTAAGGAAGTTTGAAAATCGGTCAGGATTTTTTATTACAGGCATTCAAAATCAGACATATTTTGAGACCATCGCAAACCGAGACCAGGCCCAGGTTTTGCAAAAAGCCCCATGTCCGGAAAACAGCTTGGCTTCAACGAATAGCTGGCAAAACAGCGGTAGTATGCCAGGCAGTGGTATAGAGTATGCAGTGCGCCAGGCAGTAGCATTATTCAACTACTTGTTAACACGCGCACTGAAGTGAGGACTGGGAGCCCCGCCCAAAAGTGGTCGGAGAGCCGCCCGTAACGGCAAGCAATCCTCGGCCACATTCGGACAAATTTAACGGCGCGTCGATTGGTGCAAGAATTTTGAAAATCGGTTGAAAATGTTTTGACTTATGGGCCTTCAAAGTCAGACCTACATTCTGGGATCACCACAATCGCCAGTTCGCTTGCATTGGAGACCGAGTGGTTTCATGACGGAAATTATGGAAATGGTGGTGGTGTCATAAATGGAATGATATATCCAGTTTACCTCGCATGAAGGCCAAGGTAAAAGGTCATACTAGCATTTTCAAGGTCATTGGCCCCAATGCTTCCGGTCAAATGGCGTTACCCAGTCCTACGTATATTACATATGTTATGACGTCATAGTTAAGGCAACGAAGCCCAACTATGCAACCTTCTCTATATGACGAGTGTAAAGGTCAAGGTCAAAAGTCATCGTCAAAGGTGAATCCTCATTTTGAGCCCAGCGGTTGCTATTGTGTTAGTTGTATTTTTTTTGTTTTAGGCCCCAACCTGCGAGGCATATAGCGCCCATAACACTTCTCGCAGTCAAAGCTTATAATTTTGTCTGTCTTTAGGGAAAGTAAAGTCTCGTCTAAAGTGAACTAATATTTACATTAAAGAGTGATTCTTTCACATCGTAGTTATGATTCTCACTGCACGGATGCATGGTCACAGATTCAAACAGGTTTACCGCGCCGGCAGGCGCCCGGCGCGGGCGCCGGGGCGTCACTTCCGGCGCCCACCCCGCGCTAACGGACCCAGGGCCCTTTGTGTTAGTTGTAATGTATAAAATAGGGAGTATACCATATTTCGATGTCATAGGGCAATGACCCTGAATGACTACGACCCAATTTTCAGGGGAAATATTTTTGCAACCTTCCCTTTACACGACCCTGGCCCGCCTTTAGCATATTCCCGACTTTTTCTGCATTATTGCTGCATTTCCCAATATGTCCCCAGCACGGCCAAAATTTGACCTTTATTACCTCGTTTCACCTTAAGTCGACCTAAACAATTGCAAATCGGCTACGATGTAGAGACTTACACTAGCCCTCACCTATTCCCTAGCCGGCGTTTTTCTAAGTCTCTTAGTTTCCGAGATGTCAGGAGGAGGGCTATCAGCCCCCCACCAGTGCGCATTAGTACCAAACCCCTCTCCAGTGCGGGTATTAAACGTGAGCTCTCTGAAAGCTGGCCTCCAAACGCTGAATCCTGAACAGGATCGGTGCTGTCCTTTGCGCTAGCGCTGAATCCTGAACAGGATCGGTGCTGTCCTTTGCGCTAACGCTGAATCCTGAACAGGCTCGGTGCTGTCCTTTGCGCTAACGCTGAATCCTGAACAGGCTCGGTGCTGTCCTTTGCGCTAACGCTGAATCCTGAACAGGCTCGGTGCTGTCTTCTTGCGCTAACGCTGAATCCTGAACAGGCTCGGTGCTGTCCTTTGCGCTAACGCTGAATCCTGAACAGGCTCGGTGCTGTCTTCTGCGCTAACGCTGAATCCTGAACAGGCTCGGTGCTGTCCTTTGCGCTAACGCTGTATCCTGAACAGGCTGGGTGCTGTCCTTTGCGCTAACGCTGAATCCTGAACAGGCTCGGTGCTGTCTTCTGCGCTGACTAGCTACACAAATTTACTTTTTCTTCCCGAATTCGCTCAAATCGGATTTTGTTACCGAAAAGTACGAATCAAAACCACTCTGCCCCCCTGCCCCCCCGTATTCCGACGCGTGTGGTTATAAGTGACTCGTGTGTTTCGGCTCTCTGGCATGGCTTTGTGTATCATGTCAACACCAGGCTATTGTGGTACATTCACCGCTACTCTGGCTCGTTCAATGCGATGACGTCAGTACATAGCATTCGCCATTGACCAATGGCTGTGTGCAAGCCATTCCATCTGGTGCAATAATATTTACATTGCAGACAATCATTCAGTGGAACTGTAATGTTTGAATCTCATATATTTTCCGTTTTCTTTTGCTCCCGCATGCTGTCTAAGACCAGCATGAAACAATGGTACTGGAGTGCAACTGCTTCAACCTGCTCTCTGACACCTCTGCCTCCGCTGAACAGAAATCGAGCAGTGCCGGGCCACCGAACCCAGTCCTGGCCCTCCTTATACCTGAGTAAATACCGTGGCGGCAGCTGCGTGCGGTGGGTCAGTTATATGGGTCCCACCATTGGTCCACTCCATTGCAGCGGCGCGAAAGGGCCGACTTGGGAGCCGTAATAGCTGCCACCTGTGTAACCGCCGCTATCGCCTTAGCATGTATGGCAGCCGGCTGACCAAATCAACCACTCAGGTAAAGTGTAGGCACATGGCAGACAGAGAGCACAACATGCAAAAAAACGCGTATGGCCGGTAGAGGTATAAAAAACAATAAAACATGCATGCACGGGTAAAGCTGCCAATAAGGTGTGTCGGTGGACAGAATGGTCCAAGAACACGGCTAGTAGTTCCCTCCCCCCAAAAACATATGTTGATACTAGTCAAGAATAATAGTTTTGTCATTCATGCATAAACATATGTTCTTGCGCGTTGTAAAATACATACACATGGAGCCCACCTTCACCTTTACCTCAATTATGTTTTTGTTTTGTTACCAGAGGTCAGAAAAGTGGGATCTGGCCAGCATAGCTCAGGAAAATCTCGAGCATCCGTGAGTCGGTAAATGGTTTTTCCCCACGGCAACGTGTATGGTGTTTTAACGTGTGAACATTATCTTTGGCTTGGGGAGTACTAATTTAATTTGCTGGTTTTCCACTTCAAATGGTTTAACTCCTGGTCTTATGATCCGTTGATTTTTTACCTGTGGGCCCCTCTTGGATCATTTGACTTCGGGCACTTCATCGTGTGACGTTTTGTGCTGTAGACGATATGATCTTTGGATGGTTTGACATTTGGACGGACTGAGGATCCCCCGTTGTTTGCCTCCGTATGTTTTATGATGTTGAATGGCACTAGCACTAGCCATAAAGCTGATTTCAGTCATTCTAAACGAATCAGAGCCGGAGCCGAGCCAGGGGCATTGAACCGTGGCATCCCGGGGCCAATAGGCTGAGCATTCGTGGACCCACGGTGTCTCGCCGGTGACAGTCGTACTGGCTGATAAACTGACGCAAGCATTACGGATTGTTATTGAGCACAATGTAAAATGAAGAGCGTGCGCCGGCCTCGTTAACATGGCAATAACTGTTTACGTTGTGGATCTGAAGGTCGTGAAAACCATTGGTTTCAGAGCAAAGTATTATTTGATGGTGGGGTGCCGCGCCCGTTTGAGATTGCTGGAGTTCTCGGGGCATAAGCGTTGGCGGTTTTTTGTATGTTATGGCACCCTGTTTTTATTATCTGAATAACTTGCAAGCTGTTCTGGGACAAAACGGGTATGGGTATGTCTATTATCCGCCTAAATAACTAGCAAGATGGCCAGGTACAAGACAGATATAGGTAAGCCCATACTCCCGTCTAATGTTCGCTATCCAAGGAAGAACCCAATGTCTACCTGCTGACAAAGATGAGGAGCCTGCTCTCGGGATACCTTAAAGGGAATGTGGCACCTGGGTCGAATTCTGGAATTTAATGTAATTAAACCACTTATGATTTCTCTGAAAAAATTTGCAATGAGCTCAATATTTTGATCTTTAAAATACTCAGCAGAAAATAGCGTATCGTGACCTAACTTGACATGCGGAGGTCAAACCATTGACCTGAGCGCTTAAACCTGCGAAATAATGTCTTACCGAATTTACGCGAGCTTTCTAATGCACTTGCAGATTTGCGCTAAACCCCATATTTTCGGAGTTAGAAGGGCCATCGATGCCTTCCAGTGGGGCGAGGGTGGCGCCGGACCCCTGGACGGGCGCGGGTTAAAATTGTTTCGAAGTAATTAATTTCCTCATATTTCCTTCCATTGTAAACGCAGCATTTTTGTAACTTCACGCGCAAAGGTGCTACAACGACAGTATACCAAAAATTGGATTTGCCAAATTTAGATGAAATATGAGAAAACAGATGCCAGGTTTGCCATATCTCTGATTGTCATAGTTTATCTCTGATCTACCCATATTATCACTAGGGGATTATAAGCTTAACGTTACAGTGTATATTTGTGCATTTCTGTACGCATGACATAATTTGATACAAATTTTGGTAACTTGCTTAATGGAGCCTGAAGCAGCAACAGGGCCAAATCAAGAAAATGTTTTAGGTGTGTGATGTGTGTCTTAAAAACCATGTCCTCAAATTAATCCTTTATTGATTCTGCAAAGCCTGCTGGTAAAAATGGGATTATCCTATTGTTTTATTGGTATGGAAAACCTGTTTTGGTTTAAAAATCTTCATTTTATAGAAAATTTGTTTTGTGTCCGACACTGATGAAGCCAAGAATCAACCTTGATAAAGCCCGGTATCAGCCCGGCATGGGCTCATATAAGTTCTTCGGGCCCAGTCAAAGCCCGCAGGCCTGGGCCGGGCTTTTGCCGGGGGCCTCCGGGCCTAGCAAATTCCCACCTCTTGAAACGACCCAAATCGAGTAAGTCTACCCTCATAAAAATAAGGTAAGCGTCATCGTTTTTCCTTATCAAAGTGCCTAAAACACACTCCTAAGAATCAGAGTACACTGAAAAAATAGTTGCTGAGATTCATGAACCCTGGTTCGTGAGCCTAGGTTATAAGCCTCGTCATGAGGCTTTGCAGCATGAAAGAAGGAACCCAGACCTAGTACCCCTTACCTCATAAAATAAGTAAATAATTTTAATAGAATATACCTAAATTTTTAAATAACCTGAAACATAAAAATCATAAGTGTCGCCACCGGCAAAAAAGTGGGGGGCCAGCCAAACTTCAACATGATGCTGACAAAAAACTTTCATCCTCAGGACCAAAAACTGTTCGAATTTGGGCTCCTCGTTGCCTTCCGCAGCGGCTGGATATAAGAATGTCCGGCTTTCTCTCATTTTGACTGAGATCAGGAAATTTTTGGCAAAAAGTGAGGGGGCCAGGCCCCCCCTGCCCCCCTTTTCCGACGCGTATGATAAAAATAATCTAAACATAAAATAGGCCTAGTCATTTTGCTTTACCATGGAGCCCACCAGTTCGAAATCGGAGGGTAAGAACATACTTTCGTTAACCTATGATGAGCATGCCTATACCTCCTCAAATTGCAGTGCACTGCGTTCTTCAAATCTAGAGAGGCCGTAGTATCTCACCAAACAGGCTCAAATGACTCATTTGAGCAGTCACAGGGTCCCCATAGTATAAACCCACAGCATCAAACAGGTGCACATTCGTAGAAGATGCCAGTGGTCATTTATAGAATCATCCTTTGAATATACTATAGCCAATGTGCGATCGCATGAGCAGGAGCTGTCATGTCAGGTGATAAATTCGGTCGTCCTCTCTGCGTCCATCCGTTGGCCAAAATTCCGAAAGTTGCAGCATCCAGGCAAAGCAGCCTCCCTTTCCTAACACCGACATCTAATCGAATAGCCGAATTCAATAATTCCAAAGATAATTACGTGAGCTTGTGTAGGTATAGGATACACTTAAGATCTTGACATCACCTTAGAAGAGCCTTCGATCCTATAAAATAATCGTACATGTTAGGGCGCAAATTCACGTTTGTGCTTTTGCGCTGTTTGTTAAGTTAGAGCGTACTTTTGTTTTATTTTCGGGAAAATATATGTTAGTATGCATATGATATAACGTACGTATGTAACATGTGCGAACATATATGCATGCAGAAATTAAGAGAGGGTAATTATGCATTTCAATACATGTTAATTTTGGCTAAATCGATATCAGAAATCTGCAGAGGAGTTTATTTCAGGGTTAGAAACATGCTGTTTTAATCTGTTTAAGTTTGTACCCACTTACCAATAGTCGCTTTAGTTGTGTCATCCATCAATCACTCCCCGCCGTTTCAATTTAACTGGCCTTGTTGCACAGCATGCGAATTCCGGGCGTAATTAGTTTGCCGGGGCGCCTACATGCACTGTGACATCTATGGAGAGATGTTGCAAGCTCAGATGACAAAGCGAAACTGATGAGCCATTTCCTTATCAAATGAGCAGCAAATTTTGAGGTCAATGTCAAAGGGCATTGGTCAAGTTAAGTCCTCATTTCCGGCCCAACAGTTGCTATAGTGTATACTATATAGTAGTTATAGTGTATGTTATAGGAAATACACCATACTGTGACATCATAGGTCAATAATCTTTAAGGATCTGGACCCCAAAACTTCAGGAAATATGCGTTGAATAACTTTTACTTTGTTCTTTTTTTCTGGGATCGGGGCTGCCCAGGCTTATTTGGGTATTACTTTCTGAATCCTGGGTTGTGTCGAACTTAAAACAGTAATAGGTCCAGCCCGGGCCTGCAAAATTGCCCGTCTTCCATCTCTAATGCATATATACCAATCAGTATGGAATTGATCGCATGTTACGTGAGGTCAGAGTGAGCGCTTATTCTGTTCTAGTTTATAGACATCTGATCCAGCTCAATTCAGCGGTTTCCGCCCTCCTTAGATGCTATACGATCGCAGTAGCAGGCGCATTTGTCAAGTCCAAATTGCAAGCAATAAAGAAACTTTAATTGTAAAATAATTTGACTGCACGCACAGAGACCCCATGGGACTAACCATGGTCCCATAACCATTAGCCACGCAGCGGCCAAAGTGCGTGATTGCGTGTCCAGCGGACCATGCGACCGTCCAGTACGCGCGCGTGACGTCACCTCCCTGTTTGGCCGCAGGCTGACGCTGGTGCTGTCGTGTGCGATGAACTTCCAGTACTACCCTCACGACACCCAGCAATGCTCCATGAAGATTGAGAGCCGTGAGTCAGGGGCGGGCCGCGTGGCACGTGCTGGCTGCACGATATTTGTCTTAGCTGCCATTGCTCATACACTAAGTGGCGGCGGGGCTAGACGGGCGGTGTTTTACAGTGGCGCTGAGAGCGTGGGTCTGGGCTGACCGTGTGTTTGCTGTAGAAATGTCACGCAGCCGGCGGCGCCCGTAAGTCCGATCGTTACTTGCGGAGTGGCGTGTTTTTGCGTTGGCGGGTGCACGCCAACTCCGATGGCTGCAGCCGGCCGAACCACTTCTTTATTAGAGATGGCAACCTTTAGTAGGCTGCTTTTCAAGAGCAGTTGTCAGCTATCTGGTGAAGCTGAAAGTAAAACATGTTTTTTTTTCTCGAAAAGAAAAGCAAAACAAAGATTGCAGTCCATTTCCAAGTACATTTGGAGCAAAACGAATTTGCTCATCTAAAATATGTCCCTGTTGTCCCTTCAGGATTCTACTGTCTCTAGTTGCTTAGAAATAGAATGTCAAGCTATTTTTATAAGACAGTTGGAAATCGAAATTTTGTGGGCAACACTAAAGTCTTCTTCTCACATATATCAGTGGGGTACACCTGTCAGGACAAATGTTCGTTTTCTGAAGGGAACGTGCTTGTGACTTGTTTTACTCTGCGATGGTCAGATGACGTTGTCGCTCGCGCCTGCTGGATGTGAAGTGTTGTCATCGTCACACGCATCGCGTGTGAAGAAGAGTGACTGGTCCCCCTCCCTACATCGTAGCATGAGCGCATCTGTGCTGCAGATGGCACCCCTTGAAGAGCTGCACAATGGTTTTTCCCACCCCCTGAATGCCTGTGTCTCTATCACGCTATCAGACCGTGCTGCCCCTTAACCATATGATATTGACATCCCTGCTGATGTGCCCTGCGTTTCTCCACCTGTGCAGTGTGAGCTCCAGCGAAACTCAGCTGGGGCGGCGTTTACCGCTGGTTGGTGGGGCTTTTGACCGTGTTGCTCGGCGTTTACCGCTGGTTGGTGGCGCTGTTGACAGTGTCGCACAGTGTTGACCGCTGGTTGGTGGCTCTGTTGAAAGTGTCGCACGGCGTTTACCGCTGTTTGGTGGCGCTGTTGAAAGTGTCGCACGGCTTTGACCGCTGGTTGGTGGGGCTGTTGACAGTGTCGCACGGCGTTTACCGCTGGTTGGTGGCGCTGTTGAAAGTGTCGCACGGTGTTTACCGCTGGTTGGTGGGGCTGTCGGCAGTGTCGCACGGCGTTTACCGCTGGTTGGTGACGCTGTTGACCGTGTCGCACGATGTTTATCGCTGTTTGGTGGCGCTTTTGACAGTGTCGCGCGGTTTTTACCACTGGTTGGTGGCGCTGTTGACAGTGTTGCACGGTGTTTACCGCTGGTTAGTGGCGCTGTTGACAGTGTCGCGCGGTTTTTACCGCTGGTTGGTGGCGCTGTTGACAGTGTCGCGCGGTTTTTACCGCTGGTTGGTGGCGCTGTTGACAGTGTCGCGCGGTTTTTACCGCTGGTTGGTGGCGCTGTTGACAGTGTCGCGCGGTTTTTACCGCTGGTTGGTGGGGCTGTTGACAGTGTCGCACGGCGTTTACCGCTGGTTGGTGGCGCTGTTGACAGTGTCGCACGGTGTTTACCGCTGGTTGGTGGCGCTGTTGGCAGTGTCGCGCGGCTTTACCGCTGGTTGGTGGCGGGTTGACAGTGTCGCACGGCGTTCACCGCTGGTTGGTGGCACTGTTGACAGTGTCGCGCGGTGTTTACCGCTGGTTGGTGGTGCTGTTGACAGTGTCGCGCGGTTTTTACCGCTGGTTGGTGGGGCTGTTGACAGTGTCGCACGGTGTTTATCGCTGTTTGGTGTCGCTGTTGACAGTGTCGCGCGGTTTTTACCGCTGGTTGGTGTCGCTGTTGACAGTGTCGCACGGTGTTTACCGCTGGTTGGTGTTGCTGTTGGCAGTGTCGCACGGTGTTTACCGCTGGTTGGTGGCGCTGTTGACAGTGTCGCATGGTGTTTATCGCTGTTTGGTGGCGCTTTTGACAGTGTCGCGCGGTTTTTACCGCTGGTTGGCGGCGCTGTTGACAGTGTCGCGCGGTGTTTACCGCTGGTTTGTGTCGCTGTTGACAGTGTCGCGCGGTTTTTACCGCTGGTTGGCGGCGCTGTTGGCAGTGTCGCACGGTGTTTGCCGCTGGTTGGTGGCGCTGTTGACAGTGCCGCACGGTGTTTACCGCTGGTTGGTGGCGCTGTTGACAGTATCGCACACTACCGACGACCTGGTGTTCCTCTGGGACCGGCGGGTGCCGCTGGAGGTGGATCCTATCGAACTGCCGCAGCTGGACCTGGTCTCCAACATCACCGGCGACTGCACCCACATCTACGCCACCGGTAGGTACTATTCTATGGTTGGATAGGTGACTGCCCGCACACGGCGGTGGATCCAGGCTGGTTGTTTGGAACAGGCAACAGGGCAAGAAATCGTGAAAAACGTAATGGTTTCGTTGAAAAGGACAGGGAACTTCGGTAATTCTGGGAGACAAATGTTTTTTAACGCGCGCCCCGCTGGCATCCCTGGCATGATGCGCCCCGCTGGGGTGGGGGTGTTTTTCGCCCCCCTCCCCTCCGTATCTCGTTCCCCACGAAAGCTAGAGGAAAATTACGGGCGGCGTTCGAAAGCTCTTGACAAGACGAAGAGATTTTATACAAGGAATTTTTATGTCAGGTCAATATTGAGTTCAGCATAGGTCAAAGAAGGCTCCATAGGCTTACAACAGAGCAGTGTACGTTTCTCTCTCTAGATCTGCGCTCGAGGGAGCTAGAGCAAATATTTATGCATCATTGGATTCCTCTCATCGCGGCAAATCGAATTATGTATAATATGACCTTGCTAGGTCAAATAGTGAAAATAACCTGACCTCGAGCGAGGTCAGGGTCACAGAGTGACCTGGTATGGTCATGTTGCATATCAATCGACTCCCCGTGACAATATAAGCACAATACAAGCAAAATGGGAGCTTTATCTCAATTCAGTGAGAAGTTATGGGCAAAACAATTACTCTTTACTCCCGTGACCTGATATGACCTTTGAGAGGTCAGATGCTCAAAAGCTCAACTTAATCGTCAAGATCGTGGTAAGAATAGACGGTTTGAGGATTTTCAGCTTTATCTATCCAGTATTTACTGAAAACGAGCCCATTCTATTTTTCACCATAGACTTATAATAGGGTGACCAAAAATTTGCCCCACCTTAGGTCAACAATATCAAAATTCAAAGATAGCAGATTTTTAGACCTTAATGACCTTATCATATTGTGGAAGATTCAAACTGATCGGTTCGCTGATGTTCCCTGGGCGCCGCTTCAAACTCGTGAATTCTGGTTTTGAGGTTGGGTCACTTGACCTTGAATAGCTCCTTGACCTGACATGACCTTAAGTAAAAAATTGGTCAGATGTGTAGAATTGATCAGGGATAGGGTACTGTAAATTTTGTTGTTCTGCCTCTGTTTGTTTTTAGCTATCTGGGGAAAACCAGGAGGAGGGCGAATTTTGCCCCCGCAAGTGGGGCGCGTGTTAAGGGTGTTTTTCTAACTCTCTTGCTTTTTTAGATCTCAGGGGGCACTTTCGGAGCCCCCTCCACTGCACGTTGACGCTAGACCCGTCTCCACCGCGTGTTTGATAATAGCCTTGTATATGTGGTATGTATAGCCTTTATAATCGTCGAGTTATGGGCAGTTAAAGATATACTTAGAAGGTGATCTTTGAAATGACCAATCGAAGCAGCGCCCTGGAACCCCGTATTAACCAAATTTGAAGGAAATAAAGAATGATCGGGTGTACGGCAGGGGTCCTTGGAGGTATACGATGCTGACTTAACCCCATTCCTATCAGGCTCCTGGCTACCCCTTTACCTGTCAGGGAGGGGCACATCCCCCGCTCCCCCCCACCCTAAGACCTCAAAATCTACTCGTCCATATTCGAAAACACAAAATGGGATTGATATGTGTCACGCTAATCTCCATTTTCAAAAAAGAAAACTTTCAAATTTAGAAAATGATGGCCAGGTTTGTGCAACATATACATTTTGAACTGATTCTTAGGTTCTCCATATCTCTTGCCATGGCCCTGCACGTTTATTTTCACAAATCTGGTATCCGTTGACAGAGAAGTAATGCAAAAATTGTCATATCTTTCGGTGATACCAAAATTCAAAATTCGTTGGTGGTTCCAACGACACAACTATATAGTGAAATAGGTACATTTATTTTACCACTTTTTGTTGTATTTGTTGCAAACGATAGATACTCCTTACGATCTTTGAAATCGAAACTGCATGTACAATGTAGAAAAATCCTCAGAGGCGAATGTGGGAAAGAAAAATGGGGGGGGGGCAAGATGCAAATTCTTAATGTCTCAAAGGCATGATATGTACATACATACATATATTTCTCGGCTATTGGTATTGCGGATCCCAATTCCCAAATCCCAATTCCCAATTTATCAGCTCATACCAAAGCCGGGATGTTTAGTTCTGAATTATCTTGTCTCCTTGATCAGCCTATTGATGCATTGTCCTATATTTGGTCTTGGAACCAAATGCATGCCCAATATTCATGTCCCATTCATTCACCTAGTGTATTGAAATACTCCTGCACATGCCTAAAACCGCCTTAGTTATAATAATAATAATGATTGTTGGGGTTTAACGACGCTCCAACTGCCAGGGTCATACGGCGTCGCCAACTCTCACCCTGTTGGAAGGGATTTTGGGGATCAGATCGACTTATTCAGGGGCTTCACCGGGACTTGAACCCGGGACCAGTGGCTTAGAAGACAAGGGTGCTATCCACTAAGCCACCTCATCCCCTAGTTATAATACCTAAGCGTGCATATGGCATACTGTTTCATACAATATAGGTTTGAGAGTATAGTATGGATACTTCTTCTACCCGTCTGTCCTGTAAACAGTACCTTTGCCATATAGGTACTCACTCTGCACTCTGTAAGAGGGCAATCCAGTTACAATAAAAATCTGGCTTTGAGTTTTAAAACCGCCTCTGTCGAAAATCATATGAATGTTTGAATGGACTTTAACCTGACATATAATTTAAACTACTCAAACACTTTAACTGCTCTCAACACTGTCACGGAAGGCTTCGCTATACGAAGAACGCATAGTGGACGGTAACACTCTGCGAATAGGTCCGTCATAAGCGAATAGCCCCGCCCGTGGTTCAGAAATTGTTTCCAAACTGTGATAAAAAGCTTCCCAATTTAGTTTTATGTAAAAACTTTTACGAGCATATCACTAACCGTTTTTGAGATCTTATTTTAAAGAAAAACATGCGGGGAGGGCGGAATCAACCCGTCCCCCCTGTCTGATGGAATAGCATTAGATTTTTGTTGGACTTGACGATCCTCCAACTGCCCTAGTTATACTGCGTCGACGACTCAAGCATGTTGGGAGGTTGTTTATTTCATTCAGAGAGCCCGTCGGGCCTTGGACCCGGGATCAGTGACTCAGGATGTGGACCTCTACCACTGCCGCGCATCTCCTCTTCACTGACCTTGTTACCATAACCCAATGCCTGCATGCACGAACTAATGAAGGTGTTATTTCCATGCCAACGACCGCACCCTGTCTCTCATCTAATCCAATGGCGCTTCATCAGCGCCCCCTAAGGACGGGAGTCAGTGGACCCTCATGTGGTCCCTCATCGAGCCGGTGCACCAGTAGGGGGCGCCACGGGTGGCTGCACGTCAGAGAGCACGAGCGTCAGAAGTGGTGCCAGCGGCGAGGTCAACGCGCTGCGTACTTATCATATATGATTTTCAATTTCAACCGAAACTAGACAAAATCTCAGCTCCGCCAGGAGCATGCGTACTCGTAGTGCACCACGAGAGTCCCAATTTGAAGAGTTTTTCTGTGCCAACGTGAAAGCTTCTTGGTCAGTGAGGATCTAAAGCCTCACTGACACTCGCCTCCCCTTATTTTGGTCACTAGCGACGCTCTTGCATGGGTGATGCATGTATAAGAAATAAAATGGTCTCTGGTCAAGAAGCAGGGGTGTCACCATGAAAGTTTTACGGTGGTATGGACCCGGGACTGGTGATGACAGGGGGGGTGAAACATTTGGATCATATTGCCTGTCTTTGAAAGCGTTAAAGGGAATGTGGCACCTTTATAACGTGATTTTAACCGAGATAGCCAATTTGTAAAGCAAGTCGGAAAACCCGGTACTCTATATATCATTTGTCTTGGAACTCGATATTTCCCTAGAAAAAACTAAGACCTTCCCGAAATGTACCTCTCATGTACCTCTCGCCAGGCGACCATTTTTGTGAGCTGCTGGTGTGACGACATATGCTGACGTCACGATGAGCATCAGCCAATCGAAGCCCTTGAAGCATTTCAAGTAGGATAGCGGTTGCCAGATCATGACATCATCCACAGGCAGATATTTATTTCTTTTCCTAGAGGGTGTGTTAAAATCAAAATATTACGCTTATTGTACATTTTTTTAGAGAAATAATGAGTGGTTTCATTCTTTTCGGCTAAACGTGCGCCTAATTACACTAAATTCAAGGATTTGACCAAGGTGTCATATTCCCTTTAACCACTTTCACTTCACGACCACACATTTACTTAGGTTCATGCAGATGATAACCCTTGCCCCGCTGGCGGGTACGAGCCACCTTCGCCCTGGTGGGGGGCTAAAAAAGACCCCCACGATCTCAAAAACTAAGAGAGCTAGAAAAAAGCGCAAAACGGCAATCGAAAGCTCTTCGAAAATGATATCGAAAATACTTCGGTCATTTTTCTTGTCAGGTCAATATCAAGGTCACCAGAGGTCAAAACAGGTCAAAATCGCTAATATGAGGTGTACTAAGAAAACCTCATATATCTCAGAAACTATGATAGCTGGAAACATTGTTTTAACACCATTCGAAAGCTCTTGAGATGCGCTTTCATTACAGTGGCATTCATTTTCGTGTCAGGTCAAAGCCTAGGGAGCTACAGGTCACTAAATATTGGGCATATTCTTGGGAATGTCCATAGCCACCCATGCATAAGGGCGTTTACTTTTTCGCTAATAGCTTCCAAACCAAACAAGATACAGCCATAGTGTATGTACCATTGCAATCCTCTCGTCAATACAAATCGAATGATATATGATATTGCTATGCCAGGTCAAATTTAAGAATTTGACCTGACCCAGGTCAACGGTCTGACCCAACTTGACCTGGTATAGTCATGATGTATATCATTTGACTTTCAGTGACTATACAAACACTTTGGTGACAAAATAAAAGCTCTATCTTAGTTTATTCAAAATTTATAGAGAAAAACATCAAAAAATGCTTATTTGACCTAAGGTGACCTTTTAAAGGTCACAAGTCAAAAATTTTGGTATCAGCTTCAGAAATGGGCTAAGGGCAAGTCACAACCGATGTTTGAAGTTGATTCCATCCATACTTACTGAGAAAAGCTCATTTCGTGATTTTCCCCATGTATTGACAATGGGGAGGTCATGCTCTGCACATGACCTTAGGTCACCAATATCAAAAATCCCGGAACAAATGTTGTAGCTCCAGGTGGGCCCAATATGTGGTATGAGTTTCAACTTGATCGATTAACCCTTCTTTTAGTTATGCGGTCCTAAGTATTTTTGAGGTGAGGTCACTTCACCTGGCCTGGTGGCCTGGCCTGATATGACCTTGAGCCAAAATTTTCAGGAAAGATGTAAAAATGATGAAGGAACAGCTAGACCAAGATTGGCGGCGCTGCGCGCCGCCGTTTTTTTGGTCACTTCGGAAAAACCCGAGGGGGAGTCTAAAAAAGACCCCCACCCGGGCGAAGGATAAGTATAGAATGCAAAAAAACTTAAGTCGAGTCGCAAAATTCTATCCCCCAGCTTTCGATACTCATGATAAGGGGTTATGATTATTTGTAGTGAAAGTCGGGTTCTAATGAAGGACAAGTCAACCGTTTGCACGCGAAGTGCATTGGTCCCCCAGCTCAAGAAAATCCAGAGTGCTGGGGACGAAATGCTGATGCTGCCAGCTTATGCAACAACAAAAATATCAAGACATTTCAACATTTTCGCGTAAGCTTAAAATAGGGAGGTATTGGCCCGTGCATGACCCTAGGTCATCGGTGTGAAACATCTGTTGCTGCATATTCTCGCACTCGTTGGCCTTACTATGTGTCGGGAAATGTGAATTTCAGATCGGTAGATCTGAGATTCGCTTTTGCCACGTAAAACGCTTTTGGAGGTGAGGTCACTTCACCTGGGCTAGTTACCTGACCTGAGATGGCCTTGACTTGGAATGTACATAAGATGTGTCAAAAAGGATCAGGAGACAGCTATTCCAAGTACGGTGGCGCTGAACGCTGCCGTTTTCGGGCCAGCTTGGGAAAACCTTATGGGGGTAAGAAGTACCTCCACCAGTGCGAAGGTTAATGAGTAGAATAAACTGCTTTGGATAGAGCATTATGTCTGTGCAAAATACAACTTTCCCAAGGGGAATTACGGTGTGGACGGTGTTTTTTTAGGGGATGAGCGATTTTAGCGACACAGGATTACCATTCTGCAAAAATCATGAATTTGCGACTCTACTTGACTCAACATGTACAGATACCTAATTCCTGGGATTTTCACCAGAAGTTCAGTGTCTCGGCTCTAGACAATTTACAGTTTGCATAAGGTACCAGATGGCGCCCAGACCTTTATCTAGGCTATCCAAGGTTTATGTAGGAGAGACCAGGGCAAAACGGACACCCTAAGTGTTTTTCTAACATAGCAAGCTCAATAGCGGGCCGACAATTTTGAGCTATGCACGCTGACGTAGCCTTATGTATTGTGTCTCTAATGTGAAAGTATCAACTAAAAAATTAATTTGGAAAAACATGGCAGTAAAATATATAAGCTAATGTTTTTTGTCCGTTTTGCCCCAAACATGGGGCATAATAGTTTTCAGGAAGGGACAAAACGGAGACGGAATGTCCTGCTGTCATTGGACTTTGCCCGGGCACCCCCAAAAGATATATAAATCCACATCCCTGGCAACCTGGGTAATATGGCGAAAAACATCATATTTTCGTTAAAGCGTCAACATCTATTAACTCTGGGAAAATTTTAACCTGCTTTCATTTTGGCACAAGACTGCCCCCCAACCTGGACCCGCCCCTGCCTTGTTTTCTCGCTGTTTCTTTGACATTTTAACAGTAGCAAACTACATAGCACATTATCCTAAGTGATTGGGGTAAACCAGACCATCAAAACATTTAACACCATTACATTTTGCCCCTTTCGTTTTGCCCCATAGCCACTCCGATTCAAGTTTTTAAGTGTCGGAAAAAATAGCACACTTTGAGATTTGAAATTACCCTTACCGTAAGCCTACACTGTCACTTATTCAGACATATCACCATCAGAACTGAACTCAGTTTGTCACTTGAAAAAACGAGGATTCAAAACTAGTAAATATCGTAATACTTACATGAAAATCCTCTCCAGCCAGCCCGCGTCGAAATCATGCCGCTAACTGACGATATACACGCTATATTCTGACGTCCTTTATCTAAAGCAGTGGTTCATCTTCAAAAATCCAGATAGAAACACCAGTAACATACCGAAATAGCGAAAATTCGTTTTGCCCCAAAGTCCGTTTTGCCCTGGTCTCCCCTACATACACATGTGTGGGATGATATGACTTCAATAATCCCAGTAGCGGATCCGGATTTTCATTTTGAGTGTGTTAGAGGGCTCAACCCTACTCCCCACATTTACATTCAACAACCTTTACGTGAATACTGAGGGCGCTCATAATTTTCGGGGAATACTTTAGCCTCCTCGGCCCCACCTTGTAGCCAGAGGCAGACGCAGACCCAAGTTTTGGGAGGGGTCAAACCCATGTCTACCTCTCCTCCTGTGGGAGGGGGGTGGGTGGAATGGGGTGGGACGTGCGATTTGGGTGCTGGGCAGACCTAGGATAAGCTACCTCTCCAAGTACATGATCGCTCTCCTGGGGTGGGGGGAGGTGGGAGCGAAGGTTTAATTGTTGCTCGACAGACCTAGTGTAAACACCTTTTTAATTTATCCGGTCTTTGGGGGCCAAAAGATAGTTTGCCCCCCTCCTTCCAGCACTTTGGGTGGCCATGGCCCGAATACCCCATCCTCCGCGTCTGCCAATGCTTGTAGCCGCCACTAATTATTCCCGCTTTGAAGGAAATAATTGAAAACACGTACAGAAGTTTAAATCCCACTTTAACTCACGCCTTTTCTAGGTCCATATTTATCCACATTCCACAAGGGCGGTCAAGTAGCCGGACGTCCAAAGAAATGGGGAAATGACAGAGAGATGACTCTCTTATGCAAAGAAAAGTCCTGACTAACCTATAGGCGGATACAGGGGGGGAAGTGGACACTTTCCCCCATTGACCCCGGCACCTCCTGAAATGCTTAGGGTGCTCCCTAAAAGGTCGATGGCGCCCCTGAAATGTCACTTCCCACCACCCCTAGGGCTTGCCGTCAAAAAGTGTCACCTGGTCCGGATGAGGCTCCCTTCCCTGACCATGTGACCCCCTCCCAATCGGCAATCCTGAATCCGCCCACAAATGAGCCACTCAATGTCTAGGAAGACGAAGCTTGCCTGTCGTCATTAAGAAATGATATAAATTGCATCATAATTTGCTTTTGAGGATGACTACGGAAGAAATAGATCATCTTGCGATGTATTTCCGCGATTTATTTTTCACGCTTCACTTTTTAGTGCACCGAAGTTAGACTCACTTTGTTCACGGAACGTGCTCCCAGTTACCGCCACACCCCTCAGCACCACTCTCATTAGTCGTAGCACTTGGCAAAGGTGACGTCACAGACCACGTGATAACACACTCATCACGGACTGGGTGGGTATTATGGTAACACCATGGCAGCAGAGGCACATCTATTCTGAAGGACCAATCACAGCGGGATGCTTTAAACGGCCGTAACTGCCAATCGGCCGCCAATCCAGGATGAGAGTGAGGCACGCAGACTGAACGCTGAGTTTCGCGTTATAAAAAAGGAAGTTGTGTACAGGAGAAGACAACAACAGCTGTTCGTGCCTCAGTCCACTTTCTTACTTGCTCGGACAAACTCAACCGTGGCACTGTAGCTAATAAAAGTGTATAAACTGCATTAGGGCTACTGTCTCCCAGCATTGTAAAACCTCACGTCTGTGAACCCCGTACGCCTCACAAACAAAAATGAAATGGGATGTTTTCAACAGTTGCTGATTCTAAATAACGTAGCATTATTTAACACACGGTTTCTTAAAATTTTTTTTTTCAGAAAGTTCCATACATATAGTGATGCTCAACTTACCTACCTACACATTTTTAATGTATCTTGTATGCCAAAAATAAATAAAACCAATATTTGTGTATGTCTCGTGGACTGTCTGCAGGGAGCTTCACCTGCGTTGAGGTGGTGTTCACCTTTAAGCGTCGTCTGGGCTACTACCTCTTCCACACGTACATCCCGACGTGCCTGATCGTCATCATGTCGTGGATCTCGTTCTGGATACGCCCGGAGGCGGTTCCGGCACGGGTCACCCTGGGCGTGACGTCTCTGCTAACGTTATCGACGCAGCACGCCAACTCGCAGAAGTCGCTCCCGCCCGTCTCTTACATCAAGGTGAGGAATCGCTGCCTCTGATGTCGGCCCTGCGTATCATATGTTCATCAGATATATAGCTGCTTTGCACCAATGTGCAATTTC
The DNA here is from genome assembly GCA_034440635.1 of Lepas anatifera. NCBI lineage: Eukaryota > Metazoa > Arthropoda > Thecostraca > Lepadidae > Lepas > Lepas anatifera. The sequence goes on along the minus strand of JAOTON010000972.1, from coordinate 1,032,743 downwards.
AAGTTCTATAACCCTCGTCCCGGGGGGGTGTTTGGACACTCCCGTCGGGCTTTTTTCCGATGGCACCAAAAAGCGGTGGCGTTAGGCGCCGCCATGCTTTCCACACCCTATCTTTCATCAATTTTGCAACTTTTCTAAGCACATTAAGGCTGGATCATCTCAGGTCAGGTTACCAGTGCAGATCAAGTGACCTCGCCCCCAAAAAAATGTTTAAAGGGAATGTGGCACCTTGGTAGAATCCGGAATTTAGTGTTATTAGGCGTACTTTTAGTAAAAAAATAATGAAACCACTCATGACTTCCTGAAAAATGTACAATAAGCTCAATATTTGGTTTTAAAAATACTCCCTAGAAAAAGAAATAAATATCAGCATGTGGATGATGTCACGATCTGGCAACCACTACCATACTTGAAACGCTTCAAGGGCTTCGATTGGCTGATGCTCATCGTGACGTCAGCATATGCGTCACACCAGCAGCTCACAACAATGGCTGCCGGCGACGGGGCTGAGGGGGCTGGTGTCAGGTAGGTTTTAGCTTTTTTCTTACGGAAATATCGAGTTCCAAGACAAATGAAATATGGAGAACCGGGTTTTCCGACCTGCTTTACAACTTGGCTATATCAGTTAAAATCACGTTGTGAAGGTGCCACATTCCCTTTAACTTAGCATAAGTGAGAACAGGGTGAACCTATCCATGTGAAACTCACCACATGAGTCCCCCGGAGAGTACAAAATATATTTCGAGATTTGTTTATATCGATGATCTAAGATCAGGTACGGTTGAGGTATGACCGCCCCATTGGAAAACAATAGTTGAGCGAAAAAATGGCTCATTTTTGTAGATCCAGCTTAGAATACCTTCCTTCCTATTCTCCATCTCGTAGTTCCCTAGGCCCCTTTCCAGGTTCATGTTGCAAGTTTAGACCTGTGACCTCTGAGATGTCATCTGGGACGACTTAAGCAGGTGTTCAGACTGAAGTCAATAACTTTGCAGGAAATGATGATAAAGCTTTTATTTTGATACTATTACGGGTGGATTATTATTGCAAGTCGATTATATGCATATTGACCATGCTAGGTCAGATGGTGACCTTGAACTGACCTTATGTCACACCATTATGTTGTGACCTAATATAGTCATATCATACATCATTCGCTTTGCCGTAACGAGAGGAAACGAATGGTGCAAACAAATTGATTCTAACTCACTTCTGTCAGACGCTAAAGCCCAGAAACCCTTCTCCAACCTTCACTTCTGTCAGACGCTAAAGCCCAGAAACCCTTCTCCAACCTGTCACCTTTGACCTGCCATGTCCTCAATGTTGACCTAATCCAAAATGTGACGGGCATAAATCTTCTTAGCGATGCTCAAAGACTATTTTCAAAATCATTTCACGAATCGATATGTGTTTGAATACGAACGTGCTCCAATGCGACTTAGTACCTTTTTCTGCTGCGAACTGCTCTCCGGTCATTTAAGAAAAATAGGTTAAGAACTCCTACAATGCACGAGGTTATAACTGTAAAACATAAAAGGTCAGCCCACAATGCAAATAAGGATTAACCTGCACCAGGCTGGTGTGTTAGCAGTGGACCTCTGGTACTTACCTTTGGACATGCCCCCTTTTCTGTTCTCTCCACTCCCCGATAGCTAAGCTCTGTTGCACCTGCAGGCGGTGGACGTGTTTATGAACGCCTGCACCATATTCGTGTTCCTCTCACTGATGGAGTACGCCATGGTGAACGTCATCATGGGAGACCTGGTGGACGCCGACGAGTCCTTGATGCGGCGCAGTATTCGCTCCGTCCGGCGGAGACTTACCGTCCGGCGCCGCCGAAACCCACTCGACCTCAAGGTGAGGTACTTTTCAAACAAAGCGAGTGAAATGATAGCGGGGCCTCTGAATCCTGCGCAGTGCACAGTGCGCACGGTTTCTGTTTTTCCGCCTTCGCTTTCCGGTGGTTATACGATCAGGTGATCCGTTTGCGTGTCTCTCCACTGTACTTGTTCACCCCAGCCCAGACCCACACTTACCCGAGCCGCTGACACCACCAGCCAGAGAACGAGGGTCTGGCAATGAGCGACGGCCCGCGGGACGCCGCCTCCATCCACAACGGCGCCATCTTCGCCGCCGCGCTGCCGCAGCCGTCGGCCTTCCTCCGCGACACCTCACAAGAGCAGCGGCACCGCGCCATCCTCGTCGACAGGTTCTCCCGCGTGTTCTTCCCGCTCTCGTTCGTCATCTTAAACATGGTGTACTGGATTGTGTTCTATTTCAACGGCCCGCAGGCGTGAGGGCGCCGGCAGGTACGAGTGACGTGTTACGCCCGTGAACGGGACTGCTTTCAAATCGGACGCCTGGCATGTGACGTTATAATCTACAGGGACAGTGCTGTGAGTTGTGTGGCCGCCCTGGGGACACGTCTCTTCACGCCGCAGAGCTACCAGTCTTAACAGGCGCCGGTACGGGCTGGTTGTTTGGGCCCCCATTGTCGGGTTTTCACAGAGAACCAAAAAGGTAGCGCGGAGCGCCGCCATGCTTGGTATACGTCTTATCTGGTCCTTTTTGTAACTTCTGACAGTATTGAAGGTCCAGGTCATATCTTATGTAAAGGTATCTTGGGTCATATCGGGCAGGTCACCAGTCCAGGTCAAGTGATCTAACCCCGAACAATGTTAGAGACGCAACAGTAAATCCAGACTTAATGTACCGATCTGAGCTTCACATCCCCTAACAATGTCAACAAGAGCAATACCTTGGGGGAACAAAAACTTTATATCAATGACCTGGGTGCAGTCTAGCATCATGATCTGTCAATTGTAACTGCATGCAGAAATTGGATAAGTTGGATAACATTAAAAATAATGGCGATAGAACATTAATTTTGACACCATCGTGGTGGACTTGCCATTGAAGTGACATTGCCATAAGTGCCATTTGCATTATGACCTGAAGGTACTGGCCTTGGCTACGTTATGTCAGGTCGATTTTAGGATTTGACATGACCAAGGTCATAATATGCTTCATTCGATCGGAGATATTTTGACTTCTAGTTACCTCAAAAGTTATCTGGCCAAAAATTGTAATTCAAATTTAATTACAGCTCGAGGTCGCCAGCGCTGCTTGTTGCCATCTAACATTGTTGCTGCGATGGTGTTGGGGCGGGTACCGACTCTCCTGTATAGGCGAAGGTGGCGCGGACCCTGTTACCGGCGCATGTTAATGCCTGGGAGCTGTGGAACTCAGAAGTCTAGGTCACATGACTTTTGTAGAGAATGGTCCGGCGTCAGACCCTCCTTGTGTAAAAGACAATCATGGACATGACAATGTCCTCTTCCCTGAAGAAAGGGAAGAAAGAGACACATTAGTTTTGCAATTTAGTGGGGGTACTTCAGTACCCCTGTCTCACGTCACTCGAAAAGCGTGTGATATGAAGCGTTGTGTCGTGGACATTGTCTTAGCACGTTCCTCATTTGTTTTGGCACATCGATGCTCTAACGAGACGCGTTTTTTCGGTGCTGCTAAAGCGGCTTTGTTACAGCTCATGGCTTTGCTTATGAATTAATACGTGATAGGACTCTAACGAGAACTCTGCTCAATATTGCCGGAATATTCAGAGATCATTAGATGCTGTCCATATTCGAACTTAGTGAGTTGCCGTTTGATGTTAAGAGCTCCCAGCCAAGTGCGCAACAATTAAATATTTAACGCCCGTACATGTGCATTAGGAGGTGTTGTCGTGAACAATAATTCCTCATTTGATTATTTTGGGGTCTATTTTGATAGCCTCTGTCTTAACCGCCCACGGGGGCATGATGGCCCAAGATTTTGGGATAGCAGAAAAAGACGAGGCGCAGCACCCGGTTGAGGCCCCCCGCATCATTTTCCCATCATCCGAAATTTTTACCCCGGGTCACCCAAGGTCAGGTCACAGACGAGGTCAACCAAGGTCACCTCACTTCACCTTTAGAGCTTGAAGAGCTACATTTCAAAGTCGATCGATTTGAAACTTCCACACTCATGACCCCTCCAGGGTCTAAAGGTTATATCCGGGATTTTCGATTTCGTGCCCGAGGTCAGGTCACGACGACCTCCCATTGGAAAAGCATGAGGAGAAGCTATTTCATGATATAAAAGTCACAAAATGATTGCAAATACTCAGACTGCTCAGAACAGCGTTTTGGACACCCTTTCACGGATCCCAGGGGTCATATTTGCCCTGACTTTTCCAAGGTCATCCAAGGTCACCAGAGGTCAAAAACAGTATTTTGACAATAACTTTGACCTAATTGAGCTAGAGCGGTGAAAAAACACCACGTGTTTGTCTTGTCACTGGCTTTCATTTGATATACGGCAAGGTCACTTGACCTTCGTGACCTCAGGTCATATAGGCACGAGGTGACCTCTGGCGGTCAAACCACTGGCGGGAGGTCTTTACGTTCCACATGGCGGAAAAAGTACTGGCAATTTGCTATCAAATGTACTTACCAGGCCTCAATACTCTAATGACATAAGAGTTATGCCCAGTTTGCTTAATCATTGCATATTTGAGTGAAAATAGCCGATCTTGACCTAATTTGACCTCTGGAGGTCAAACCATTGACCTGAGCACTAAAACATGCAAGTAATTTGTTACTAATTACGCGAGCTTTCTATTGCACTTTGCAGATTTGCGCTAACGCCCATATTTCGGAGTTAGAGGGGGCCATCGATGGCCCCCGTGGGGCGAAGGTGGCGCCGGACCCCGGTGGGGCGCGGGTTAAACAACGCGCTTGTTTTCTGAATTTGTTTCTTTGAGCAACCGTTATACAGTTCAATGAGTTTTTTATTGAAGTTTTAGCTGTATTATGCAAAAAATGTAGGGGAGAGTGGAGAGAATTGGGATATCAAATCAGTCTCAAATGTGAAACTTTATCGAAACTAATGACAATATTATTGAACTGGATTATTGTCAGGATGCAATTATTGATTAGGATGCAAGACCATTTTTATCGAACTGCTGCCTAAGTTGTCAAATTTAATAGCAATTGTAGCTGCATTGCGGCGTTCTTTGGTCGACGTTCCCGTTTATCTCCCGTACCATTATGATCGTGGTGTGTCGGTAATTAGACGGGCGATTAATGCATTTAGTGTCGTGCATTGAGATTCCTTCCGTTCCTAGCTGGCATATTGCGCCACAAAGCACCGTGTTTAGGAATCTGTGAAATGGCAGACTCCGTCCTAGTTCTCCCTTGGCCACAATTCCGCTAAATAATCCTTCATCTAACACAAATCACCCGAATTGAATTGAATCATCTGATAGTGTGCTTGCCATTGCTGCGTTGCATACATTGGTCAAAACTAGATTAAAATCAAAAGGGAAATAAAAAGCAGCAACGAGCAAACTGTAAAATAATTTCTGAAATGATAGACTCTGTCTCAGTTCTCCCCCTGGGGGCCAATTTCGAAGCATTGTCCAAATAAATTATGTTTTGCATAGATTCCCTTATCCCAAACCAGGGCCTGCTCACTGGAGAGCAAAGATGGCATCATAATAATTTGGGAGTGTTGTTGTAGAGCACGAGTCAACTGGCAAAATGTGTACCCGTGATGTGAGAAAATTGTTCTGTCTCACTTCTCCCGCGTCCCACTTCTCCCAAGTCTAGTCTGCTCAATCATATATATATATATATATATATATATATATATATATATATATATATATATATATATATAATTATATATAACATAAAGTTTCGTTAAAAATGACGGAGAACTTAGCGTTCGTTCTTTTTGAGTTAGGAGACTCAAGCTTACGAATTAAGTGTCTATCGTCTTGGTCAAATTGATGCAGAACTGAACTAAAGGCCATTACATGGGACGTTTCATTGTTACGAACAACATCTTTAGACATAAGTGATACATATAACACTTAAGTGATACATATATCGTGATAATAATAGCAAAATACAGTTGAAAACACTTATCGTCTCGGATCGAAAATGGTTAACACGCACGGGTGGCCATGACGGGGTCCCCAAGATAGAACCGGTAGGTAGAAAAGGAAACTGCCACCTCAAACATAACCATTTTGTCCGGTCACATTTAAGGTCACGAGGTCAAACAGCCGTCAAGGGATAACAAAATAGTTTTGGCCATTAAATGAACAAGTAAAATAACAAACCAACACAGAATCCTCACAGCGAATAATGATATATGTACCTCAGGCAAATCAAATGACCGACCAGGTCAGGTCAGGGTCAAATTATATAAAACATATAATTAGAATGCAAAGCCCAGGCGAGTCTAATGCACAAAATAAATGCTCTACACCATCCGTTACGAGTTATTCCGTAAAAAATTTTCCCATGTATTTCAATGGAGAGGTCATGCTGACCACCTAGGTCATCGATATCAAAAATACCGAACATATTTTAGAGAACTCGGTAGGGCCATTATGTGATATAGTTTCAATCGGATAAGTTCACCCTGCTCCGACTTATGCTATCTAAACTTTTTGAGGTCGGGTCACTGACCGTAATGGTACCACCAGATGCCCTAACCTAAAATTTTCACAGAAGTTAAAATGATAGGAAAGGTATACCAAGTACGGCGGCGCTACGCGCCGCCGTTTCACCTCCGAAAACCCGAGGGGGCGGTACCCGCCCCGTCAATGCGCGTGTTAAGTCTTCTTTGAATCAGTGGTTTAAAAATTTTAATTCAATCACACGAAATCAAACGGAGGGCGCTTATCATTAGAAGATCAATGATTATCAATTAAAATTATCCAGTGCGGCATAATTATCGATAGACCAGAACATTAAATACTAGCCTAGCGTCGTTACCTATAAAAAGTCCCTCCCTCAATACTATCACATTATAACCTAGGCTCAAGAGGGGCACTGTCAAACACGGATAGCGCCGAGGCGATGTTCATTTGCCTATTGATGGTGGGATTGATGTCCCTGATGTATACTGCCTCCAGCACTTGGAGCCTTTTCTTATCATGGCATCTCGCTAGGATTTCCGTGTTTTGGACCAACATGTCTCTGGTTAGTCGTTCCCCGTGTGAGCGGCGCATGCGCTGTTCTGGAGCACCATCTTGCAGGTGCATGGTCAATCTTCTCGAAAGCGTGGTGGTCGTGAATCCAACGTAGCTACAATCGGAGCGGTGCGCGCAGTCACCAGCAGGGCAGTTGAACTTGTAGACTACGTTAGTGGCTTTCGAGTCAGATTGGTATTGAGACAGGTTATTCTTCATTATAAGGCTGACAGGTTATTCTTCATTATAAGGTGGTAAATTTTTAAACCACTGATTCAAACATGTCTTAACCATTTTCGATCCGAGACGATGAGTGTTCTCAACTGTATTTTGCTATTATTATCAGTATATATGTACCATTCTAGTGTTATATGTATCAATTATGCCTGAAGATGTTGTTCTTAACAATGAAACGTCGCATGCAATGGCCTTTAGTTCAGTTCTGCATCAATTTGACCAAGACGATATACGCTTAATTCGTAAGCTTGAGTCTCTTAACTCAAAAAGAACGAACGCAAAGTTCTCCGTCATTCTTAACGAAACATGTATCGAGAAAAACCTGCTCCCAAACTATATATATATATATATATATATATATATATATATATATATATATATATATATATATATATATATATATATTAAGGTTTTTTGTCACGACAACATGGCCCAATATGCATGTTTCATACATCAAGTTTGTAAATTATAACCATATAATATGTCTGCGAACGTTTGTCATCTATGAATGTCAGTGCCTGATGTGTACAGAGGGAGAGCAAGCCAGGATGGTATGATGTATTTTAAACTGAAAGAGGAAGTAGAGGTCGTGTGTGTCATTCTCACGTTCATTGCATGCAGGGAGAGGGAGAGTTGAGAGTTCAGCCAAAGACAGATCACTAAAGGTAGAAATAATGTTTGTCTGGGTCATCACATATGACCACAAGCGAAGCGATAAAAAGAAGTAGTGCGCTCAGAAGCCATGTGTTATTATCCTACTTCTAACAACAGAGCTTGTATTATTTAGTTGAGGCCATTAAGGCTCTCTTCAGCGCTCAACATTACTGGAGTTTCAATGCCATGTCTTCACACGCTTTGCTATCTCAACTTCATGCTCAACCATTATCTCAGCCCTACCTTCATTCAACCTCAGCCTGAGGCTTGAGATTACTCAAACTGTTACATTTTATGAGATGATCAAAGAAAGTTTTAAAGCATTCTTGTAGAGTGTCAAAAAACTGCCGGGAAGTCATCAGGCCATTAATTTGAGTAATTTATTCTGGTTCAGGTCATTCAGCTTTTATACAGGGGCCTACACGTATCGCGAATAAATGAAAAATGAAGCTATTTTTGTTAGATTATGTCAGATCTTTAGGGGCAGTGGTGGATCCAGGAATTCATTCGGGAGGGGAGCTTGGGAGCTCAAGCCTCACCCAGCAATACCTCGAGCAGCCCTTCGCCTATGTATGTAGTATAGGGCCATGGGTTCGGGCATTTTGGGAGGGGGGCTTGAGCTCCCTATTCCCCCTTCGGATCCGATTCTGTGCAGAGGCTATCATCGGATCCCGTGTGAAATAAGAAATGTGATGTGCGCTTTTGAATCAAATTGTTTTGTTTTCTTACAATGCATCTTTTCTTTCTTACTCCCGAAATATTTGCTATGCAGAAGTGATCAATTTCAAGCATGCTATGAACCTAGCTAACTTCCAGACATTTTCTGAATCTGTTAAATTCTATTTCTCAGGCATTCACATAGCGATTTGCGCCTTCTTATCCATCCATCGGCTGGCCTTTGGCTTTTTCTGAGCTCTCATTAGAATCGAATAAAATACTTCACTGTTGCGAGAATAATTGAGTGATCATTTATTTGTTACTGACAGTCTTAGAGCTTTCTTTAACTGCACTGTATTTATGTACGATAAATAAAACATGAATCTGAAAAGAGGCATATGCGTGTTTGGAGGTGCATGGAAAACTTTCTGGGGCTGTCTTGCAATATTTCAGAAATTCCAGAAAACTTTAAAATATCACACCAAATTTGTATACATGCTTATTCGAGTGATACTGCTGCGGTTTCGCTACTCTCGCTTGTTACTTCCGTTGCAAATATGCTCTTTGTTCACTCTCTCTTCTTTTTATCATTGATCATTCGATAAGGATCACAAAAGTTCAGCGTACAAACGTATGTTGTTTTGGAACATTGACATCAGCTCAGGGGCAGACGCAGACCCGAGTTTTGGGGGCCAAACCCATGTCTGCCTCTCCTCCTGGGGAGGGGGGGCGTGCAATTTTGGGTGCTCGACAGAGCTAGTATAAGTTACCTCTCCAAGTATATGACCGCTCTCCTTGGGGAGGGGGGGTTGGAAGCAAAGATGTTTTTGCTCTACAGACCTAGTGTAAACACCTTTCTTCCCAAAAAATTCCGGCGTTTGGGGGGGCAAAAGATAGTATGCCCCCTCCAGCGCTTTGGGGGAGGGGGAGGGGCAAAGCCTGAATGGCCAACCTGCGTCCGCCAATGCATCAGCTCACATTTTGGTCGTGATGATTCGATCACATTGCGGATCCAAATCTGATATCCGAGTAAACGGGCTGTGCAGACCCCCTTGAAACAATTCTGAAAAGTCTGAATCAACATTTTCCAAAAAAGGTAACTTTTGCCTCATTCAGGAACGTATCTTCTGGTAAACTGGGTGTAATCACTTTTAACAATATGTCGCATGGGGATATCTGGGGTCAGTTCATTGCTCGGTTTCGATCAGATACAGACACTAGGCTGAAAAGCGTCCTTTCTTAACACGCGCATTGACGGGGGCGGGTATCCGCCCCTCTCGGTTTTTTTGAGATGGCTTAAAAACGGCAGCGAGTAGCGCCGCCGTACTTGGCATACCTTTTTTCTCATAATTTTTACAACTTTGTCAAAATTTTACGGTTAGGTCATCTCAGGTCAAGTCACCAGTACAGGTCAAGTGATCTGACGTCAAAAAAGTTTAAGATAGCATAAGTTGGAACAAGGTGAACTTATCAGATTGAAACTCATATCACATAATGGGCCCACCGAGTTCTCTAAAATATGTTCCGGTATCCTTTATATCGATGACCTAAGGTCAGGTACGAGCCATGACCTCTCCATTATAAATACATGGGAAAAATGGTTTTAACTCATAACTTAGTAACGGATGGTGATACAGCGTTCATTTTAACTGCTTTAGATTTGCCTTGTCTTTGCGGCTTTAATGATATGCATTTTATCTGATTTGACCTTGACCTAGCATGGTCATATTGTACATCATTCGATTCGCCTTGCTGCGAGGATTTATAAAGTTCCAATTTTTTGTTCTATCTTTACTTGTTCGATATAACGACCGAAGACCTTCATTTACATGTTATCCCTATGACGGAATGTTTTGACCTCTAGTGACCTTAAATGTGACCTGACAAAAAATGGTTCAAATATTTTCGGTGGAGAAGTGGATGGGCTACCCAACGCCGTTTACCGTTTTTCGCTACCTAGCGTGGTTCTTGAGATCTTAGGGGGAGGGGGCGGGCACCCGTCACCCCCATCAAAGCGAAGGTGGCTCAGACCCTCGTCAATGCGCGTGTTAAATGCCATGTTTTTGGCACATATTTCTTCTTGCAAAAGGCAATAAAATGCAATGGTTTGTGTATTAAAAACCTCGCTGAAATACAGAAACGAATATCACGTTGATGCATTGTTTGCTCGCAGGTTCAACCATTCCTTTATTTCAGGGCATTCTTACATTCATCTTGCAGTGTTGTCCACACTAGAGCAGCTAGCCTTTAGACATTGCCAGAGGATATATGTGTATACCTTTGTGAGCTAGACTTTGATGCTATTCTTGTAGACTTTATGATGCATGATAATCACTGACTTAAGTGTTTTCTAAAATGAGTTTTTATTAAACTTCATCTAAGCATATTTGCGATAGCTTCTTGTAATATGCGTGCTGTCAATCCCGAAGCGAAATACCTAAAATAAAAGTACAAGCCTCCTTAGATGTTACTTTCATATCGTTAGCTGTACTTCCATATAGCTGAGGCTTAGTTTAAACAAACTATACGAATATCATCTGGAGTGAAGCTGCAATGCCAGAAGAAAAGTATTCCTTCCTTAAATTAAAAGTGTTCAGAAAAGTATAAATTCTGAACACTTTTGCATTATTCTCTCAACCCAGGGCTTAGAAGTATGATGAGCTAAATAAGTGACTTCAGCCAATAGTGAGGTGTAAATGGAGCAGAGCCACAATTAGCAGCACGAAAGCCGCCGGCATGGCGAATGTAGCCGTGTTGCAGAGGTCTGTGTTGCAGGTGCAGGTGATCTGGGACACAACTTTGTCTGCCATCCTGCTGCAGCGATTCACAATATTGATTTTGGCGTAGTCGGACCTGTTGCCGCAGTAGTAGGACACGCGGGAGTCGTACCTCTCCACCGAGCCCGTGGAATCCGGAAACGGCATCGGCCTCTGAGGTCAGAAACAGCGTATTAGGGGTGTTGTTGCCGTGACATGAGCGAATCATCTTCACTTTTGGCCACATGTTTATTCATCACTATGACGTTTGCTGAATGTTTTGCTCCATGCGAAAAGATATGTATACCATACGTATTTTTAATAAGCTCTAAACTCAAAATAAAGATGACTGACCGCAAATGCTAAGCTGAATGTGAAGGCTCAAAGGCAAATAGTATTAGTGTGAAGAAAACAGATAAGTGACTCCAGATTGCATTATTTAACTAACAGTGGGACCATGAAAGTGGGCCTATACATCGACTCCATCCAGGACCCTTGGCCCCTGCGCAATTCCCCTGCGGTTTACCGTTTCCCACCTCAAAGGTGTTTGTTTATTTTTCCTCTGTCAAGACACCACACTATTCCGGTCAGTTTAATCTGCTATGCCCCCGGTCACCATTGGTGTTGTTCTGATCCGTGTAAGGAGCCCCCCATACTTTTTCCCCTCTTTCTTCCGCCCTACCCTTTTTTACAACCTAAAGATGTGTTACCGTATGTCTTCTCTACATTGCAACTATATGCGTTCTCATTCAAATTTGTCTCCGTTAAAGAGAATGTGGCACCTTAGTGCAATTCCAGGTTGCAGTAAATTTAGGGGCAATCAATGTTAAAAATAAAGGATTGGACCTTATCAGTATATCAAGTTATCCGCATTTATAAACGACAGTATCAGTCATGTTTAGCACGTAGGTTTTAAAATGTCCAAACATGAAATATTTGACCGCGCAGCACGCGCAGCGGGGCTTAACGGGAGATACGCGAAAAAAATGTATTGTGGTGTCTTGCCATTTGGAAAATCTTGATTAGGGCATTGTCAATTATTTTTGTATCTTCGGCAAAATTTTTGGAGGCCTTTCACCTATTATTGCAAATATGCTAACGATGCCGGTAAAAGGCTGGAATCTGCTCTTCATCTCTTCATTTTCAAGAGTTATTTTAAGTTTTAAAGTAATTATTTTTGTAATACAAAATCTCTTTTCCTGTGGCTGTATTTGAGTTAATTTTATATAGCCTTTAAAGGACTACAAAATTAATCAGTTTGCCCTAAAAATGGAGCATACCATAATTACTCGAGTCTTCACTCGTTTCGTAGCTCGTGTCTTCACGTTTTCAACAAAATTCCCAGGATAACGAAACTTTTGCGTCAGATGGGTCACGTGACCCCGGTAAGAGAATTCCTGGGCTTTTGATTGGTCAATTGTGATTTCTTTAAAGCCTTACATTTCAGTTTCAAAAGAGTTTTGGAATGTTGTTTTTCAAGTACTTTTTTATGTGATAATTCGAGGTTCTACACCACTGTTTAGGACAGGTATGACCTAGTTCTTAGAGAAATTGATGGTCATAGGTGAGGCTGCGTTATTTGATCGATATTAAGAATTCTCGATAATTCGTCTAGAAATGTTGACTTAGAGAGTGATTTTAAGGCATTTGGAGGCTGAAATGAGAAAAGGCTGAAATGAGAAAAATGAGAGAAGGACTTTTGAGTTCTGAAACAACTTTTTAAGACCTTTTGATTTGGCCAATACAATTTTTTCGCGTATCTCTCTTTAAACATGACGTCACTTTCCTTAGATCGCCTCAACCGGGGAGGACTAGGGTTGGATTTACCTTTTTCTCCGCGAACAGTAAGTTAAGGAACAAATTAAATATGGACCAAGTGGTTTCTCGACATGCACTATCACATAGTTGCCTCAGTTTAAATCCCATCATGAAAGTGCCAAAACATTATTAGGCAGCACTACAAGCTATTGCAAAACAGGACAATACTTGTAAGGTATGATGTCGTACCAACTGCGTCGCTAACCTTTATTGTCCCTAAATTCACCTCAGTCTGCAATTGCACCAATATGCCACATTCCCTCTCAGGTCAGTCCAGTTACGCACCCAAGGAGGGCCAACGGCCCTTCCCAACAAACGCTACGACCCTGAAGTGCCGTCCCCCGCCCATGTCGGGCGCCTTCGGTAACATTCCTGCAACTGACGTGTCCCTTCCTCGCAGAGGGAGCGACGCGTGAGTTCCGCCCACAGCGCGCCACCCCCTTCCGTAAAGAACCGGCCACACGTGGTAAACGCTGCTCGCAATATTCTTCTAAATTTTGGTGATTGCCTGGGAAATGAATGTTCGTAAATATCCCGAAATACCCTGGTCATCTGTCTTCGGAACGGATGTTTCATTGTTTTGCGTTTAGGCCCGTCTGTCAAATACAGCATAAAATAATTGAAGAGAATACAAATGGAAGAGACAAGTGAAGTTGTTTGGTCCAGGTGTCTACAATATGCTTGAACAACACCATAAAGTCTTTTGAGATGATTCAACTGCTAAACAAACCTGCTTACATCTCGTTTAGTACGGAGTGTTTTATAGGAATACGGACACTAGTACTTATATGTGCCATAGTCACATTCGATCTCAAGCAATTCTGAATATTGTATGGCTCATCACCAATCGCGTCAAAACAATGCTAGAGAAATTTCGGTGTCGCTTCGTGAAAACCGTACACCGAAATTTTCACATTGGTTTTTACGTTAAGTCGACTTGGAGTTAAAATAGAAATGTTTCGTTCTACAATTAGCTGAATGCATGTTCCATCTTGTTTCATTCTAGAACAAGCTGAATGCGTTTTTCATTAAGTGTGACCATTTTTGGCGTTTCAGAGTCTGATGGGCTTTGTCAACTTTTATGAAGCTCAAATTATATATTTTTTGTATTTTTGCCATATATTTTCTCTCACGCACTGTCGATTAAACTTCAGCGAAGAGTTCGTTTTGGCTAGCTTTCTGTTTTCGTGTTCGCAGGTTCGTATAAGTTTTTTCACTCTGTTGCCGTTGATGGGAGATAATATAAGTCCTAAGTCGGTAGGCATTACACAGTTATATCATTCACGGCATTTACAGGTGCAGTCGACGTTTCGAAGGCTTCCAGCGATCATTATCGAGATATTAAAGACATAACCACATAATAACATTACATACAAAGAACATATTATATAAAAGTCGGGCAGGGTCGAGCGGATTTCAAAAGATGATCAGTTGTAAAGACAACTTTTGGAATCGTACTGTATAAGAACCAGTCGGAGCTATGCATTGAATCCCAGTTGCATCAGCACAACCAGCCGAAGTATCCGTGGTATCGCGAAGCACAGGAAGCAGCTGACGTTTCAGCATTTCGTTACAGCTACCATTTTATTCCCGGGACAAACTAAGGGGAGTTGTAAGAATAAGGAAAAAACCATAAGATTTTCTCCACCAGGAAAAAATATAATATGTGAGGTTTCGGCTATTTACTGCCAGTTTTCATCGCTGGTTCATTCGTAAAGTTAAAAACTTAATCGAAGCTGGTAGGAATTTGATGTTAAATGAAATTACATATTGCACTTCTCAAAGATCACGCTGACAAAGGCTAAAAGTAACTTGCCAGAAGCTCCAATTTTATGGTCTTTGCTGAAGGAGAAAAAACGTCCTAGTTTTCTTATGCCGCTGTGTTCGCAGTGAAGTGATGCTACCTTAACGCCCTCCGAGTCACCTTCGCCATCGTGGGGGTGTTCAAACACCCCCCTTGAACTCGGCCCATATGCAAGATGCCGAAAAAACGCGAAATCTGGTGGGAAGCTCATACAAATTTAGGAAGAAACTACTTGGTCACTCTTTGGCTCAGGTCAATATTGAGGTCATGACAGGTCAAAGAAAGTGGCATGTTAGAGAAGAGTTATCGGGCTTTCGCGTCTGACAGAATGGAGTCAGGATCATTTTTTAGGCACCATTCGCTTGCTCTCGTTACGGAAAATCGAATGATGTATTATATGACTGTACCATATTATACCTACCAGCCTATTATACAACCTGACCTAAGGTCAGGGCAAGGTCACTATCCAACCTAGCATAGTCAATATGCATATTAATCGACTCGCAATAGCAATCCAAGCCTAATAGTATCAAAATGAAGGCTTCATCACCATTTCCTGCAAAGTTATTCACCCAAGTCTGAAACCTGCTTAAGCATCCCCAGAGGACCTCTAAAGGTCACAGGTCAAACATTGCAACATGAAACTGGGCAGGGGCCCAGGATGCTACAATATGGAGAGTATGAAGGAATTCGCAGCTGTGTCTGTACAAATACATCCCAATTGCTGTTTTCCGCATGCATTTCCAATTGAGAGGCTATGATCCGTACCTGACCCTAAGTCATCGATATGAAAAATCCCGGAATGTGTTTTGTAGTACACGGTGGGCCCATTATGCGGTATAGGTTTCAATCCGATAGATTCACCCATTTCCTATTGATAACACCTTAAAAAATTGGAGGTCAGATCACTTGACCTGAATGAGTGATCTGACCTGAGTGACCTAACTTTAAAGGCTTTAGGAAAGCTGCAGAATTGATCAACGATAAGGTGTGCTAAGTAAGGCGGCGCTTTGCGCCGCCATTTTTTTTTTTTGGGTCACCGGGAAAAAATCTGGGGGTATTCAAACACCCCCACCTGGGCGAGGGTTAACCCGCGCCCCACCGGGGGTCCGCGCCACCTTCGCCCCACCGGGGGCCATCGATGGCCCCCTCTAACTCCGAAGATATGGGCGTTAGCGCAAATCTGCAAAGTGCAATAGAAAGCTCGCGCGAATTCAGTAAGAAATTACTCACATGTTTTAGTGGTCAGGTCAATGGTTTGACCTCCAGAGGTCAAATTAGGTCAAGATCGGCTATTTTCACTCAAATATGCAATGATTAAGCAAACTGGGCATAACTCTTATGTCATTAGAGCTATTGAGGCCTGGTAAAGTACATTTGATAGCAAATTGCCAGTACTTTTCCGCTATGTGGAACGTAAAGACCTCCCGCCAGTGGTTTGACCGCCAGAGGTCACCTCGTGACCTAATATGACCTGAGGTCACGAAAGGTCAAAAAGTGACCTTGCCGTATATCAAATGAAAGCCAGTGACAAGACAAACACGATGGTGTTTGTTTTATTGCTCTAGCTCAATTAGGTCAAAAGTTATTGTCAAAATACTGTTTGTGACCTCTGGTGACCTTGGATGACCTTGGAAAAGTCAAAGGGCAAATATGACCCCTGGGATCCGTGAAAGGGTGTCCAAAAACGCTGTTCTGAGCAGTCTGAGTATTTGCAATCATTTTTGTGGCTTTTATATCATGAAATAGCTTTTCCCCATGCTTTTCCAATGGGAGAGGTCGCCTCGTGACCTGACCTCAGGGCACGAAATCGCAAAATCCCGGATATACACCTTGTAGAGCCTGGAGGGGTCATGAAGTGTAGGAAGTTTCAAATCGATCGACTTTGAAATGTAGCTCTTACAGAGCTCTAAAGGTGAAGTGAGGTGACCTTGGTTGACCTCGTCTGGTGACCTGACCTTGGGTGACCCGGGGTAAAAAATTTCAGGGATGATGGGAATATGATGCAGTGAGAGGTAGAGCCCTCAACCGCGGTGCTGCGCCTCGTCGTTTTTCTGCTATCCCGGAAAAACCTTAGGGGGGCCATCGATGGCCCCCCGGTGGGGCGAGGGTTAATGCTCCTCAACCTCACCAGATGTAAAAAGAATCGAATGAGTCAGATACAGACTACCAAGTCAAGCCGTGAGCTGTGAAAGCCGAGCACGAGCAACTCAAGGCCCTCGTTCTGAGACATTGGTGCTGCATCGTGACTTCAGTCGTCATTCGGCCAGCATGCATTACCCCGTTAGAATACCACTCATGAATATTAAGGACACGTGTTCCGATGGAACATTGAAAAGTGACGTGTCCCTCCGTTTCCCTCGTTTTCCAAGCCCATGGTAAGAACCTATTCAGCACGTTTAGGTACTTTGTGTACATACATACGTACAAGTATGTTGCATTAAGATAAACTGTTTCTATAAATTTGCGTTGGGAAGTGGTGTCACATTTCAACGAGCTATTCTGGCATGCCTCTTCTGAATAACAGGGAAATTACCTAAGGCCCTAGATGATAAAGGTGTCAAGTAAAAGGCGACGGGTGCGAAAAGATCCCTTAAAACTGAAACCAACCATAAAAGATTAAAAAAATTAAACAATAGGAATCCCACAACAGATCCCTGCGGAGACACTGCTGAAGTAAAATAAGCATAAAAACTCCGAATTAGGCTGAAATGGGTGCAAAAGCACAAATGAGATGTAGAATGTGCTAAAACGCTGCTTAAAAGAACCAAACTCGGTGGAAAATTATAATTATGTGCATGAACTAAAACTGTATGTGAACTAAAATTCCAAGCATATACTAAAACCGCAATATAAGATACAAAACCTCAAGAGCAGTGCCGACAAAAATAAAAGGGAACTGAAAGGGAAAGGTAAAACACGACATTTTGGTCTTGGACCATCTTCAGGTGGAAGGCAGTGGAAGGGTGAGAACTCGTTCTCACTCTTTTTGTCCGCACTGTTCTTGAGGTTTTGTGTCTTTTATTGCGGTTTTAGTGTATACTTGGAATTTTAGTTCACATAGACAGTTTTAGTCCATGCACAGAATTTTAGTTTTCTACCGAGTTTGGTTCTTTTCAGCAGCGCTTTAGTTCATTATACATCTCATTTGTGCTTTTGCACCCATTTTAGGTCCATTCGGGGTTTTTATGCTCATTCTACTTCCGCGGTGTCTCCGCAGGGATTTGTTATGGATTCCTATCATTTGATCTTTTAATATGTTATGGTTGGTTTCAGTTTTTAACACGCGCAGTGACGGGGGCGGGTACCCGCCCCCTCGGGTTTTTCGGAGATAGCAGAAAAACGGCAGCGCGTAGCGGCGCCGTACCTGGTATACCTTTTCCCTCATCATTTTTACAACTTCTGCAAAAATTTTAAGGTTAGGTCAAGTCAGGTCAGGTCACCAGTACAGGTCAAGTGACCCGACCTCAAAAAAAGTTTAAGATAGCATAAGTCGGAGCAGGGTGAACTTATCCGATTGAAACTCATATCACATAATTGCCCCACCGAGTTCTCTAGAATATTTTCCGGTATTTTTGATATCGATGACCTAAGGTCAGGTACGAGGCATGACCTCTCCATTGGAAATACATGGGAAAAATGGTTTTTACGAAATAACTCAATAACGGATGGTGATAGAGCATTTATTTTACCTGCATTAGACTCGCCTGGGCTTTGCAG
The DNA here is from genome assembly GCA_034440635.1 of Lepas anatifera. Lineage (NCBI taxonomy): Eukaryota > Metazoa > Arthropoda > Thecostraca > Lepadidae > Lepas > Lepas anatifera. The sequence continues at coordinate 1,014,073 of JAOTON010000972.1, read as the reverse complement.
TTCTAATGATATGCTTTTTATATAATTTGACCCTGACCTGAGGTCAGGTCAGGTCAAATCCTTGATTTGACCTAGCAAGGTCAAATTATATATAATTTGATTCGACTTGCTGAGAGGATTCATATAGTTCAAGTCGTTTTGCTCTATCTTTACTTGTTCAGATGAAATGGCCTAAAAACTGAATTTACATGTTATCCCTATGACGGCATGTTTTGACCTCTAGTGACCTTAAATGTGACCTGACAAAAAATGGTTCGAATATTTTCGGTGGAGAAGTGGATGGGCTACCCAACGCCGTTTACCGTTTTTCGCTACCTAGCGTGGTTCTTGAGATCTTAGGGGGGCGGGCACCCGTCACCCCCATCAAAGCGAAGGTGGCTCAGACCCCCGTCAATGCGCGTGTTAAGGATCTTATCGCACCTGTCGCCTTTTACTTGACACTTTCATCATCTCGGGCCTTGGGTCATTTCCCTTGATATATTTAGCATGGTGCCCTATCTGCAACAAGCCCTCCGGGAACTTAGCATCTTCTAAATCACCAGAGGCGAAAGGAACATTCTGAGAAAAATTAAAAACACTCTGAAGGGACCTCCAAGACAAGCTCCAGGGGACCCAGACCAGAACTTTGGCCTACTGAGTAGAGTTCTGCGTTTCAGAATTATGGTGAATCGGCTCAACCCATGTCGCATGCAGAAAATAGTTGACGTAAATCCAACTCAACTCACCAGAAGAAATTCAGTTAGCCGACCCAACTCTGGCTCAAACTTCAATCCGGTGAACTTAATTCTGACTCGACCCAAAACTCGAGCCGACGCAACTTTGACTTAAGTTCAAAGAAGTTAATTATCATTGATAATAAATAAATCAATAATTTGTAATGAAATGGTTAGCAATGAATCGAATAAATAAATAAATAAATATGGACAGATAAGTTATAAAAACCAGGTATAAACTAAATCAGTATAAACAAATTTATGTTTAAGATACTCAGGACAATGATTTAAAATTTGGAGATCTAAAATAGATTAAAAGATCAATCATGGTAAAGATCAATCATGGTAATATCTTCAAACTGTCTTTGTTTTATGTTTCTACTAGCAGCTTAAGGTTAAACCAAGCATAACCAAATAATTGCACCTCTACAGACATTACCCATCAGGAAAGGGCAAAGCTCTAGAGATCTGAATTTGTACATTTTTGGCATAGGGGAAGCGGGGGTAACACCGCCATGTGGGGAACCCGCCATATCCCCTATTGATGTAGTTACTAGCTTTAAACAACGTTTGGCATCATTTCTCAGTCGGAATTTAGCGGCGAATGAGCGTGAGCCCGTTGCAACACGATTTTTATACGTTTTGGATAATTAGAGACATACCCGAAAAAGTATCATCTTTTATAAAAATTTCCCTGTCATTGAACAATGCCGGCTGTTATTCAGTGATATAAACTTAGCAATTTCTCATTTTTTCAGAGTGTTATAGCTTTTGATCTGACTTTGTCGCACCAGGTCGCCATAACAGTCCTACTTTTCCAGCGGTAGTGGTGATCGTCGTTCACTGTCGATGCGGGTAACACCGCCATGCCGTGGCGGTGTTTCCCTCTCAGGGTGGCGGTGTTACCTCATTGATGTCGGGGGTTCATTTACTTTTTTAAACATTTGAATGGCTCCAGTTATCATGCAAGCAACTCAGAAATACCGAAATAGCCTAAACCTAAAGCGGGGGTAGTGTTTACCGTACGCAAAAACGAAGTGAAGTTCCAATTAGGGTTCTCGATTGGCTGCGCTGTTCTTGACATTACCATCTGCGTTTGGGTGTATACTGTCAGTAAAACTTGATTTCATTTTTTCGTTTATTTTTACCGAGGAAGCGTGTGCTGTTTCAAACCATCGAATCAATATGTGAGATCACAATGGCTCTGAAGTAAGCATATAAAAACTGCGCAGGTGCGCTTGGGGCTCAGAATGTGACAAACGCTATAAAAGTAGTTGGGGCAAGGGATGTCCATAGAGATATAATATAACTATAGTGATATACTAAAGTTACAGTAGATATATACTATAGCTATAGTACATTTACACACAGATATACTACACACAAAGATATACTATAGCTATAGTATATCTCTATAGGAATGTCAGTAAAAAAGCCAGCATACGGTATCAGATCCCGAGAGCCACACTGCTAGATCGACTGAAAAACATCGCATGGGGGCAAATTGAAGACATTGCTCCTCATATATTAGATCCTGAGACAGTCATCCTAGAAGAATTCGAGCACGACCTAGCAGAAAGGCTGATCTGCTTTCAAACTTGTCTATGGTATTACTACCGAAAAGCTTGCGTCTGTTGCGTACGACTTTGCGGAAAGGCAGAGGAGCAGCCATCCACGCGATCGTGAAATTCGCAGATGCCCGGATGCAGATGCGCCTACAGCAGGATCTCAGATATCTATACCCATGATTTTGGGAAAGGGTCTAAATGTCTGTTGCCCACGCTCTGAGCCCCATAACACCAAAATCTCCTATCGATGATGAACTCCCGATCACACAAATTCAAAGACAAAATCGAAACCATCTCGCCGCAGAAAATTATGCTCAATAATGCTGACGAATTCTCCTGCGAAAAGGGCGATGGAGGAGCCTGAAAAAGAAAGGAAGCCGCAAATACATAAGACTAAGAAAAAACAGGGCAAAAGGCGCAAGACATAAGCGTCTTACCAAAATGAAAATTAGGATATTTGCATGTATTGTGAAGAAGGTGTTACCGGCCGGAACGAACTCCGGTTGCAGTGTGGATCGTGCGGTCACAGGACACGAGGATTGCAGCGATGGGTCTAGTTCAAAGGGGTTTGTGTGTGATTTATAATGCCCATAAAACCTCAGGGCACGACACGTTCTTATATGAAGAGAAAACATTTCGGAAGTATATTTCAGAATTTGATTATGTGCACTTCAGCGCTCTCAACGACCTGCGGTTTTGGATTGATTTCTTGTTCGCTAGTGCAGGCACATGACTGTTCATTTCCTCAGTTACCATTATATCACTGGCCTAGGAACTTGCGGGGGCACCGGTGCATGGTATACGTCCCTTTAAACATAAATTTTAGCACTAAGTCTTTGGGGTTAACTGAAGGGAAATGGGTTGAAAAGCCCATGGTGCCCCCTTAAATTCGGACATTCCGCCGTCACTGATTATCATACTGTGTTTCTCATGTTTTAGGGACATGTGTAATGTGTGACTTGATTTGTGATATACCTGGAAGTTCACTGGATATGAGCTTGGATGTTAAGCCAGTAACATACGTTATGCGAGCTTTCAAATATGAGCTTTTTCACATTTATTTGTGATGGAAATTTGCATTGCACGAGTACAGAAATTCTTGTTTTCAAATATCATCGATAATCGTCCTTGGAACCGTTAGCACTGCTGTAGAGACTAGAAGCTTCAAGATAAACACTGACGCCACCACCAATGGCGGTGTTACCCTCTCACTTTTTTAAGGCACCAAGAAATGCACTACTCACTTTACAGTCATTTATTTTTTAGTTTAAAGATATCAGCCAAATTAGGAGGGCATTCCTTGGTGCCAAATTGATCTCAAAATTGATCGAAAGTGAAAAGATTGTCATTCAACACAAAATATGCTTTTGAGAACAGCAAATCCTTATGGTGGCAGGCTTACCCCCACTTCCCCTAATAATTCACATGATCAGAATACTTGCTGTAGCAAACAGCATTGGAAAATGTAGGCATTTTTTGTCAAATTTTTTAGTCAACTTCTTTAGTCAGCTCAACTCAGTTCATTGGTGTGATATGAACCAACTCAGTTCAACTTACTGGTCTAAATTTTATATCAACTCAACTCAGAGCCAAATGAGTAAGATTTTGAGTTAAACTCTGACTCTGACTCAAGAGTCGCACAACGCTGCTACTGAGACCAACTCTTGTGGGCCTCCCGAGATCAACTCGGGGGGGGGTGCGGCAAGACAAACTATTGAGGGCCCCCGAAACCAAATCTTCCCTCCCCCAGTCTCGTAAAAAAATGATTGGGGACCCCGAAACTCTTGGGAAGCCTTGCGAAGCCAGGTTCTGGGGGCGCGAGATCAAGTGTTGCGCGAACCCCGAGACCAACTCATGGGACCCAAAAAAACAGCTTTTGGGGCCCCTGACACGGAATCAGCGGGAGGGCCTTATGAAAAAACTTATTAAAGCCTGGGCTACAACTTTGAGCCCCGGGACTAACTGGTGTGTGCCTCCCACAGTGGTGGATCTAGTCGGCAGGTTTGTGGGGGAGCAAATCAAAGTCGGAAAGCGAAAAGAAAAAAACTTCACGTGGTGAAATGTGAGGCCACAATGTGCTTGCCCTTGCTATTCAAGGATCATTCACTTAAAAGGGGATTTTAAATATTAAGATGACCTAGGTCAAATATTAAGACTGAAGTTGACACGTTCTGTTTGGAGTTGAGTGGTTCAGGTGAAGCACCAAAGCCTTGCTTTTAAACTAATAGGAAGCCAGGGAAAAACGGAGGCGAACAGCTTGGGGAGGGAGGAATATAGTTCTGTCCCGAGCTTTTCCGGCTAGGGGGGGGCAAATACCTTTCCCCCTGGATCCGCCACTGACCTCCCAAACCCAATTAAGAGGGGCTCCCCTGAGAGCAATTCAAAGGCCCCAAGACCATCGCTGAGGCCCTCCAACACCAGCTCTGAACCCACCTCCCCCCAGGACAGCCCTGGGGTCCTAAAACCAACTCTTGGACCCCCGGGAACAAATCGTGAGGCTCCCGGGATCAACACTTGGGACCGACCCGCAAAAACGGCTCTTGGGGCCACAACACCGTCACTGAGGGCCTTCCGAGACCAGCTTCTGGGGAACAGAGACCAACATTTTGGACCCCTGAGACCAACTATAATGGACCTCCCGAGGGCCTCTGGGGCCCCTCGAGACAAACTGTTGAGGGCCCTTCGAGATCAACTCTGGGGGCCCGAGACCAGCTCTTGCCCCCCCTCCTCAGAACAACTCGGGGGCCCCTGAGAACGACTCATGGGGTCCAAGACCAGCTCTTGGGAGTCCTCTGAGAGCACTCCCCTTGAGAATAACCCTTAGAATCCCCAAGACCAAGTCTTGGGACCACTGAGACGAACTCTGGGGCCCCCGAGACGGACTCTGAGGATCCCGAGTCTAAATCTCGGGGGTGGCTTCGGGAGCAACTCTATGGTTTTTCAATCATTTTAGTTCGTGCCTTAAGTGTCCAAAGTGTGCCCCCAAAATCCAAATCCAAGTCCCCCTCCCACAATTTTTCGGTAGGTATGCATGTTTGACAAATGCCCGGTTTGTGCCACTGATATTGATAGTGTGCCCCCATCAATATTTTAATCGTAGCGACAGATCATTTTTTGCTTTTATTTCGTAAGGTCTATACACTTCATTTTTATAAAGATTATCATTTTTTTACTTTTGCCCCAAAGTGTGCCTACTCGTGGCCACCCGACAACATGTCGGTGTTTGGCCTCCTTTGGTTGCGCTACTGCATATCGTCCAACCTCCTTGCCGTGTGGCATTATACCAGTTTCTATTTTAGCCGAGGACTTGGGGGGGCAGAGCCATCTATGGTTGATCAATGGAACTATCCTATCGTGTGAACTCACAATATTACAAGCCAGTGAAAGCCGATAGACCGCTTCCCTTACTGCCATTCAATAGTCTGCACCAGCACCAATCATTTGACCGTATACCGCTAGCTGGAGAATCAAGTCCGACAAAATACTAAATCGGAAAAAAATGTCAACTTGCAGCGGCCGAACGTGAACAAAATATTTCGGATTTCCCCTTCGGACTCGCTATTCGTAAACAGTGCCTAAAGATGCATGTAGTTAGGCATCGGGACAAACAAATTTGGGAACCGTGCAAAACCACCTAGCCTATTAGTTAGCCACACGTTGATATCACTGCGACTCACCGGACATCGCTTGATGCCTCCCGGCACTATTCCGTCCGACGCGTTGCCAGTGTGTTTGTGAGGAGGGATTCCATAGTGGGCCTGCATACCCGACGGCAGCGCCGTCGTTGCCCCTGTAGCATTGTTGTCAGCAGCGCCACCCTCGGCAGCTGCAGTGCCACCTATGACGCTCGCAGCAGTAGTGACGTCGCCACCGGCCTCTGCAGCTTTGGTTGTTGCGTCTTTTTCTCCGGTGGCACCAACGCATTTGTCGTAGTCCTCCATTGATTTGTGGTATTTCTTCAGTGCACTGATTGAAAAGACGTCCTCCTGGTACTTACTAACTGCAACGACATAGTGCTTAGAGTCACAATGATTTCATTTACGAGAGCTACTGCATGAAAATACTATGCCAGAGAGCCAGTGTCCTGATATGCGCTCATAAGCGTTTTCTTTGGTAAAATGTCATAAATGTTTCGATATACATACAAAACAACATACGTGTATTTCATCTTGTGTCAAAACAAACAACCAGGAACATCCGATGGCGCAAAACACAATAGTACTAAATCGAAGGCGCCTGAGTTTGAGGACAGTTCGAATCATGAAGCGCCGCCAGGACCGTCGCCCGACTTTAGGTGCGCATGCCGCCAACCCGTGGGACGCCGGCGCATCAGTGAAATCAGTAAACTTAGTGCTTGTAGTTTTAACGGCTGGAGTCAAGATTGGAATCCTGTGAAGCAGTGATAAACCTAAATGTTTCTTGAGTTACTGCATAGCCCTGCGTTTGGAAACCCTTCCCCTTTCAAAAGTATGTCTAATTTTTTGCATTGTTTAACAATGAAAAATTAGAGTGATTATGCTGATATTCTGTTAACTAGGTTTGTTCTTGCATTTAAAAACAATGGACAGTGTAGAATGTAATGTTTAACGTCTTCGCAAAAATAACCACATTCGCAACGGCGTCGACTTTTGAACCGAGTATTGGTGACTGTTTAGACGCGACATTCCTATTCTTAATTGGGTTAGTAATGTATTTTGAAGTTTTGGTCCATAGTTATAGTATTCTGGTGGTTTGTAATACCAAAAAGACTGACACCTTTCTAAATTCTTTTGCGAGTTGGATGCCCTGATCTGCCGGGAGTAAGTTATATAATTTGGTTGTGCTCGGCAAAAACGAATGTTTAAAGTTAATAGTTCGAAAGTGCAGTTGGATTCTTAGGTTTGCGTTACGAATGGGCCGATTTATAATGCTACTTCTAATGTTGGGCACTATGTTGTTAATATAGGTTGGTGTGATAGTATGGCACAAGGTATGGAAAAATTCAAGTTTATGAATTTTACGCCGATCTTTAAGTGATGTCCAACCAAGGTCTGCTCTAAGCTTCTCTGTACTACTCCTCGGAAGTGCCCCAGTCACCAGTCTCGCAGCTCTACATTGAAGTCTTTCAAGTCGTTCAGCGTCGTTGACTGTCAGAAGTCCGTCGTAAATGATGTCACAGTAGTCAAAATGGGGTCGGACATATATGTTGATAATCTGACTTAAGGTAGATCTAGTTAGGTGACTTGATATTGGGTAAAGCGGGCTGAGTGTCATATTGACTTTTGATAATTTCGTTTGTATGTTCATGAAATCGAAGATCCTTAGAGAAGATCATTCCTAAATGTTTGTGGCTATTTACAACTGGCACTGGCTGGGAGTCAAAAACGAGTATATGTGTGTGTACCTGTCAGACATGGGTGGAGATCCCGGGGGATTGGGGGGTCAGGACCTCCTGATTTGGAAATCGGAGAACCTGGGGGTTCAGCCCGGGTCCTATACCTTCTGCTCTCGCAAAATGTTTTCGGACTTATAAGGAATGATAGTTCAATTTGTGGCATCTCAGTGACCGGCTGAGTCATAATTTGACCTATCTGTTCCTTTGCATCTTCTTTGTAGAGGGGTACCAGAGACCAGAGGCGGCGCCACGGCTTCCCGTCACGACTCTGCTTCAGGAAAAGTACGAGCTCCCGAGCTGATCTAAGGTCCCTCAGCTAAACTAAGCAGCAGGGCTGATAATCCCGGGATCGGGATCCTGGGATCCCGGGATTGTATTAATTCTGAATCTCGGGATTATATATTTCCGAATCCCGGGATCCCGATATTTTCCAACACTAACAATGGCGTGAAAAGCGTTGCTGATAGTATTGAAAATCATTATAGAATCAAACAACATGCCACAGCGTTGTTTTATGCTTAACATTTTACCTACCTGAAATGTTCAAATACAAGCAAAAGTCAGGCTCTCCCTTCTGCATGTACGTAGATAATACCAGGCATCGCTTCACAGTTCACACCGTGTCAGTTTCTCTGTTCGAGCTCGTCTCTCTCTCTCTCTCTCTCTCTCTCTCTCTCTCCCCCCGCGGCGTCGTCACCTCAAGCATTCAGTTTCAGGTCATATTACTCGGAGGTTGCCGACTATCTCGACCATCGAATAGGAGGGGTCGAATTGCTCGTCGTATCTGTGAGGGAGCATGTCCTCTGACTCAGTTACTCTCAGTGCCTGCTGTCAGTGTGACCTAGGAGGCAGTCAGGGTAGGAAGTTACGCATGGTGTGCATTTTTGGAAGTGCTTGCAATGGCCGATTTTGTGGAATTTAAGGGCAGTGCGGTGTGGGAAAACTTTCCTAGAAGTCAGGATGGGAGCACAGCAAAATGTTGCCTTTCTAAAAAGGTATTGAAAATAGCTGGAGGATCAACAAAAGGACTTCACGTCATCTCAAGAGTAAACATGGTGGTGAAAGCGTTGCTGTACCATCCCGATCCAGGGAGACCCCGCAGAACTTGTCCGGTGAAAGTAGCTCCAAAACATCGGAACCTACGACAGGAATTCGTACCTTGGATTCCTACCACGTCTCTAAAACTGAGAAAGACCTGGATTCCATCCTAGCTAGGATGTGCGCGAGAGATGGGCTGCCTTTCACAGTTTTTTTGCACTTAACGGGACCTGTGCGAACTAATGGCTGCTAGGGTTACAGAAACCTACCAATCCATCATAATACCATTCGCCGGCGTGTTCTCAAACACTGTGCTCGCCTGAAGTGCGAGGTGAAGGCGAAGTTGGCCGATCAAGTGTCAAAGGGCAAAAGGTTCTCGCTTACAATCGATGCATATTCGTATTTGAAAAACCGTCGCTACATGAGCGTGACTGTCCACTGCGAAGGCAACATGTGGGGTCTCGGTGTCGCGCGTTGTGACGGCTTAATGCCAGCCGAGAAGTGCGTGGATCTTCTCCAGGACAAGTTGGCAGAATTTGGTCTTGAGCTCAGTAAGCACGTTACCTGTGTCACAACCGACGGAGCTTCCGCGATGGTCAAATTCGAGAAATCACTGCCTTGCGAACACTAACTTTGTCTCGCTCACGGCGTGCGCCTGGCCGTCATCGACGTTCTGTACTCGGGTGATGACAGGCAGACCTCTAAACAAGCAGACGACGGCGGTGGTGGTGAAACTTACCAGGTGAGATCAATTTTAATTTACCTGAAAGCTTTTATTCTGAGATAGCGCAAAAATAGCTTATTACGACAATGACGGCAAATGCTATATTTGCAAGTGTTTGAGTTTTGCTGTGCGATCTGATATGAATATTTGCGGTCTTTTGACATTCGGTGTCTTTAAATGCCTTCTCTGATCGATTTTATTCTTTGTATTTGTAATCTTTTGTATCCTTTGTATGTTTTCGCGTATTTTATCATCATGGGGGAAAATCAGTGGGTCAAATTTGAACTGGTCAATTGACTTGTATTGCCGTTCTAGCTGCATGGCATGCCTATGCAAAATGTTCTGTTGTCGTAGCGTTAATGTGAATCTTGCCGCCTTGCAGGTTAACTCGTCAGAGGAATCCCAGTGTGATGACGAGGATGACAGCAACAGCACGGACGATGACACAGATGGTGCTACCTGTCGTCGTGAACTACACAGTTCGATCAATCCAATCGTAAACAAGATTAGAAACATCATCCGCTGGTTTCGAAAATTCCCCGTACGAAACAAAGTCCTTCAGAAATACGTTAGAGAAGAACGTGGACAAGAACTGATGCTGGTGCTAGACTGTAAAACCCGATGGAATAGCTTGTGTGACATGCTGGATCGGTTTGATACTCTGAAAGCAGCTGTCCATAAGGCAATTATTGACATAGGAGACAAACGTATTAAAATGATCGATGATTACGAATACGCCACCATACCTAGGCTCATTCGTTACCTTAGGATCCTGAAACTCGGAGCAGAAGCGCTATGTAGGCGGGAAAGTGGACTTCTGGAGGCTGGAGCTGCTTTAACACTTATTTTAGATGCGCTTGTGAAGGAGGATAGTGCGATTGCACGCAAACTGTCATATGCTTTAAAACAACGCATTATACAGAGGCAGTCGCGTGCGGAAAAAGTTCTGCAATCACTGCATAACAAAATGTCGGCAGATAGAGATTAGAAAGATATTTTCCCTAGCGCATCTCGTAAGGAAGTACAGGGCTTAGCTGTAAATATGGTGGGAAGAATGGGAGGACAGATGCATGCTTCCGAAGTAGTTGTACATGCAGAAGCGATGGAAGTTGATGATCCTCAGCCAGCACAGTCGCTTCAATCGATGCTTCAACAGGCTCTAGATAAGATAAGAGTTCCAGAGCCAGATCACAGTTCAGGCGCATCCAGGCTAAGTCTCTCAAATCCTTCGCTTGTGAACAAGGCCATTAGGAAAGAGTTGGAAAACCTGCCTGTCTCTGGAAGAACGGGTATGATAGTTCTGTCCTACAGCTGGCTCAAGGACATAGTCCCTACAGGTGTTGAATCGGAACGTGTGTTTTCAACTGTCGGAAATATCGTCTCTAAAGTACGGTCGAGTCTCGGCGACGAAACCGTTGATGTCCTTTGCTTCCTTAAGAGCTACTATCGTGGCAGGTGACTTGTGTGACCAGGACACAATAGGCCGGGTCACAATAGGTAAATACCTTTACTGTAATATGACTAAAAACATAACCAAGAAATATATATTGTCAATATCATTCATATGTCTTTATTTGTTTGGGGAGCTGAGCATTTTATTCTGTTTAGTGTCCATATGAATTTCCATGTGCTTTCTGCATGGTGAGAATATTATGCTATGAGTTATCCTTAACGGGAAGTATTTACTATGCTGTTAAGAATACAATAAGTTCTCGGAAGGCCTTGAAGATAGGGTGCCATAAACCGCAGAGTGTTGTGGGAATGACCTAGGACCCAAAAATGATACAGATGACAGTAAAAGCGCTAAAGACTGGCAGCCTAAAAGCCAAAGTCCAGAAACTAAAACGTATAAGCCCAAAAGCCCAAAAGGCACGTCAAGGTAAAGACAAGAAGAAAAAGCGTGGGATGAGTAAATACAACGTTTCGGTCTTGGACCGTCGTCAGGCAGGGGTGAAAGATGGAGGTGGCTAGAGGCCTGAGGTAACCTTTTCCAAATACCGAGTGACTGGAGGCCTAAGGTAAGCTTTTGGTCGAAACAAAAGTGTCGGCAGTCCCAATACCCTCTTGCCAAAGGTGAAATGGAACAATGTGTATGGTGTGTTATGTCTGAGCATGCGTCTGAGAAAGTGTCCCCGTATGTCGAATTTACCGCAAGAGTTGCCAGGAAGATGTTTGCGTGTTGAGAGTAGGTCTGTAGCGCCGAATGAGCAATGATTCTGCGATTTTTCTGTTTGGGCCATCACTGGCGTATTTTAGAATTTTGATGCTCAAGTTGTCTGCTGTTAGCTCATCATTCGGATGCATGGTTAATCTGTGTTGGCTGAAAGGTGTTTCCTGCCTCTTGTATCTAGCATCACCTAAGTGTTCGTTAAATCTTAGTCTAACGGCCCTCTGGCTCTCACCGATATAAAATGACTTGCCTGGTTCGCAAAGCTTACAATCTATCCTATAAATTACATTTATAGAATACGCCACATACGTTATCTAAAGCAGACACTAATTTTTGACATGTTTATTGAAAATAATTGCCTAATCCCGGGATCCCGGGATATCCCGGGATTGAGGGTCGGTGAATCCCGGGATCCCGGGATTGCCAAAATGTCCCGGGATTATCAGCCCTACTAAGCAGCACCCTAAGTCGGTCTTTCACAGAGGAGTTTGGACCCCTGGGATGGTGTAGGCCCTTGAGCTGGTCTGGGCCCTTTACATGGTCGGGTCCCCTGCAGTGATCTTGAGAACCCTGGACTAAACTGGACCTCTAAGAGTTGGGACATAAGCCCCTGAGCTCATCGTGGGCCCCGTATCTGGTCCGTGGCCCCTGCACTTTTATGGGACCTGCCAGATGGTCTTCGGACCCCTGAGCTGGTCTGCACCCCTGAGTTGAATTTGGGCCTCCTGAGATCAAAGTTTCGCAGGTGGCCCTTGGGCTGTTCTGGAGCCCGCTTATTTTGAGACACATAGGCTGATATGGACCCGTGAGTCGACACTGGGACCCCTGAGCTCTTAGGGGCCTTTTATAATAATACTGATTGTTGGAGTTTTACGACGCCCAACTGCCAGGGTCAAACGGCGTCGCCAACTCTCATCATGTTGGAAGGGATTTTGGGGATCAGATCGACTTATTCAGAGGCTCCGCCGGGACTTGAACCCGGGACCAGTGGCTTAGAAGACAAGGGTGCTAACCACTAAGCCACCTCATTCCCGGAACAATTTTTCTCGTCTTACCCTCCTGAATTGATATGGGGCCTCTCTCATATTGTTTGGGATCCCTGAGATGTTCTGGAACCCATGAGATATTCTGGAACCCCTGAGTTGGTTTTATACGTACTGAGATGGAGCTTCACTAGGGGCCCCTAAGCTGTTCTGGGGGCCCTTGAGACTCTTGCACCGGAAGTTCTAGACTTGAGCTTAAGGCCCCTCGGCATCGTCCTGTGAGTTTTTCTGAACCCCATGAGCGGCTTTGGGATTCCTGAACAGACCTGGGCCCCCTGAGTTGTTGGCGAGTCCTCTGACGTGATATTGAGTCCCCTCAGCTGATCTGGGGCCCCTTTAGATAACCAGGCGCCACACTGATCTTGAAACCCATGTGTTGGCAATGGAGCGCTCTGTGCTTGTCGGGATCTGTTAACTGGTATCAGCTGGTCTTGGGGCCCCCTGAGTTGGTTCTGAGCCGCCGGAGAGGGAGTTTTGCAGGTAGCCCTGGACTGTCCTGGGGCCGTGAGAGGATATTGCACATGAGCTTACGGGATCAGCCTTAGACCCTGAGCTGGCTCAGGGGCCATGAACTGGTCTAGGGCTTCTGAAAGGATTTACTTAGGAGGTCCCTGGCTTGTTCATAAGGCCCCTATCTGGATTGGTGTCTCTTAAGCTGGTAAGGGCCCTTGAGCTGGTATTGGGCCCTTTAAATGGGTATGGGTCTTTTAGCTTATCCGGACCCTATTGTGCTGATTTAGGTCCCTTGAAATCGTCGGGGGCCCTACTGGTCTTACGTTTAATGATTTTTTTGGGCCTGCTGAGGCGATTTAGGGATCTGGCCCCTGAGCTGATATGAGGCCCTTTTAGATGGTTAGGGTCCCCTCGCGGATCTTGAAACCCCGGTGCTGGCACTGGCGCTTTTTGAGCCGTTAGGGGCCCCTATCTGGTCTGGAACCTCTTAACTGGTATGGCCCCTCTCGGCTAATCTTGGGTCCCCTGAGTTGGGTTTGGGCCTCCTGAGAGGGAGTTTTGCAAGAGTTCCCTGGACTGATCTGGTACTCTGAGAGAGTATTGAAAAGGAGCTTACTGACTTTGGGGCGTAACCTGGTTGGGGGTCACCTTAGCTGGTAAGGGCCCCTGAGAGGAGCTACATAAAAGGTTTCTGACTCTGTCCTATAGCCCTAGCTGGATTACTGTCCCTTCAGCTTACAAGTGCTCCTTGAGTTCCTCGAGGCACCCGGCTGGTCTGGCCCTCTTAGTTTGTATGGGCCTCCTGAGCTGAGTGTGTTGGCCTGAGCCTCCTGAATTGACACTGGACCTCTTGAGAGCGAGTTTCGCAAAAGGCCTCTGGACTGTTCTGGGTCCTTCGGAGGGTATTGCGCAGGAGCTTACTGGAGTGATATTGGGGCTGAAGCTGGTTTGGGGCCCCCTGAGCTAAAAAGGGCCCCTGAGGTAGAATGTCAAAGGAAGTCCTGAGCTAGCCTAGGGCCCCTGAGAGGAATTGTATAAGGGGTTCCTGACTTGATCCTAGGGCCCCTAACTGGATTGGTGTCCACTGAAGTGGCACTGGACCTGTTTAACCTTCGCCCGGGTGGGTGGTCTTTTAGACCCCCCCTTCGGGTTTTTCCTAAGTGACCACAAAACGGCGGCGCGCAGCGCCGCCAAACTTAGTCTAGCTGTTCCCTCATTATTTTTACATCTTTCCTGAAAATTTTAGCTCAAGATCATATCAGGTCAGGTCACCAGGCCAGGTAAAGTGACCTCACCTCAAAAAATGCTTAGGACCGCATAACTAAAAAAAGGGTTAATCGATCAAGTTGAAACTCATACCACATATTGGGCCCACCAGGAGCTACAACATTTTTTCTGGGATTTTTTATATTGGTGACCTAAGGTCATGTGCAGAGCATGACCTCCCCATTGTAAATACATGGGGAAAATCACGAAATGAGCTTTTCTCAGTAAGTATAGATGGAATCAACTTAAAACATCGATTACGACTTGCTTTTAGCCCATTTCTGAAGTTGATGCTAAAAATTTTGACTTGTGACCTTTAAAGGGTCACCTTAGGTCAAATAAGCATTTTTTGGTATTTTAATCTATAAATTTTAAATAAAATAAGATAGAACTTTTATTTTGTCACCAAAGTGTTTGTATAGTCACTGCAAGTCAAATTATATACATCATGACTATACCAGGTCAAGTTGGGTCAGACCATTGACCTGGGTCAGGTCAAATTCTTAGATTTGACCTGGCATAGAAATATCATATATCATTCGATTCGTATTGACGAGAGGATTTCAATGGTGCATAAACTATGGCTGTATCTTGTTTGGTTTGGAAGCTATTAGCGAAAAAGTAAACACCCTTATGCATGTGTGGCTATGGACATTCCCAAGAATATGCCCAATATTTAGTGACCTGTAGCTCCCTAGGCTTTGACCTGACACAAAAATAAAGGCCACTGAATGAAAGAACAACTCAAGAGCTTTTGGATGGTTTTTAGAAAAATGTTTCTAGCTATCATAGTTTCTGAGATATATGAGGTTTTCTTAAAACACCTCATATTAGGGATTTTGACCTATTTTGACCTCTGGTGACCTTGATATTGACCTGACAAGAAAAATGACCGAAGTATATTGGACATTATTTTTGAAGAGCTTTCGATTGCCGTTTCTAGCTCTCTTAGTTTTTGAGATCGTGGGGGGTCTTTTTTAGCCCCCCACCAGGGCGAAGGTGGCTCGTACCCGCCACCGGGGCAAGGGTTAACTGGCATGGATACAATTAGTTTGTCTGGGCTCATTGTGCTGATCTGGGGCCCCATGAGCTTTTTAGAGCCCTTAGCTCGTCTGGCACCCTGGGTTGGTGATGGACCCATTTAGCTGGCCTGGGGCCCACTAAAAAATATTTATCAGAAGGTTTCTGACTTGATCTGAGCCAGTGAGCCTGAGCCAGTGAAGGGTCCTTGAGAGACCAAATTGGGCGTCTGTACCCACAGTCATGTTTTGGAGAGAAATTGTGGTTGTAATTGGTGTTTTCAGGGGGCCCGCTTTTTGTTATTCGCTATGGTTTCAGTACTCGGGACAACGTGATGGGACCCTGCGTGAAAAGTGGTGGAGGAATATACTCCGTCCTCTCCCACTCTCAAAAGTGGGGGGACGCATCTCCCCGTTCCCCCACCCGCGGGACCCACGGTTCTATACACGAAAACGTACCAAAAGAAGTGGTTTAATGAAAGCTTTTAAATACGTCAGACATTTAAGGGACGAATTTTCGTGCCATAATTTATTTTTTTATAAACTTGCGTTTGGTGTATAGTGCAGTTCGTTTTTGTCATGGAATTTTAGGAGGCAAAACCTTCGAGTGAGAGAGAAAGGGGGAGAAAGAGCTTAGACAATGAGCCAATTTCACGGAAACAACATGCTGGACCTAGCTATTGCCATACTCTAGCATGCCTAAGATTTTTTATATATCTATACCATCAAAATATTTATATTTTCATAATCGATCTGAGATGGTGATCCTAGCTGAAATTTGGCCAGTCCCTGGAATGGAGGAGATCCAATCAAGTGTTGAACGGACCTCAGGGATTTTAGGGCCAGTACATAGTTTTGTGGACTTTTGGAGTTCTCGGAATTTTTCTTTCGAAATTGGTGTTGAATGATTTTTTTGTCTGCCTCCATACTTTTATGTGAATTTACGTTTTTGTGACGATTTATACCTTGCACGGTCGGGCCCCCAAAGCTATTACTTGAGGAGGCCGGACCCCCCAGTCAGGGTTCGCCCCCTCCTTGAGCAATTTCTGCATCCACCCCTGTTATAGATGATGTTCAATCTATTATTCTGAAACAAACCATTTCGCGATCCATTTCAGCATTACGCCCTCAAGCACTAGCGCTTTCATTCGAACTGATATTTTGGACAAATGACTGCTCGAGGTGTTCCAGCATATCGCTTTAGTTGTGAATGTGTAGCAAACAGTAAAAGAGTATTGCACCTATAAAAATTCCTCGCAACATCAGTTATCCAGGACCCTGCAAATGTGCGTCCTAGATTTTTTGGTACGGAGCCGCTACGCCAGCGGCGGCGAAGCGGAGTGGGTAGCGCAACGGTCTGGAAATCCAAAGCATGCGTGTTCGTGACCCGGTCGCGACATACATTTAACGCGTTTATGCGGAGTTTTGCGGTTCAATGTAGCGGTCTCCCCATTAAACAACTGTTTAGGATTCTTTGATGAAGATTCTGATAACATTACCTCGTAAAAAATTGCCACCTTACTCCTATTCCTGTCAAGGAGGGGGAATGAGGAGGAGGAGGAGACAATCTCATCATTGTTTTGTCTGTGTAGGGGACAGTCCAGACATTTTTAGACCTCTGGTACCTGTGTACAAACGCCTATCTTGTGCATTTCCATACTAAGATGTTTGCAGAGGTGCACACAGTTACCAAATGTTATAAACTGCTTCCGGTAATTAGGGTACCTTGTCCAGTTGGAATCATTATTGATACTAGCTCTACTTTTTCAAAACCGCGAATCCATTTCCCAATACTCCATTCCTCTGCTATTGCAACATTGTATTATAAGTTGCCAACAGCCTAAAATATTGTTTCCATTGTTCTTTTTAGCCCTCGCCGCACCGGGTGCATCGAAGCCCCCCGCGTGGTTTTTCAGAAACGAAGATTTTTTCCGAATAACATACAAACATCGAGGTGCAGCATCGCGGGTGAGGGGTCTTCCTTTCACCCTATCATTTTCCCACCATCCCTGAATTTTTTACCCCTGGCCACACTAGGTCAGGTCACCAGGCGAGGTAAAACAAGGCCACCTCACGTCACCTTTTGAGCTCTACCATAGTTACAATTTCTAGGCCAATCGATTTGGAACTTTCTATACTTGATGACCCCTTCAGAGGATACGAAATGTACATCCGGGATTTTTCGATTTGATGACCTGAGGTCAGGTCACGAGGTGACCTCTGCGATAGAAAAAGCATGGGAAAACTGCCTTATGATATAAAAGTCACAAAAATAATTGCAGATGCTCAGATTTCTCAGAGAGGCATTCTTGGGCAACCTTTCACGGATTCCAGAGGTAATAACTGCCCTTTGAATTATCATACATAATCACAGGTCACCAGGGATCAAAACAATATTTTGGCAATAACTTTTAACCCCATCAAGCAAGAGCGCTGAAGTAAACATCGTGGTGTATGTCTCGTTACTGGCTTTGACGTTCTAAATAGCGCAGAGTGTCCTGAAAAAAATGTCAGACCTCAATAGAGCTCTAATGGCATGACAGCTATGCCCATGATTCTTGGGCATTGCATATTTTAGAGGAAATAGACTATAGTGACTCAATTTGAACTCTGGAGGTCAAACCATTGACCTTGAGCGTTAAAACACGTTTAATAAACCCATACTGAATTCATACAAGCTTTCCAACGCACTTAATAAATTTGCGCTAACCCCATATTTTCGGAATTAAAGGCGGGTCATCGATGCCCCCTTTAATTTGATACGCAAAATTAATAAATGTTACGAACATTTACAACGAAATATTTTCTTATGTAGACATTGGCGGATCCAGGAGCACTTTTTGAAGGGGGCAAACCCAAGATACCTTTCCTTAAGGGGGCCAAACCAATGTTTTTTGGGCTGAATTGAGAAGAAAAAAATTGCGAAAACAATATTTTTAAGGAAAAACGGCTAAAATTTGGTCCTTTTGGGGTGACCAAAAGATGCTATTTTAGGCTTTGGAGAGGGTCACGACCGCTTTGCCCCCCCTGGAACCGGCAGTTTACGTAGACATGAACCATATGACATAGGTACGATGCGAATAGTTAAATGATAACAACTCGTCGAAGAAATTTGCGAGAATGGTGCTTTGGGAACTTACCCCTATTTCCGTCAGGCTCCCGGCTACCCCTATTTCCGGCAAGGTGGGGGCAATATCGGCCCCCTAAGATCTCGTAATCTATCCGGCCGATGTTGAAAATTCAAAGTGCTATAGATTCCCCTGACGCTAAACTTTATTTTGAAAAACAAATCAAAATTTTTGATTTTTAAGGGGAAGGTCGTGCAAAATATACAATTTTTGTGTATTTTTTACATTTTCCATAACCCTTCTCTCTGTTGTACGATTTTCACAAAACTAGTTCAGATTTACAAATAATCGACTCAAAATTGTCATATACTCGAGTTACGCAAAGATTCGAAATTCAATGGCAGTTCCAGGGCCAGGACTATGAGGGGAAAGTATATACAACCTAAAAAGTTTTTGTTACGCGGATTAGAAGCCGTCATATACTGCTTGGCATCTTAGACACATAAATAAATGAAAAAAACTAAATACTCATCAGGGGCGGATGCAGTAAGGTAAAATAGTGGGGTAAAATACATACCAACAATATACGAGTGGTATGCATGAGTATATTGGTCCCTCGACTAGTTTAAATTTATTTCTGATAATTTTTACCCTCCCATGGCAGCTCTGGGAAAGGGGTGTGACATAGGCGGATCAAGGACTCTCGTCGTGGGGGATGGGGGTGATTGGAAACACATTTTCAATATACGACGATATTGAGTCGCGGCGGTGATACTGACTGGGAAGATATATTTTGAAAATGTAATGTTACCCTCTCAAATACTGACACTTTTTCGCCATTGGTAACACGTTCCGTATGCTGTTGTCTCCGTGATCTGCCTATGGGCAAAATATTTCCTTATTCGCTCCTGAAACTGAATACATACAGAGCATGCTAGTCTCGCACAAAGCTCTAAGTGAGCAAACATATGATTTTATATTTGTGATTTACTCTACATTATAGTGACTGGACACGCCTCTAGTAATCTAAAATTGGGTTATAACTATTTTGAATTTTCATATACCCAATTGTCATGGCGCGGGTACTGGGAGGCAATTTGACATTCGACAGCCAACCACCCAAAATTTGGGGCGCCCCCGGTAAGGGGCGCGTCCCCGTCCCCCCACTCGGCGCCCATGCCAATTGTATTTGCCCTGGCACGGCTGTAAGCAGTCTTCTCACTTACTAACGTTTAGTCCTTCTTGATAACATTCCCCCCATTTTGAACTGCTGTAACCGCCCCTGATAAATACAAATAGTGACAATTGTGAATGCACTATCATCTCACATAACAAATGATATAATAAAACCATATAACTGGTATCAGGATCAACAGAGACGGCTTCCTTTTACAAAGAACCCACCGCATACGATAATACTTGGTTTGTGGATAGAACCTCCCCAAAACCCAGCCATGGCTCCGCCCCTGATAAATATATAATCTTCAAATTTTTAGAAAACCTGCCTGTACTAGTTTTAGGAAAAGTCAGGAAGTTTCAAAGTTCTATCGCAAGCCGTTTCGGAGATATTCTTGAAAAACCTGAAGGGGAGCAATATTAGCCCCCCTGCCGGAAATAGGGTTAAACAAAATTTATATGATGAAAAATCGCCAGTTCCCTCCTAATCAATTACTCAAGCAGTAACATTTCAGCAGATCCAGGACTCCCAATCGGTGGGAGGGGGAGGCACATGGTGTAGGGGGATGAGGGCGGCACATCTGGACTAGGGGACGCTACTTTTGGAGGGAAAAACGTACCAGGTGGGCATGAAATCAACTACTTGCATCCTGAGAGAGAGCAGGGGTGGAAAGCAGCATTTCAGGCGAACGTCATCGACCTTTTAGGGCGGGGGTGACGAGGAATGATGGGAGGGGGGCAAGTGCGCCTTTTGCCTCGCCCCCTGGATCGATATACCTATCACTAACGCATCTTGTCATCACCTTGAAAATCTGAGTTCACACGCACTTGTCCCCCCCCACTGGATTCGCCCATGGCTTACATATGTAGTCATCACTTTGGAAATCACAGTTCGCGTATATCTTTCGAGTGGTAGGTATATCGTGTAGTCCATAAGTCTCGCAAGGATACCTATCAGCTCATTTTCTTACTTCAATATCAAGTAGGTTTGTACATACCTTTGATCAAAGGCCTAGATCATGGGTGAAGATCTTTGTAGAGTTAGGGGCTCAGGAACCCCCCCCCCATGCATCTTGGGTCTCCCATAGGCTCTGTATAGGGCTTGTATTACAGTGACAGCATTACTCCACTCAGGAACCCTTCCCTCTGGGTCGATAAGAGATCTCCAGCCTAGACAAAGACAATACAAGAATGGGTAACTTTATCTTACCTTTAGTCGATATTTTGACGCAAAGTGTATCTTCACCAGCACATGTTTTCGAATACATGGCTTTCGTGTGACCGGCTTTCAACTCTGCATTAGTGCAGCCATGATGTATCTTGCCATGACAGGTAAAGCACTGCAGACCTGAAAATATCGACAAAACCAGTTATTTGCTATTGTCCTGACGTGCAGGGGTGTGGAATTATATTACTTTAAGAGTGCCTGGGTGCTGCATATGAAAGGACGGACTTATGCTAGAAAATCCTTTAAATTTTCGTGTTTGTCATGTTTAAGGCATTTGGTTTGTCATATACGGGGTGCCCCGAAAGAGCTTGGAAAGGCTAAATAACGTTTTTTTATTTTACTAGCATCTTTTTATAAGGTGGTTACGTACGCTGTTTTAAATTTTGTCGCCTCCAATCAGTTCACGTCCCTAAACAATTCACGTCCCTGCTGACGTCCCTGCAAGCACTCCATTAACCATATCAGATTGCATTTTCAGTTTGAAAACGAATGGAAATGATTCCTTATCAGATGATGAATGCTATTTTTAGACTAATTTTTTTTAATCCGAGATGGAAAACTGAATATTTTTCATTGTCATCTTCGACACGGTATTACTTTGGAATTTACAATTCAGAGAAACGCACAAACTGTCACTGATCAGATGCAAAAGACTGGTCAGTCAAAACTTACCCCCGTCCTAACCGGACGGTCGCCGACCGTCGGCGTCAGTTGCAGAGTGGTAATTCTGGAGTTTTAGCCGGCAGAGGAAAGGTTCAGCTCTGGTAGCAATCTGGTAGCTCAAGTTGCGACGAACTGTTGTTTACCAACAATCAACACTTAGCTGGCATCAAGAACAATTAAAAAAACGATTTAGGAGAAAAATGTAATCATGTCCAGTTTCCATAGATTGCATCAAGAACAATTAAAAAACGATTTAGGAGAAAAAGGTAATCATGTCCAGTTTCCATAGATTTTTCGGAATGAATTCCAATTTGAATTATTATTCTAAAATATGTTTTACATTTAATGACTAAAAAAAGCAGCAAATAACACAGATATCGGCTTCTGACGCAGACCGTCGGCGTTAAAAGTTGGCCATTGTTCAAATTTTGCTGCGATGTGTTGCAACGCCGTGCGACGCGTTGCGGCAGTGCGTTTTGTGTCCTGACCGAAAATCCCGGTCGTTGCGGCAGATCGACGGCGTGCGACGCGTTACGACGCGTTGCGTCTTGGTTAGGACACCAGGTTAGTCTCTATATTATCATTCTGCCAAAAACCGCATCCGCCGATCTTGACTACTCAGTCTTACCCGGTGTCCTAACCAAGACGCAACGCGTCGCAGGTCGTCGCACGCCGTCGATCTGCCGCAACGACCGGGATTTCAGTGAGGACACAGTACGCACTGCCGAACGCGTCGCACGACGTTGCAACGCGTCGCCGCAAAAGTTGAACAATGTCTGCGTCAGAAGCCGATATCCGTGTTATTTGCTGTTGTTTTTAGTCATTAAATGTAATACATGTTCTAGAATAATAATTCAAATTGGAATTCATGCTGAAAAATCTATGGAAACCGGACATGATTACCTCTTTCTCCTAAATCGTTCTTTTAATAGTTCTTGATACTAGGTAAGTTTTGATTGTTGGCGAACAACAGATCGTCGCAACTTGAGCTACCAGATTGCTACCAAAGCTGAACCTTTCCTCTGCCGGCAAAAACTCAAGAATTACCACTCTGCAAGCGGACGGTCGTCGACCGTCGGCGACGGTCGGCAACCGTCCGGTTAGGACGGGGGGTTAGATGCGAAATATGGGATCCCGAAACTCGAAATGGCCTCTATACCATGACCAGGTATTTAAAGCATCAAAACCTACATTCAATCAGTACATTACGAATGAAACTTGAGAAAAAAATTGAGAGCAGGCTTACCTTCAGTTCGATGCGAAATTACCACAATCTGTATGCAAACAGTCCAGAGGGCGAGTTGTTGAAACTCGCTTAGATGCATCACAGCCATTTTACCACATACGTGCTCAATTTGTTAGTTTGGTTGTCCGGGACTTAGGAGATATCAAAATAATTGCCGCTCTCTCTTTTGGAAACAATACTGAAAGACTTGAAAGAATTTGCCTGTAAAAATTTTGGATACTTTAATTTTCAGCCTTCTACAACGTGCATTTCTTGCAGTTCTACACTCGCGTGACAGAAGAATACATATTTTCGTTTCAAAAATCTCAAAACACATAACTCTTCCATTGTATAATTATTTTGAATGCATTTTACTTTCTCCCAGTTAAGTTTAGGTCATTCTGACATGCAAACTGGGTACCATTTTTGGTCTTCGGCCCCACTGACTGGTCCCCAGCCCTTCTGAATTTTCCCGAATGAGGGCCCGTGTCGTTCTAGTTCTGAATATATGCAGGCCTTTTATCCTGTGCAAAAGGCCTTTTGCGCCCTCTGGCGAAGGTCATTATAGACCAATGACTTGTTTCAGCAAGGCATGGACTAGAAGCCCCCGGAAGAAAAACAAGAATGTTCTTTCCACTAATGGAATGTGCTCCCTTGAGACCTGACGGTGCCCTATTTCTTGTCTGGTCTCCAGTAAAATAATAAGAGAAAATGCACCGTTCAAGGTATGTATATTGTGGAGGAATAATTACTATACATCGCGTTCTATATATGTGTGTGCTATTCCTTCTCTTTCTCACCGTGGCTAGCGTATGAAACAACCATATACATTTGTGTTTCAATACGTATCTGATGGCAATGGTATTTACAGAAGTGTGTTATGAATTGCACATGTATTGGATCTCCCAAGCGTTGGGATGTTAGATGGGACCGTCAAACTAGTTGGGTATTTTGGGATCTGAATGTCAAGTTGGATGTCCTTTTCTTGCCAAATCGTCTTGCTCCCTCCCATCAATTTTATATGAAGGTAATCCAGAACTACCAGTGAATGGTTTCTCTAATTGCCGTACTTCCTGAACCTAAGAAATCAATTAAAGTATTTGTAAACAGGGATACGCAAACGTATGTACGCGCAGCTTTCTGGCAATATATATAATTCTTATTTCCAAATAGATTGAGACTGGATTGTCTGATAACCTGGAAAATTCAATGGTGACGTGAATTGTGTCGGACTTTTCTTAGTCATGAGACATTCTTTGGTACTCTTGAAGTCCGAGTTTTACGTCTCAGAATTTTGGTGGGTCGACTCAACTCATATCGCGCGCTGAATACAGCTAACTCAACAATGACTCCACCTAACGGAAATAATTTGGTGGGTTGACTCAACTCTGACTCAGGCTTCAATACAGGCGTCTGAAATATGACTCCTCTCACGATTGAAACTAACTCAACTCCGACTCATCTCAAGAATGAAATATGTGTCTGTGAGCATTGGGGTTTTAGGGCGCCTTCAGCGGTTTGGTTATATCACTCCACCATTATGATAATTTTTCAAGACCTGACATTACGTTTAATTTAGGATATGTCGTGTGTAAAAGGGCACTTCAAATATGGCAAGCACAAAATGATGTGTAGGTTAAGGGACAGCCATGGAATAGAGATACCTCTATTCCATCTCTATTCCATGGGACAGCTAGAAACCTGACACTACCGAACACTCGACTACATTTCCAACTGGGGCGTTCCAGGACAAATCGACCAGGCACCACTTGGATTTTTCATACCATAGTCTCAGATTTCGTTCCAACTTCGAACAAAGGGTTATCAGTGCTGCAGAATTCAGACTTGACCATATTTTATTTCTCCAAACACGGATTTTGGAGTTACAGCTTGCAGAAAATCGTGAAAATCCGTGTTTTTGGCAAAACATGGTGGCATACAATCATTATTTTCTATGTCACCCTTCGTTATTGAGTTTCACTTAGAATATCATAGTATTAAGTATTCTACTTTTAATCTCTGAGAATTTATTTTCCCAAAAATACTGACCTATGAACTTATGGAAAATGGTATTCATTTTTTGAAAATATTTTTCTAAGTGTGGCCAGTGATTAACCGTAGCATTACCTGGTGGAAAATGTTGTACTTTGTCTGTGCTTTCCGTTAAAATTTATTGTACTTTACGTTCTTGAATTTATAGAGGTCTAATCAACCAAAGAGTGACGCCATGCGCGCCAAAATCGGCCGCCCGGCGCGCCCCATCGGTAGCCGATTGGCACTTGGGCCAACCGACGACAGGCACGCGTGTGGTGTTCAGCGGAGACTATGGGTTAGAAGTTCAAATAAACTATTTTTCTATTGCTAGCCTGGAAAACATGCATCCACAGAAGCACATGGAATTGTGGCAATTCTTCCCTAAGGTACGGGCGTGCCGAAGACAAATAATATTTTCTTGTTTTTGTTTTTATTTCATCTTTTGTTTTCGGCTTCAGTAACGTTTCATTAAAATTAAGGAACGTAAAGAACGCACGTTATAAAGTACGTGTTTTGAAGCAAGGTGGAATGAATATTTTCAGGTCGTTGGTGGACGTGAATTCATTGCTAAAGTGCTGTGTTATGACAGTAGTGCATTGTATTTAGTGGCATTTGGTTTGTTTCAACCCTTATAACCGGCAGATGAGGCTGAATTAATGTACCAAAAGACAGTTTTGATTTCTATTGGGCATGGAAGTGACCTACTTTGGTTCACAGTTTGGATGGAGGTTCATCCCTTGACGTTTGCCACTTCGGTTCCGAAATTAAACGTCATGCCCCATGTATGTACATCCTATTATGTTCCGAAAACGGTAATAAGACATTGAAAGCACGCAGCGAACCAGAGGTCTGAAAAAGTAAGTTGGTTCCCCAACGCAGAACAGTTGATGCTCCGAGAAGGTGGGATTGTTCCCCAGAGGCAATTATAGCTTGTGGAGCAGAAGCCTGAGCTCATAGCCTTTATTTGTCACATTCATGTGATAAGAATATAGTACTTATCAGCGGATATTTATCAGATTTAGTTTAGATAGTTTTCAGGCCATGATAAGTATTTTCCAAGTGTAGAATAATCTAAATTTTTATAATACGTTTACATTCATGGGTGCAAAATACATATTTTTCTATACACATATTCCAAAGTAACTTCAGGCGGCCATTCCAACAAATAACTTTGAAATCTATCGGGAATTTCAAAACTTATGGGCTTATAAATGTGTGATGCACTCGTAAAGGTCTTAACCCATACCCAAATACCTCAAATAGTTAACGCTCACTTGTTTAAACCTAAATTGGACCACTTTTTATTTCCTGTTTTAACAATGTTAAAGGTACTGTAAAACTAATTCAAACACCACAACTATTTTTCAAATCTCCTGATAATTTATAAAAAATATACGTACATAAAAACATACGTAGATTGGGCGCTGTCGTGATGTTCTACGCAGTTGTAGAACATCACGGCAGCGCCCAATCCGGCCACTACACTGCTTTTTGCCGGAACCAGCCGGAGGCCCGATGGTTCCAGATGAGTGACGCCTCCGTCAAGGAAGTGCCGGCCGCGAAAGTGAAGGAGGCATCAGCATATTTGCTCTGTTACAATGTACAAAATGTTGCCTAATCGTCTCCATCTGCAGCCACAACATGTCACGCCGTGGCTTGTCCTGTTTTCCAATATTTAAAAAGGTACCAGCCTAAATGCCTACATGCATTTTGTCATGCTGAAATTGTTTTAAACGTTTACTTTTGCGCTGTCTTTCAAATAAATACTCTACCGTGGATAACAGGTGCCGTCCTGACAACAGTAAGAGCGAAACATTGATTTTTTAACAATTGCAAAGTTAATTGTTCAAAGTTATTGAACTAGACCGGCCAATTTAAAGGTTTGCCAGGTTTCAGCTTGATGAGATGCTTATCGGATGAGTGAAAAACCATGGAAAATTTAATTATATAGGTACCTTTCTACAAACAGCATGAGATACTGACTGTAAAATTTACCATAACCGTATCAATTGAAACATTTAAGATACCAATGCTGACAAGTCTTACTTGTAGTTAGGTAGGTAGGTACCTGGAGTAATGCCTGCTTACCTTATTGGGATGTTACGATATACATAAAAAAATAATTTTATCATGCTGCTCCCCTGTCACCCATTTTGAGCATTGGCCTTTTACCCAGTCAATACCCAGTTGAAACAGCCCAGTACAGGCCACCACTTTTTAAAGGTTCCCGACTTCAGCCAGACTGGAAAAATAACTGGAATTATTTGAAACTAGCATGTGGGAAAGGTAACAAGAGCCCAGAACCGCCAAGCTCTTGTTCCTATAGTAGGAAGTTCCTTGTCAGCAAAACGTCGACTGTCGCCCTGCACACTTTTAAGTTTCCAAAGTGCAGGCGTCTTGGTCTCACCTTTGCCAGCAGATAAACATTCCTTGGCTAGCGGAAATGTACTGAAAGTAGGTATTAAACCTGCCTTGCCCCTGGTCATCTTGCTGATGTTACGATGATACAACCAGGGTACACAACAAAATCACCGATGATTATGACCGAACACTGCAACAATATTAATGAACCGGGTGCCGCACGGGGTGCACCGAGTCTGACCTCCCAACCAGTCCCAGTCTCCCTACTCCATTACCTTGCTCCTGTGATATACATACTCCTCGCCGCGAGGTTCAAATCCACAACCTAAACAACCATCGCTATGTTGACGAGCCCGGCGCACGTTTTTTGCATTGTGCCGTATAACGATTCGTGATGCGTGCGCCAGCTTGTCAGCCGAGAACGACCGGCTGCGAACATCTTCCACCGGGATGCGGACGGATTCTCTTCACTGCAGTCCCCAGAAGTCCCCGGCCCGATAACCCCGAAATCTTTCCCGGCTCCTGATCAGTTTAGAATGGCTGAAAGCAGTTTC
This sequence comes from Lepas anatifera, assembly GCA_034440635.1. Classification (NCBI taxonomy): domain Eukaryota; kingdom Metazoa; phylum Arthropoda; class Thecostraca; family Lepadidae; genus Lepas; species Lepas anatifera. The sequence goes on along the minus strand of JAOTON010000972.1, from coordinate 986,396 downwards.
TTTGCTATTGGTAGCGCCAAATAATGAAGTAGAAGGACTACAGGTTTCCGCGATGCTCAAATAGTCCACGGCTCGAACAGTCTGAGGTATGCCCCCAACTATGTTGGCACCTTCAGACCTTTTCTGACCTCTGCAGCGAACAATAAACCAACTTCAAAGGATCAATTGTACCAAAAGTTGATATGTTCTGACGGTAGTCCCGTCCAGGCGCGGCAATACATGGGAAACATCGACTTCGACGGAAACTGATGGAGCCCCTAGTGAGTCAGTCGATGATGGTTGTGTCTCCGCAGCGAACAGCTCTTAATGTGCTGTCTGGTTCTTCTTAAACAATGGTTTTATTTTTTCCGGTTTACATTTACTCTGTCTTGTTAGTAGGCGTCTTTAGCGGAGAACACTCGTCGGGGTCAGCTCCAGAGGTTCTACTTTTGGTCCCGACGTCCCGGCGCCGACACCGGATGCTGATCCCGGCCGGGACTTTGCCGGGATCAACTGGGTCTGTGTCGGCACCTCTGTGGATTGAAGAGAGGAACAGTCTTGTCTGAGACCTGTGTTCCTTGGAGCCCATATTGGTCTGCGATTAATTCAATTGTAACTAATCAAGTTAGTTTTACCTTAGCATTTGAGGAATATACCTATACCTATACCTATATGCTACCTACGCACAAATAAATTGTCTCACTTAAACCTATACGGGGCTGTTCACAAATGACATCACGTGAGAGGGGGTTGGGTGAAAAGCCGAAAAGCGATATACCATAGGCAGGGCTGGAGATCTCTTCTCGATCCAGGGGGTTTTGGGTGGGTTAATGCTGGCACAGCAATGCAAGGCCTATACAGAGTCCATGGGAGTTCTCAAAAAAAACAGGCGGGTCCTGACCCCTAAGCCCCCAGGATATCTATTCATGACCAAAGCATGTGGCATGCCTTTTCTGGCAGCAGTTTTTTTGCTGTTGAACTCTTCTTGAACTTGTCAAAAAATGATTGGACTGCCTAAAACTCGAAGTTAGACCGTAATGCCTGAATAAATTGTGCAAAATGAGGGAAAGACGGAGTCTAGAAACCCCTACAAAAAGTGACGTAATTTGTGAAACAGCCCTTAACAATAAGTTTTGGGGTTTAACGACGCACCAACTGCTAAGGTCATGTGGCGTGAAAAGTTGTGGAATCAATCTCGAATACGGTCTGTCACGGCCGTGCTTCGAGCTGCGGTTTTCTGTGGCCGTCGGAAAAACCCAAAGGGCTATTCAAAGTCTACCCTTCCTCCTCCTGGGCGAAGGTTGATCAAATGTTGGGGTACTCTATTAACCTGGGTAAAGGCAACTTACATCCTACTGTAAGTGGGGCATACATTATGCTGATGGTTAGCCCTCTAAACTCAGGCAGAGTTTTCTCTTGCCATAAATGTTTTCTAACAATACATGTTGAAGAAGCCACAGCAGAATTACCCACATTTTTATCATAGAAATAGCTTAAATTCATCTTTTAATTTCGCCTTTTGTTTCAAGGTTCGTCCCGATCTCCAATTTATCTTGCTCCTAATGATAAATAGGCTTTTCCAGGCCGGAACATTTGCCCAAAGCTTTTCCCAGCAAGAGCTCGTTAACACCTGTCATACTCCAACTTTGTAAACAAGGGAGAGACGGTTTGGGGCCTTGTGCATCCACTAATAATAATTACCTACCTACAGCTCAAAATATCGATGCACATTATTAATGCATGGAAGGACCGGAAAAATGCTTGAAAAGCAGCCACTTCACTACAAATGAGATACTATAAAAATAATGTTAGCTAATAGCATAAATGCTACCGTAAAAACAACACAAAAACACAGAAAGAAATTTCAAATGCAGTATACGACTCCTTGTTATTATGTTAGAGGAAAAAACGGCCACCAGCTGCAGTCGCTTGTATGAAAGTGTGTGGCTAGCATACCTCATATTCTTAGTATATTAAACTGGAACTGCTACCACGCTATAATTCTCTCATATTTGGCTACGCAACTTGAAATACCCGCTGAACTGCCTTGAGCTTGCGCAGTTCTCGCTCAATAAAAAATCCACCGCACCCTATGAGTTCCCATCGTCAGAAATTGTCAGAAAAAAATCAGAACACTCCAGACCCCCTCCCCCTTCGGTCGCTGACATCATGGGTGAGAAGTCCCTGAAATTGGGGTTTTTCCCCACTCCCATTCCCAGTAGGATCTCTGGCTTACCTGTAATTTGCCGTATCTTTTACTCGGTGGCGGACAGTGGTAGGTCTGGGGGCAATCCAAAGTCAATACGCAAAAAAACGTCGCGGGGTGAAACAAGTAGCCACAAGATGATTGTTTTGCTATGCAAGGCCCAATGTTTACACTGAAGTTGACTGGTTCTGTTTGAAGTTGAGAGTTGAAGTACCAAAACCTTACTTATAAACTAAAAAGGAGTTTGGGCAAAAAGGAGGTCGACAACTTTGTGGGAGGGGACAAAAACATAGTTTTGCGTCAAGCCTTTCGGTTTGGGGGCAAATGCCTTTTTTGCCCCCCCGGATTTCCAACTGCTTCACTACAAGTAAAAATACAGCGTTTAAATCTATTCCACTATCGAATGCGCGAGGCAAAAGCTTCACTAAAGCAAAATTCGTAATATAACACGTTAAATTACTGCATTTAGCTCTATTAAAAGAAATGTGGCACCTTTATCACGTGATTTTGACAGAGATAGCCAAGTTGTAAAGCATGCCGGAAAACCCGGTACTCTATATATCATTTGTCTTGAAACTAAAAATTTCCGTACATAAAAGCTAAGAACTACCTGCAATGTAACCTTCGTGTACCCTTAGCAGCAGGCCACGGTTGTCAACCGTTGGTGTGACAGCATATGCTGACGTCACGGTGAGTATCAGCCAATCCAAGCCCTTGAAACCTATTGGATGTGGTAGTGGTTGCCAGATCATGACATCATACACAGGCAGATAATTTTTTCTAGATGAGCATTTTTAAAATAAAAATATTGAGCTTATTGTACATTTTTCAGACAAATCATGGACGCTTCCATGATTTTCGGCTAAAAGTTCCATTAATTACACTAAATTCCCGGATTCGACCTAGGTGCCACATTCCCTTTAAAGCCATGTATTATGCCAGTGCATTGACATGTTTTTTTTCATATAAAACAAATAAGCAATACTACCTATGTCTTTGAATCTATAGTCTATGAGTCAATCTACGCTTGTGTGGATGTTCTCGTTTTATATCTGATACGCCTCAATAGAATGAATTTGAACAGTGCTGCCAGATTTTGTGAATTTCCGCAAATCTGGAGGATTTGGATATTGATTCGCGAAAAATATTTTGCATCTGGAGGATGGCGGAAAGTCTGGAGGATTGCTCTCATTGAGCGTTCCACCTCGTTTATACAGCTAAACTGATATGGGCCTATTTCAGTGACTCTTCCAACCTTCCCAAAGTTCTGTCCGAAGTTGGAAAAGGCTCTACTGAAGTCTTTCCCCATTAAAAAGCTAATAAAGAGCATCCCATTTTTTTGTAGGAGAAGGTTGAAGATGATTTAAGGAGGCTCTAGAATATCCCCAAATAATAATTCTAGGGGATGTCTGGAGGTCTATGGAAACTAAAAGCTGACCGAGCTGTGAAAGTGTTCCGTGAAAAATATTGCTATTTATGTATTCTTGTGCCTTGTTATAACCTTGATATATACCATGTGACCTTGTTGCTTCTGGCATAGGCGTAGGAACCGGGGGGCCAGGGGGCCACTGGCCCCCCACTTTTCAGTGATGGGCCCCCGCAACGGAGATAAGAATATCAAGAACTGTAATATCAAGCAAGAAACTCTAACTGGCCCGATAGCTTGCCCCGGAACTCCGTTAAACTTACCTGTACCCCTAAACTAAGTTGAGGTCCTATGAGTCGATTTTAAGGTCCCCTGAGCTTCTGGGGGCCCCTGAACTGGTCTCTGATGCCATACGAGCTAATCTGGGCCCCTTGAGCTGAACTGAGCGCCCCTGAGGTGGTTTGGGCAGCATAAACTGTTCTAGGATGCCTAAACTGAGCTAGGAGCCGTGACCTTGAACAGGGCCCTGTGAGTTGGCCAGGCCCTATATCCACCGACCTGGGGGCCCCTGAGCTGAGCTGGGACCGTAAAGTTAATATTGTCCCTTGTGCTAATCTGGATCCCCTGTGATGCACAGAAGACCCTAAACTTATCTGAGGCCCCTGCACAGTAATAGGGCCCCTGTCTTGAAATTGGGTTGTAAGCTTTAATTGAAACCCTGAACTGTTCTGAAACCCCATATATACCGACAAGGGGCCCCTGGATGATCCGGGCCCTTAAGCTTATCTGGTCAGCAGAGCTAATATTGGCCTCTGTGTTGAACTGAGAGCCCCTGAGATGGTCTGGGACCCCCTATAAGACTTTACAGCCACTGACCACTGAGCTTGAATGGGCCCCTTGAGATGTTCTGACAGTGGCGTAGCCAGGGAGGGTCCCTGGGGTCCGCGGACCCCCTTGGGCTGACCTTATGCACTAAAAACACGACCATTGATCTCGGGGCCCCCTGAGCTTGGTCTCGGGGGCCCTCCCGAGCTTGGTCTCAGGAGGCCCCCGATAATCGGTATCGAGGGCTCCAGAATACCGAATATTGATCTTGGGGGACCCTTAGGTTCAGTCTCAGGGGGTCCCGAGCTTGGCCTCAGGGCCCCCGAGCTTGGTCTCAAGGCCCCTCACCCTGAGCTCGGTCTCACGGGCCTTTCGATTTTGGTCTCAGGGGCCCCGAGCTTGGTTTCAGGGCCCCCGAGCTTGGTCTCAGGGGCCCCGAGCTTGGTCTCAGGGCCCCCGAGCTTAGTCTCAGGGGACCCCCGAGCTTGGTCTCAGGGGTGCCCCCAAGATTGGTCTCAGGCCCCCTCTCCCCGAGCTTAGTGTCAGGGGGCCCTCGAGCTTGGTCTCAGGGGGACATCCGAGGGTATCGGATGCATAAGGCTGACCTTATGCCCTGGAAAACACCAGCATTGGTCTCGGAAGCCCCTGATCTTGGTCTCAGGGGCTCCCGAGCTTGGTCTCAGGGGACCCCCGATCATCGGTATCGAGGGCTCTGGAATACCGAACATTGATCTCGGGGGCCCCTGAGCTTAGTCTCAGGGGCCCCCGAGCTTGGTCTCACGGGCTTTCTGAGCTTGGTCTCAGGGGCCCCCGATCATCGGTATCGAGGGCTCTGGAATACCGAACATTGATCTCGGGGGCCCCTGAGCTTGGTCTCAGGGGCCCCCGAACTTTGTCTCAGGGGACAACCGAGCTTGGTCTCATGGGGCTTTCGATGTTTGGTCTCATGGGCCTTTCGATCTTGGTCTCACGGGGTCTCGAGCTTGGTCTCAGGGAACCCCCGAGCTTGGTGTCAGGGGCCCTCGAGCTTGGTCCCAGGGAGCATCCGAGCTTGGTCTCAGGGTCCCCTCAAGCTTGGTCTCAGGGGCCCCCGAGCTGGGTCTCAGGGGTTCAGGGCCCCCTCAGGGTGCACCCGACTATTGATATCGAGGGACTCATGAGTGAGGCACGAGCATTGATCTCATGGACGCAGAGTTTGATCTCAGGGCCCCCAAGCCTGGGTTCAGGACCCCCGAGTATCGGCATTGAGGGACTCCAGAGTACCGAGCATTAGTCTCGGGTGGGGGGGCTCGAAATATTGATCTTGAGGGCCCCGGAACATCGGTGTCAAGTTACTCCCGAGAAAAGCGCGAGCATGGGTCTAAGGGTGCCCCTGAGCCTAATCTAAGTGGGACCCCGAGCTTGGTTTTAGAAGCCCCCGGGGCATTAGTATCAAGGGGCTCCGGAGTATTGGTCTGGGGAGAAATTATTTTAGGGGCCTCCAAATGGTGATTTCGGAGGGCCCCCGAAAGTGTGGATGCAGTGGTGTAGCCAAGGGGGCCCTAGGCGTCCGCAGACCCCCTTGGGCCAATCTGGACCACTGCAAAGAATTCTCTGATCACGGGGCCCCCAGAGTCAGTCTCAGGGGCCCCTGAAGATTTGTTCTCAGGGCGTCCCGAGTCGGCCTCAAGGCCCCCGCCCTGAGAGTCAGTCTCAAGGCCCCCGAAAGCAGATTTCGGGGCCCCCAGAGGGTTGGTCTCAGGGGCTCCAAAAGTCGGTATCAGGGACCCCGGGAGTCTGTCTCAGGGGAGGTGGGGGGCTGAGCTAGTCTCAGGGGCCCCAGAGAGTGGTTCTCAGGGCCTCGCAAAAGTCTATTTCAGGGGGCCTCCGAGAGTCAGTCTCAGGAACGCCAAAGAACTCAAAGTCTCAGAGGTGATTCCACCCCCCCGGGTGTTTGTCTCAGGGACGCCCTAGAGTAAGTCTCAGAGGGCTGTTGGAAGTCATTCCCAGTCCCCCTCCCCCACCCCAAAGACAGCCTCAGGGGACCCCAAGAGCTAATCTGGATGGTCACGATAGTCAGTCTCAGCCCCCCTCCAGAGTAAATCTGGGGGGGGCAATAATTAGTCTCAGAGGTGCTGCCGAATAACTAATCTCAGGAGCCCCGAGAGATTCTCAGGGGCCCCAGTTTTGATCAAGAGGCGCCGTGAATCGGTCTCAGAGAGCCCTGAGATCTAATCAGGAGAGCGGCCGAAAATTAGCTTTGTGAGTGCCGCCAAGTGTTGGTCTTAGGTGGCCCCAGAGCTCGAATAAAAATTTTCAAAATCATATGCCTCGGAAAAAATGTATCTACCCCTATTGCGTACTAAAAAAGACAAATTGAAACATGTCCATCAGGCACCATTATCGAAGGAAAGGCAAAAATTAAACTAATTTTACCATAAGAGCAAATCGAACAGGGAATTTGGCACTTCAATCAATTTTTAATCTATTAGCTTAACACCAATAACTACATTCCTAAATATTCTGAAATAAACAACCTTCAAATATTTTCGTAGGAAACCAGACAAACAAGGGTAATGACAGAAATCGATGAGCAAAATCCTCAAAGGAAAAATAGGTATGAAAGGTTGAAAATAACAATGACAGAGAGATCCAAGGCGATAGATATCTCAGGCGCCTTTTGTCTTGGTAATTTGCTCGTTTACAAGATAGAAAGGGTAAGAAAGTAACTGGATCTCAACAGGATCTATCGACGGAATAGAGGTTATGTAACGTTCGGGACACACTGCATGTCCTTTGTATTTTTTCGTTTTTTCCGTTTCTTTTGAAATTTCCTGATTAAAGAGTTCATGGATTCGACACCGGGAAATAATTGCTGATCATTTCCCGTAGAAGATAATTTCTACGTACTCAAAACGACTGACCTTCAATAACTTCATGTCCGATTACCAGAGTGAATTGAGGTAGACTCGGGTGTAACATCATGTGCGCATCAACATTGAACTTCCCGAAATATGTCACAAAGCTGTTATTATAGCCACGCTACCATATAAGGTATGGGCCATCCTTCATATTTGGTGACCTTAGTTTACCAACATTTGGTCAGATCGAAAAAATCAAGCTATAAACAAAATAAGAATAAATGTTTAAAAAGGCACAACAAAATTTCCTTCGTGTGAATGTTAAAATACTATACAAACGACATAGGAGATGGGCCCCGGTTACTAAGGGGACCCCCGGTCTGGGGCCCCCGACGGTAGTCGGACCCCTCCTTGGCCGAATCCTGGCTACGGCACTGTGTTCTGAGACTCTATATCAGACACCCTGGGACACCCTAAGCCTAGCTGGGGCCCTGAGCTAATCTGGGTACCCCTGTGCTTAACTGGGGCCCCTGATCTGGTATGGGGGCCCTGAACTCTTCTAAGGTCCCTGGGCTAAGCTGGGGGCCGTGAGCTTGAATGGAGCCCCTGAGCTGGTATGAGAGGGGACCCTATATCAGCCGATCTGGGCCCCTGAGCTGAGCTGGCCTGTGCTGAACAAGAGCCCTGAGCTGGTCTGGGGCCCCTGAACTGTTCTAGCGTCATTGAGCTAAGCTGGGATCCGTGAGCTTGAACAAGCCCCTTGAGCTGTTTTGAGACCCTCCATAAGTCGACCTGGGGACCCCCGAGCTGAACCGGGCCCCTAAGCTAATCTGGCACCCTGTGCGAATCTGGGGCTCCACTGTGATGAGCTTCTAGGGGTCCTGTGCTTATGTAGGGGCCCTTGATAAGCTGGTCCCGAGGCTAATGCACTGGTCTGGGCCCTTGAGCTGACTGATCTAGGTTCCTGAGCCATGGTCTGGACCTTGGGGCCCTCCGAGATAATTTGGCGGCCCCTGGGCGGCATAGGCATAGGAACCGGGGGTCAGGGGATACTGCCCCCTTTTGAGGTGGGCCCCCGCAACGTATAAGCAAATATCAGCAAGTACGCTGCCTGCAAGCCCCTGGAGGAGGAGCGCTTCGTTAAAAAACCAAGGCACCTACTACCCGAGTGTTTCCAAATGAGTCCCGAGAACTGGTCCCAATCAAACTCCATCCCATATCAATCCCAACACAAAGCATGAATCGGATACGGACCCCGCATCAAATGCCGAGCAACAGTCGTCCCTGAGCCATTGAAAGGCGTGACGTCCTTCGATGCCAGGGTTATATGGCGTCGCCAACTCTTTCCCTGTTGGGAGGGGTTTCTTGGGAGTCAAATTGCTCCTTGCACAAGGAATCTGCCGTGCCTTAAACCCGGGTTGGTCGCGTGGAAAGCAAGGTTGCTAACCACTATATCACCACGCCCACACCTCCACAGCATCACAAAGCTGGCCATCAAGTACCTACATTGCACTTGCAGTCATGCTGGAGCTCTGCATTTTAGGCATCGAAATATAGCTAGACGTATTTATTGTGATCAGCCTTTACCTAAATAAATCTCTAATGATGGAAAGAAGGGATCCGTAACAGCCTAAATAAATGTTCCCATTTTTGTCATTAAATAAGCAAAATGTTGATTAGGCATAGCGAAGTGAGGCTGTTTGGTATCAAAGCATTGTCTGTAGTTTTCTTAACAGTTTTTAATTTTGTAAATGTGATAAAAGGGCCTAAACATCTGTAAATATAAGAAACGCACTCGTGGTAAAAAATGATTGAAATCCTCCAAAAGAGCTTAAAAATGTATTTCGTATTTTAACGGGGTCTAGGTAAAAAAACCAAAAATGTTTTTTGCGTTTTACTATGATTTATTAGATCATAATAGGTACAAATCAAAATCATAGGGCAAAATTTAATTCCTCAATTTTCCATATGTTGGCATCCTAGTGTGCATGCGTGCCTTATTGACACCAAACGAGCTAGCTAATTTTTTTTATAATTATGGGCCCCCATGGACTGGGGCCCCCCTTGAGGTGGGCCCCCTCTAAGGTTGGCCCCCCACTTTTCAAACCGTTCCTACGCCCCTGGCTTCTGGGACTGCTAAAGAATGATTGTTTTTGAATAGGTTGAGTTATTAAATTGGCTTTCATTCAGGCCCGGAAAATGGGGAAGGTTCAGTACTCGCAATGGTACAAGAAAGATTGGGAACGAGAGACGGCGCTGAGAGGGTGGCTTCAGCCCTTGGAGGGCGATCCATCCCGCACCCGGTGCAAATTTTGCAACTCCACGCATGTGGCCAAGCACAAGGACCTTGTTGACCATTCTAATTCCGGCAAACATAAAAAAGCTGTATCAGTAACAAATCAACCAAAATTCGCGATTCTGTCCCATCAGCAAGTAGCAGTCACAAAGAAGATGTGAAAAAGGCTGAGCTGCGCCTGGCATTTCACATTGCTGAGCATGGGTCAAATGCGTCAGTCAACCATCTTGGCGAGTAAAATTGTTGACTTCTCAAAAGTTAGAAGGTTACGTATTGCTGAGGAGAGGAGCATTTAAAGAAACCGAAGTTGGGAATTGTCCTCCCTATCTCACCAAGGCCTAAAATGTAAATTCAATAGAATAACAGATTTCCTATAGATTCGAGCGCAGCCTTTTTTCAGAATAAGAATGAACGTAATTGAATTAATAATATCCTTGCGCCCTGGATGTAGCAAAGACCTCAAATAAACATATGCTATTTTGCCTTAGTATATAAAAAGAATCCTTGGTTATATAGGTATCTATGTAGCAGATATCTCAGATAAACATGTTTGATTTCTCATAAACATATATATCTCATAAATATGATAAACATGTAGCAGATATATCAAATAAACATGTTAGATTAGATCCAGGGGTGGCAAGGGGGCACGTGCCCCTCCCCCGATCGACCCTCGGCGCCCCCTGAAAGGTCATGGCGCTCCCCTGAATTTTCGCTTTACACTACGTCTGCAAGACAAAATTCCCGCTCCCACCCCCTACCGCCCCAGGATGCGAAAACCGGCGCCCCGCGATAGGATTTGGCACCCCCTGGGCCGAAAATGGCGCCCCTGGGCCAAAAATGGCGCCCCCTGGGCCAAAAGTGGCGTCCCCCCATTTCCGATCCTGGATCCGCGCCTGTCCACGACCCTCCCCATCCCCGTCCATATGGGCAAAAACAGCGCTTCTAGTTCAAAGTTCCAAAATTGGTTACCCAAATAAAAGGGTAGCTCTAGCGGGAAAGGTGGAGGTTTTATCGCAAATTCTAGCGGAATCTGGAGGAATTCAACGCCAAATCCGGAGGATTCTGACAGTGGTCATCTGGCAGCACTGAATTTGAAAGTGCTGGTCGACCTCGAAAGCTGTACCAGCGTTCTATCAATATCATGGCTACACAGTTGTATATTTCTGATCCTGCTCGGAGCCCGGGAACAGAATGTTGCACTTACAGAGAACCTGGATCTGCGTACATCTGACCGTGTACAACAAGGGGATGTATTTTAATTATGCTTGTGCTGCGTTCGGAGAATTCAATGCACAAAAGTCCTGATGCTGCGTGCGTGTATGCGCCAACCCGTAGTTTTCAATAACTGCGATCACAGTTTTGCTTTCAAGAGCTTCGACTGAACTTGCAGCCGTTCGTTCCGGTGAGATAATGCATGAAGTTGCTGGGCCATACTTCCAACAGGCGAGAAAGTTACAAAGGCGTGCCATCCAATGCTGCCCACCCAAGGTTCGTTTAACTATGCCAAGGAGACAGCAGGTCTGTGTATGGCCCGATCTCTGTACCCGGGCCACCGCTCATTACCTTCCACAGGTCAGTTGCACGCTGGCCCCAGTTCACTGCAAGTGCAACATTCTGTTCCTTGAACCACCCAGCCCCCTCCAACAGCAAGCTCAGATCACCGGATGTGACGTCACACCTGTAGCAAATAAAATGGGAAAGTCAAATGATTAGATATCCAAATTTTTGCAAAAACAGGCCCTGAATCGAAGATGAAATGTTTATTTATTGCATTTGGGATTAACTTGATTACCGTGTATTCTCACAACTTCGTAAGCGGGCAGTGTCATTCGCAGCAGTTTGACACACGGCCCAAAGGTGAAGGAATCCACGCCCGTGTGACGTCACTCGGGCGTGGAGGAATCCCTCTTGAACGTACCTTTAAGTACAGGTATCTTGGGAACCACCGGCCTGGCGGGAGCAAAGCTATGACACGCAATTTGAACCTTTTTCTCATGCGTATCCATAGTTCAGGTCCTTATTTGGATAATGTTGCCACGAAACATCAAACCCATAAAATGACGGCATTTGTATACTAAAATTATATTTCACACAATGTACAAGGGCAGCACTCCATGTCAAACACTTCATGATATGAATCTCAAAAAGAACATAGCACATTTTTATGTAAATAGCAGTTGTGCCGTTGCCCACTTTCCTTGACACACTTAATACATTAAATATACCCACCCACAAATAGCCATTGTTTCAACGTAGTGAAGGAAATCCTTTGGAGACTAGACAAACCGGAATGCAGAGTTCGATAAATTTGTTAACTGTGAAAAACCTGATATAAAAATGGAATGCCACATTTCTATGGAACTTGAACTGAGATTTTAGTATTGTAGGGAAAGCCTGAAACCCCCGGATTTATATTTCCTCTCTCCCAAACCTCGCCATTCGCGAATAAGCGATTGTTTCTCGAGAAGCTATCAGCATGGGCCGTGCCTTCCTTCCATGTCCCGTGCCCCCCCCATGCCCTGTACCTCCCCTCCCTGTTCCGTCAACATTAGGAACTGTTCACAGTTTTGCATGCACAGGAAATTGCCTGCGGGTTATAAAAATGGAGATCCACCGCCTTGCCTTGGACCACGTCCCTGTTCAAGGCATCCTTTCAGATCATTGATAGGGATCGGATCGATGCCACATCTTAAAACTACATATGGACACGTTTTGGATAGCATAGGTGGGCCAAAATGGTAGCCTTTCTGTGCTCTTTTAGCGATAAATTCGGCTAAGATGCCTGTTTTACATTGGAGAAGGCAAACATGAATTTACTAAACAACCATTTATCACGCGCATTGACGGGAGGGCGGGTACCCGCCCCCTCGGGTTTTTCGGATAGCAGAAAAACGGCGGCGCGTAGCGCTGCCGTACTTTGACTTACCTTTTCCCTCATCATTATTACAAATTCTGTGATAATTTTAAGGTTAGGTCATCTCAGGTTAGGTTACCAGTACACATACGAGTTTGTGTAAAGAGCTTATATAGCGAGAAGAGCATGACGTTTTGTGTAATTTGTCAGCATAGGTGGGCCTTGTGGGAGCAGTACAGGTCAAGTGACCCGACCTCAAAAAAAGTTTAAGATAGCATAAGTCGGAGCAGGGTGAACTTATCCGATTAACACTCAAATCAATAAGCACGTTTAAATGTTGGTATTTTAAAATAGACCAAAGGTCAGGTAAGGCATGACCTCTCAATTGGAAATACATGGGAAAAATGGTTTTTACGGAATAACTCAGTAACGGATAGTGATAGAGCTTTTATTTTAGCTGCATTAGACTCGCCTGGGCTTTGCGGTTCTAATGATATGCATTTTATATAATTTGAGCCTGACTTGACCTCAGGTCAGGCCAAATTCTTGATTTGACCTAGCAAGGTCAAATTAGATATTATTCGATTTGGCTTGCTGAGAGGATTCATACAGTTCAAGTCGTTTTGCTCTATCTTTACTTGTTCAGATGTAATGGCCGAAAAACTGAATTTACATGTTATCCCTATGACGGCATGTTTTGACCTCTCATGACCTTAAATGTGACCTGACAAAAAATGGTTCAAATGTTTTCGATGGAGAAGTGGACGAGCAGCCCAACGCCTTTTACCGTTTTTCGCTACCTACCGTGGTTCTCGAGATCTTAGGGGGGCGGGTACCCGCCCCCCTCAATGCGAAGGTGGCTCAGACCCCCGTCAATGCGCGTGTTAAAGCAGACGATTATATAAAACGATTAACATTATTGAACTTCGAAAGTGTCCGACATGTCCGAACATCCGATATTGTTTCAAGACAGTTCGGAGTTAATCCACAGGCACGAATACAACGTTTGTGGAATAAGTCCTGATTGGTTGATTGATTAATTGAGCCTACGAGCGCGCTGACGGCTGCAGTCATAATGCGTTGAGCTAAATCCGGCCATTCTGCAGCTGGAGCATCGTGCGGTGCTAACCCCATTCCTGCCTGAATCAGTGTGGTGCTAACCCAATTCCTGTGTTAACCCTGGCTACCCTTACTCCTGCCAGGGGAGGGCAGATTGGATCGACTTTTATTACTTCAAACTCTATTTTGTTATTATGAATAATAAAACTTCGAAAGTTGTGGGAATATACAACTTACTTAAAACCGTAATAAATATGCATCTCTAACAGTTTATCAGATTCTCCGAAACTATTGAGCCTGTTGTCTGATTTTCACAAACCTTTTACGTATTGACGGAAATGAATAGAAATAGGCATGTCTTCCATTTACGTGAAAATTTGAATTCATTGGCGGTTCCAAGATCAGAGGTAAAAACAAATATATCTTACCAGCTTTCTGCTCCATAGATAAGTAAACACAGGACACTGTATCACTTCTCTGGCATCGTTATTAATAATGTTATGTCGAAAAGCACTAAGAGGCAAATGCAGGTAGGTTGCGTATTGGGGCAAAATCCATGTTGTCGAAGTCTAGGAAGTAAGGTAAAATTGAAAAAAATCGAAAATCGTTCCAGCTCATTATTTTTTGTCAAATGCTGAAGTTCAAAAAATCTAGAGGAAATCGTCAAAAATTGTCAGTTTTGTATTATATGCAGCCCCAATTCTATCGTATTTTTCACTCTTGATGTCGTACTTTCCTAATGGCATAAGTAGGAAACATAGTATCCCTTTGGAAATATCATGGCGAGATAGAACCATTGATTCCCGTCAAAACCCAGGTAAATGTAAACGTATTTAGTTTCAGGAAGTTGAAGGCCCTGGTCCCTAGCTGTCTCCAAGTCCTTAGATAAAAAAGATTGAGACAAAATCGCTTGAAACTTGTACGCTAGGAGAACCGGTACCAAAGTAGTTTCTCATGTGTGTCCTGTCGCGGTAGAAGCGTTCAGGGATGTATTGAATGTTAAGGACATCATAATTTTGAGCAAGCTCCAAACTAAGGGCGAAATTCCTATCATTGGACCTTACAGTGCTGGCAGTGATAGATCCTTATCTTTCTTCTGACACCAACTTCCTCTGTCTGAAGGGCAGATATGGAGAATGAGAAGCTGTCTGTGGGTATTAAGTACGGGTATGTTACACGAATCAGCCTGGAAACATAAATGAGGAGACATTTTGCAGGAAGTAAGGATTTTATAGTGACCTCATAGAACTGCCACGTACTCTTATACACGATTCATTTTTGGGCGGTAAAACTCCTGCGTTAACAAGCGCTTTGAAAAGTGAAATGCTTTCATATATGAAAGCATTTCACTCGTAAATGTAAATATATTTGAGGATTCTTAACCCTATTTCCAACGGACTCCCGGCTACCCCTATTTCCAACAAGGGGGGCAGATTCTGCCCCCTGAGATCTCGAAATCTACCCGGTCGATTTTAAAAATTCAAACTTTAATCAACCCCTCTTGCAATAAACTCTGTTTTGAAAAAAGAAAATTTCAAAATATTGAAAATTTAGGGCAGGGGGTCCAAAATATACAACATTTCTACCTTTTTATAGATTATCCGTAACTCTTGTCCCTTAGGCTTGATTTTCGTGAAACTAGTATGGATTGATAAGAAATTGTTTGGAAATGGTCATGTCTCTCATTTAGGCAAAATTCAAAATTTAGGGGCGGTTCTAGGGCCAGAAATTGGGGGAATTATATGAATGTTTTAAATGTCTTCTCTTTTGCAGAAATTCACTTGCCAGGTACAGTATGATATCTCTGATATCAAGCAAAGTGCTCAAATGCCAAAACTATGTCAGAGCCGGATTCAGGGAGGCAAAATAGTGAGGGTAAGACAGAAATTACCCCGGCTTTATCCACCCCTGCCCGACCCGGGGAACACTCCTGGATCCGCCTAGGGATGTATTTTGTCCATTTTGTGTTAGGACTAAATGCATACCTAGGGAGGGGGTTGTATCAGGACAAGTGTACAGAGCGATTTTCCAAAACTATCCAAGAGAAGCGCCCCGACACGACCAGATGATGCGGCAAGCGGTCCGCCATCTTTCTTTATACGCCGCGCTTGGCTTGGCGCGTTTCGCGGTGAGTGCAGAAAATGCGTTTTCGGGGTGTCATTCTGTAAAATTTCGTCGTAAGAAATGTGTGTTTTTGTCATTCAGATGATCACGAATTGGAAGGACGTTGTAGCAGTGGTAAGGGTAGATTCTAAGGCTTCGTGCGGAGAAGGATTTTCTCGGCTGGCCACTGGTTGTTGAGCACGAGGACGTGTTTTCCAATGGAGAGGGTGGACATGTTGTATCAAGGCCAGGTGGGGTATGTTGTAACAGTGATACAACTCACCCCAATGTTCATGCAGCTCATTAGGGTGTCGCCACAGATTCTTTTTTCCAAAAACACTACATTGTCACATCTAGCCACAACGAAAATTAGGTAAAATATTTTTATCCAAACAGTGCGGTCAGATAAGTGCAAGACGGACCACGCTGATGGAATGAAAGCAAAAACAAAAATTAAAGTCTAACAAGTTCAGTGGCGAATCTAGGATTTCGTTAGGGGCAGGCTCTGAGGGGAGGGGCGCCGAACCTGGGGGCGCGGAATCTGAGGGTGCCAATTTACCACCCAATAGGCGGTCAGTGTAGAAGAAAAAACGGGTTTAAAAAACGTATTTGTAAATGCTTATTTTCATGAAAGCTACCTTTCAGTGAAACATGTTCACGTTTACCATCAAACATGTTTCGGGCCGGCAAGGTTTCGCCCAGAACGTAATGACTGGTACATTACTGGTACAAGAAGCTGGACGCCCCCACTGATGCTAACTGAAGCATCATGACAAATAATACAGCTAACTTCGATCTGGAAGAAAACTGAGGTGTCGTAACGACCACATCCACATATAGTTGTCTTGGCTAATGCTGGGTCCCTACAGAAACCCCGATTGACGCTACAATAAGCGCAATTAACAATGAATACAGTGAACTTTGTTGAACTTAAGTCATGGCGAAAGCTAAGGTGCCGTATCGACCACCTCCACATATCACAGTTGTTTTGACTAAGGCTAAGTCCCTACTGAAATCTCCGATTGACGCTAAACTAAGCATCAGAGGCCGAAGAGCCTCTGCGGGCCTGGGCCTCTGAGTTTTTGGTGGCTGCTCTGAGCTGATATTGAGTCCCCTCAGTTGATCTGGGACCGCTTTAGATAACCAGGACCTCACATTGAACTTGAATGTGTCGCCACTGGAGCCTTCTGAGCTTTCGGGGTCCCTTAATTGGTGTAGTCCCCCCCTCAACAGATCCTGGGCCCTCTTGAGTTAATTGTTAGCTATCTGAGAGCGAGTTTTCAGGTTGCCCCCTGGGCTGTTCTGAGACCGTGAAAGAGTATTGCACAGGAGCTTACTGGCTTGGCCTTAGATCCTTCGCTGCTTTGGCCCCCCTAAGCTAAAATAACCCTGTAGGTGGAATTATTGTGGCAGCCATGAGCTGGTCTAGGGCCCGTGATAGGATTTACTTAAGGGGCCTCTGGTTTGATCATAGGGCCCCTAGCTGGATTAGTCTCCCCGAGCTGGCAAGGGTCCCCCTGGGTTGGTATCGTGTTCGTTTAACTGATATAGACCCCTTCAGCTTGTATGGGGCCCGTTGTGCGTATCTGGGCCCTATGAGTTCGTCGAGACACCCAGCTAGTCTGGCAATCTTAGTTTGTATGGGCCTCCTGAGCTGCTTTGGGCCCCCTCAGCGTGTCTAGGCCCCATGAGTTAAAGGTTGGCCCCTGGGCTAGTTTTGGCCCCCTGAGCTGATTTAGGACCCGTTTAAATGGGTAGGCACCCCACGCTGCCTATACAGCTCATTAGGGATGTCGCCACAGATTCATTTTTTCCAAAAAACACTATATCATCACAGGTAGCCACAACGAAAAAATAGGTAAAAATATTTTTCTGCAAAAAGTGCGGGCCAGGATAAGTACAAGACAGGCCGCGCTGATGGAATGAAAGCAAAAACAAAAATTAAAGTCTAACAAGTCCCGAGAAGTTATGGCCACATCCCCACCTTCGCTTCAAAAATTCGAGGGACACCCCTGCTCGCCCCCCGCCTCCCACTTCCCACGTCCATGCAATTCATCCGTATCCCTGATACAACCCTTCCCGTAACTATTGTGAGAGGATTACTTAGTAAGTCCATAACTAATACGTTTAGGCTTTTAGATTGAACAGTTGCAGATTGAACAGACTTTAGCCCTGGCTGAAGTCTGCTGGTACCTAGTCAAGAATTTGCCCGTTTCGACGCATCGTGTTGGCTTCCTTTTTCCAAACTGGTCACTTTTACACTTGGACGGTTGATGTTTCGTTTGCGCTTTTTGTCGCCATGAATTTCGTACTGTATTGGCCATAGTTAGGTTCAATAAAATGCAAGTTAAGTTTATAATTAAATTCTAAATTCGTTGTAGGTTGTTCCCACGGCCATGATCGGTAGCAGGCACAGTCTCCAAAACGTGACACATTGTTACAACTAACCCACCATGTGATACAACTCACCCAACCGGTGGGGTAAGTTGTATCAAGTGAAAAGGTCCATTCGCCGGGCAGTAGGAGACAAACCAGTAAAGATTAAGAAAAAATATATCGGCAAAAGGAAGCCAAAGGATGCAGCTACGAGATGGTATTGAAATCACGGGGCCATCCCAAGTAGTTACGAAATTAATGAACCTGGAGTAAAAACTGATACAACCCACCCCACCCTCCCCTATCTACGATGCTTTGCCCCATTCAATGCAGACACAACACAAAAATGCGTTTGAAAGTTAGTGAACTCCTAACTACGATACCTGAGCACGCCTATGATATATTTTTATCATATAATACACGAATGGGATCAATACATGCTTATTTTTACCCTTCCTGTCCATTCTGTAGGCAGTTTATTCACTTTGGAAGAGTTCGAATGGATAACATTGTAGACCCCAATTTTGAGCTCCTGGAACCGCCTATGGCCAAAAATGTATCAAAATACACATCAACCGTCAACCCAAATCTCATTTAGTGTTAGAATTAAATGCATAGTTACAATGCTTTGTCCCATTCAATGCACACACCACTAAAATGAACTTGAGTGCAAGTGAACCCCCTAATTACGGTACCTGAGCACGCCTATGGTTTCCTCTCATCATATAATACACCTATGTGATCAATGCATGGTTATGTTTATCCCTCCCGAACATTCTATACGCAATCTATTTACTTTGGAAGAGTTCAGATGGAGTACATTGTAACCCCCCCATTTTGGGCTTCTGGAACCGCCTATGGCCAAAATTATATCAAAATGTACATCAACTGTCATCCTAAATCTCAGTAATAGCATTCAAACATTACAACTTCCGCCAATTCGTAACAGACAGCTTTATTGTAGGACAAACGCAACTCCGGCGACAATGCTCGGCTTCTGGTTAAAACCCCCCAATTTAGCGAGCAGTAGCTCCGCCTCTGGCGAATATATCTTTCAAGTTTTCTTAGAGAACACGCGTTATTTAGTTTTAAGAAAAGTCACACAATTTCAAGGGCCTATCTCAAACCGTTTCGCAGATACCACGGAAAAATCTGAGGGTGGGCAGAATCTGCCCCCCCCCTGTTGGAAATGGGGTTTAAGGTTATCAAGAACGGGGATAACTTGAATTAACATGGGCTGAGCTGCTGTGTCTGGAGACTCGTTCTGCGTTCTGCGTGAACTCCACCGGGGAGGATGTTAATAGGGTATTGGAAGACCGCCACGGTAAACAGCATCTGCCTTCAAAGAGACTCCCTGACTTCCATTCTGCTTAGTAAAGCTGCGTTAACTATAGGTATTCCCGTGCGACGATCCTGATTTTTTCTAAGCGCATTTCCCGACAGCCGTCGTCAGCTTACGCTTTGGTAGTCATAAATCATTTAAAAATTCGCTCACGCTGCGAGTAGAAAGGTGTTTGCAGGACTAAAACCCCACGAGTTGGGGCAAAACATACCTGTTTTACGTTTGCTACGGTTGAATACCTGTTTTATCGTCCCGGTAGCTAAGTTGATAGAGCGTTGGGCTCCGGCCCGCCAGAAACCATGCAGTGACAGTGCACCGGTTAATCCTCGCCCGGTGGGGAGGGGGGGGGTTGAACGTCCCCTCTCGAATTTTTACCGAGAGTACGAAAAATGGCGGTGAGAAGCGCCGTCGTTCTTTACACACCGCATTCTTTGTCAATTCCGCAACTTTTATCAAAAATTTAAGGTTGGGTATCTCAGGTCAGGTTTGGGCCTGCCGAGTAATACAAAATCTATTCCGGTATTTTTCATACCGACGACCTAGGGTCAGGTACGGATCATGACCAGCCTCTCCATTGGAAATGCATGGGGAAAACGGAAAATGGCCGAGAAGTTACTCTATTTCTGTAGATACCACTCAGGAGCGTTGGAACTATATTCAAAGTTGGGGGGGTGGGAGGGGGCAGCGGGAAAGTGGTATTTGAAGTGGTATTTGAATACCTTCGTATTCTCCAAATCACGGTATCCTGGCCCCTTCATAGGTTCATGTAGCACGTTTGGACCTGTGACCCCTGAGAGATCCTCTGGGGTTACTTAAGCAGGTTTGCATGTCAAGTGCCCTCACCCCTAAAAATGTTTAAGGTGGCATAAGTTAGAACGCGCAAATCTATCGAATTGAACCTTACACCAAATAATGGGACTACTGAGTACTACACAACATATTCTAGGATTTTTCATATCGACGACCTAGGGTCAGGTACGGGTCATGACCGCTCCATTGGAAATGTTTAAGGAAAACGGAAATTGGCGGAGAAGTTGCTCTATTGCTGTAGATACAATTTGAAATATCTTCGCATTCTCCAAAGTATGGTATCCTAGGCCCTTTTATAGATTCATGAAGCAAGTTTGGACCTGTGACCTCTGAGAGGTTATGGCTACTTAAGCAGGTTTTCAGACTTGGGTCAATAACTTTGCTGCAAATGATGATAAAGCTTTTATTTTGAGATAATTACGTTTGGATTGTTATTCCAAATCGATTGATATGCATATTGACTATGCTATGTCAAAAATGAACGTGATCTCACCATAGGTCAGGTAATTTTTTATGTTTTGACCTAGTATAGTCATATTATACATCATTCGATTCGCCGCCGTAAAGTGAGGAAGTGAATGGTGCCTAGAAAACGATTCTAACTCAACTCTGTCAGACGCTAGAGCCCAGCAACTTTTCTCTGACGTGCCACCTTCTTTGACCTGTCATGCCCTAAATATTGACCTGAGCAAAAAGTGGCGTAGGAAGTTTTTCATGAATTTTTAGGTGCTATCCACCAGCCTTCGCGTTTTTCGCTATCCCGCACACGAGCCGAGTTCAAAGGGGGTGTTTGAAACCCCCCAGCAGGGCGAAGGTGGCTCGAAGGCTCACCGAGGCGGGTATAAAGGCTCGGGATTGGTTCTCCTGAGACGCTCCGGAGCTCAATATTTATCCAAAGTAGTTCGACTGCTAACTGACTGATGAGAGGGATGTTGGCGCGACCATCCATGTGCTTTATGGGAGGTTAAACTTTGGCTTCTAAATGAACCTCTCGTTGCGGGAATTGCTCGTTCGGGTGATGGTTCCGGAGTTTCCCTGACAAGTGCCTTGATAACTTTGGTGAGGCTTGGATCTCAAAAGCTGAACCAGCAATACCGGTTCGACTGGTGTGAACGCGCGACTGGAACGCTCTCAAAATATAGGTCTCATTTTGAAAGGCTATAAGTAAAAAGTGTTGACCGATTTTTCACATTATTCCATCAATCGACGCGCTCATGAATTCTCTCAAATGTAGCCTAGTAACCTTTTCCGGCTGCGGATGGTTCTCCGGCCACCTCGGGAAAATATGTGGGAAGAAGACCACTTAAGCATCTCACTCCACTGCGCGTTAAGGATAATAATTCACGATTCAAGGCCTCGTTGCCTCTTTCTTTAAGCCGTTGGTCTAGACCCGACACTGGGTGATTGACTCTCAGCAACAGAATGCCCATTCTTCAGAGCATGTCGCAGTCTTCGAAGATCTGACTAGGTGAGTCAGACTAAAGGAACCATGTCAGGCCGGAATATCTGTTTTTAGTGCTCTTTCTGCACAGAAAAGCAGAAAGACTTCAACTAAGCAGCAACTCTGCGTTGGGTGCAGTACAAGAAACATTTACGCGAGGTAGGACCAATAACCCAGGTAAAGCCGGATGGTTTATTTCTAGAGTTCATTGTGCTACTACATTGTTCATGATAGAATACCATCATCTATCATCATTATTGGGGTTTTAGGGCGCGTCGACTGTAACTGCCATTTTGCGCCCATAATGAAATCAATTACGCAAAAGCTCTTGACGCAGGGAAGAGGTCATAAAAAATCACGCAATTGATTGAAAAATTATGATGGTACCTATAAAGAAACTCACCACACCTTCCTCGATAACACTCAATGGGCACTGAGCGGAGCACCCGGGAGGGGTAGGTGTTGGCTGGTCCCGGGATAGAACGTTTCAGATTCATTTTGAATTTTCTATGCCGTTTTGAAGGCCTGAATATTTAACCCTTGCCCCGGTGGCGGGTACGAGCCACCTTCGCCCTGGTGGGGGGCTAAAAAAGACCCCCACGATCTCAAAAACTAAGAGGGCTAGAAAAAAGCGCAAAACGGCAATCGAAAGCTCTTCAAAAATGATATCGAAAATACTTTAGTCATTTTTCTAGTCAGGTCAATATCAAGGTCACCAGAGGTCAAAATAGGTCAAAATCGCTAATATGAGGTGTACTAAGAGAACCTCGTATATCTCAGAAACTATGATAACTAGAAACATTTTTCTAACACCATTCGAAAGCTCTTGAGATACGCTTTCATTAACGTGACGTTCATTTTCGTGTCAGGTCAAAGCCTGGGGAGCTACAGGTCACTAAATATTGAACATATTCTTGGGAATGTCCATAGCAACCCATGCATAAGGGCGTTTCCTTTTTCGCTAATAGCTTCCAAACCAAACAAGATACAGCCATAGTTTATGCACCATTGCAATCCTCTCGTCAATACAAATCGAATGATATATGATATTGCTATGCCAGGTCAAATTTAAGAATTTGACCTGTCCCAGGTCAACGGTCTGACCCAACTTGACCTGGTATAGTCATGATGTATATAATTTGACCTGCAGTAACTATACAAACACTTTGGTGACAAAATAAAAGTTCCATCTTAGTTTATCCAGAATTTATAGGGTAAAACACCAAAAAATGTTTATTTGACCTAAGGTGACCTTTTAAAGGTCACAAGTCAAAATTTTTGGCATCAACTTCAGAAATGGGCTAAGAGCAAGTCGCAACCGATGTTTGAAGTTGATTCTATCCATACTTACTGAGAAAAGCTCATTTCGTCATTTTCCCCATGTATTTACAATGGAGAGGTCATGCTCTGCACATGACCTTAGGTCACCAATATCAAAAATCCCGGAACAAATGTTGTAGCTCCTGGTGGGCCCAATATGTGGTATGAGTTTCAACTTGATCGATTAAACCTTCTTTTAGTTATGCGGTCCTAAGTATTTTTTGAGGTGAGGTCACTTCACCTGGCCTGGTGACCTGACCTGATATGACCTTGAGCCAAAATTTTCAGGAAAGATGTAAAAATGATGAAGGAACAGCTAGACCAAGTTTGGCGGCGCTGCCCGCCGCCGTTTATTGGTCACTTTCGAAAAACCCGAGGGGGTCTAAAAAGACCCCCCACCCGGGTGAATGTTAATGAATCATTGAATACTTCAAAGATACTGCTGTGACACACGTGTCTCGGAGCGGAGAAACTACTGTGGTGCGTGTGTCTCGGAGCGAAGATACTACTGTGTTGTGGGTTCTCGGAGCGGAGATGGTACTGTGATGCGGGTGTCTCGGAGCGGAGATACTACTGTGGTGCGGGTGTCTCGGAGCGAAGATGCTACTGTGGTGTGGGTGTCTCGGAGCAGAGATACTACTGTGGTGTAGGTGTCTCGGAGCAGAGATACTACTGTAATGCGGGTATCTCGGAGCAGAGATGCTACTGTGGTGTGGGTGTCTCGGAGCAGAGATACTACTGTGGTATGGGTGTCTCGGAGCAGAGATACTACTGTAATGCGGGTGTCTCGAGCAGAGATACTACTGTGGTGTGAGTGTTTCAGAGCAGAGATACTACTGTAATGCGGGTGTCTTGGAGCAGAGATACTACTGTGGTGTGGGTGTCTCGGAGCAGAGATACTACTGTGGTGTGGATGTCTCGGAGCGGAGGTACTACTGTGTTGTGGGTGTCTCGGAGCGGAGATACTACTGTGGTGTGGGTGTCTCGGAGTGGAGATGCTACTGTGATGCGTGTGTCTCGGGCGGAGATACTACTGTGTTGTGGGTTCTCGGAGCGGAGAAACTACCGTGGTGCGGGTGTCTCGGAGCGGAGAAACTACTGTGGTGCGGGTTTCTCGGAGCGGAGATGCTTCTGTGTTGTGGGTTCTTGGAGCGGAGATGCTACTTTGTTGTGGGTGTCTCGGAGCGGAGATGCTACTGTGTTGTGGATTCTTGGAGCGGAGATACTACTGTGCTGTGGGTTCTCGGGGCGGAGATACTAATGTGGTGTGGGTGTCTCGGAGCGGAGATGCTACTGTGGTGCGGGTTCTCGGAGCGGAGATACTACTGTGTTGTGGGTGTCTCGGGCGGAGATGCTACTATGGTGCGGGTGTCTCAGAGCGGATATGCTTCTGTGTTGTGGGTTCTTGGAGCGGAGATGCTACTTCGTTGTGGGTGTCTCGGAGCGGAGATGCTACTGTGTTGTGGATTCTTGGAGCGGAGATACTACTGTGTTGTGGGTTCTCGGAGCGGAGATGGTACTGTGTTGTGGGTGTCTCGGAGCGGAGATACTACTGTGGTGCGGGTTCTCGGAGCAGAGATACTACTGTGGTGCGGGTGTCTTGGAGCAGAGATACTACTGTGGTGCGGGTGTCTCGAAGCGGAGATACTACTGTGGTGCGGTTGTCTCGGAGCGGAGACGCTACTGTGGTGCGGTTGTCTCGGAGCGGAGATGCTACTGTGGTGTGGGTGTCTCGGAGCGGAGATGCTTCTGTGTTGTGGGTTCTTGAAGCGAAGATGCTACTTTGTTGTGGATTCTTGGAGCGGAGATGTTACTGTGTTGTGGGTTCTCGGAGCAAAGATACTACTCTGGTGTGGGTGTCTCGGAGCGGAGATACTACTGCGTTGCGTGTGTCTCAGAGCGGAGAAACTACTGTGGTGCGGGTGTTTTGGGCCGGAAAACAATTTTTGTCTTCTTATACTGTATTTACCGAAGAACTCGAAAATAGTAAGGCAGTAAGATCTTAAACTTCCAGTTACCGGTTAAATATTCGTTGAATTGTCATTCAGATGGTTTTCAATAAATTTATTTGATCAGGACCTTTCAAAAGAGGCACTTTGTTTTAACTATCTACGAATTTTGAAAATGGCGTAGGTACCAAATCTAAAAAGCGATAAAATCGGCGTTACGTCAAATCGCAAACCGCGGGATACAGCTGACTTGTAGGATAATTTTGAATGAAATTTTTAGATTCCGCGTGCTCACCAAATAATACGGAGCTAAAACGGTTTTTGAGATTTTTTTGCCCCAGCTTAATGCACATTTGTTCCTCGGTTATTGATGTTTTTTATCTTTCCCAGCCTTTGTTCGTCCATGCCAAACCTGAACCAAGGGGATGATCTTGTCCCATTGATCTGTCTATCTATGGAGTTTTCTTTTTCGCTCCTGAAACCAAATGCTTGCAGAATATGATTGGCCCATTGCCTTATTGGACGTTTAGTAACTAAAATACCCTTGCATGCGCTTGAAACCCCTTCCTCCCTTAATAACGTATGACCACGTCTATGACAGGTTAATTTCTAGCACACAGGTATTGAATTATGGTATGGTTGTCACTATTCCTCTCGTCTTTCCTATGAACACTATTTTTACTTTGTAATAATAGATACAATTCACTTTCGTTAGACCCCACATTTTACGTTGCTGCAAAACATAATTTTTGGGGCTCACACAAAGCACAAGTTGTTGATGAACCATATGATATGAAAATGTAAATGAAATGTCACCTGAAATCTCATCAAAAATATCCGAACATTTTACCTACTCTAAATACTGTAACATACGGGTTTGTTCTGAAACCACACTGTGCCTCAGAATACATGGTTCGCCAATAGATCCTCCCGACATACCAACCAATAGCTCCACGCTTCGCCAAAATATTAACGCAAAAAGTTTCAAATGTCTTATTAATTTAGTTTCAGAGCTACAAAAAATGCAGAAGCCTGTCACCAACCGTTCTGAAGATTAAGCAAAACATGAGAGGTGGATTGAATCGATCTCCCCTGACGGAACTAGGGTTTAACATTCAATAATTCAGGAAAATGATGCCGCATTGTTGGTTACGAATTCCTCTACCATAGGAATATGGTGATTTCCTGCGATCTGTAGGAGAGGAGCCCGTGATCGGAATGTGGTGCGGAGTCGGTGGGCACGCGCCGTCACCTGGCGACGGCTGGCTACGCCGATCGGCCGCGGCGGGGAAGGGTCCTGGGGACGCTGCTGGTACCAGTCACCGGTTTAAACTCACCGTGGTTCATAAGCAAACGTTGGGATTTGGGAAAACTGGAGCAGGAAGTATCCAGTACTGCATTGGATGCTCTAGCAGCCTTGTAGATAATTCAATATTTTCCAGACTGCCATCTCAATTTAAAGCGCATGATACAGCTGTCACATTTCCCGGAATTGATTATTCTTCGGGAGTTCTCGCTCGAGGTCTGCTTGGGTAGGGATGGGTCATAACTGGCATCGACGCTTTTTAAATATATTTAAAGTTTTTTATTATGTTCCAAAAGCACTGGCCACAAATCTTTGCATCAAGAGACGGAGGTCTAAGCTCCCTAGCTCGATTTCAAACAGCACCTTGAATAAAGGTTTTGTGGTAAGCCGACCTCAGTCGAAACTAGCTTGTACACCCTGGCGGTCCATACACAGTGTAGCCAATGCTCATATTTTGCAGTTTTATTGAGCTTATGTAACTTTAAACAGCGGTGTAGCCAAGGGTTCAATGAGGCCTAGACCCCCATGGAGGCAGCCCACTACACGGAAGGCCGCCCTAAACCAACGGCCGTTCCGTAACAAGACCCGCCCACTTCGTACAGGGACCACCCCTTCACCCCCGATACCCCGCCCACTTGGTACAGTGACCGACCCCATTAACCTCCGATACCCTGCCCACTTCGTACAGGGACAACCCCCTTAACCTCCGATACTCCGCCCACTTCGTACAGGGACCACCTCTTTACCAGCTGATGTTTCACCACGCAGAAATGCAGAAGAGCAGACAGACCCCCTCCCCCAATGCGTATCGGCTCCCGGTTGAATCTTTCTAGCAGCCAAAGAAACACGGGCCGCCGGAATGCAGCTAGCAGCACCCGTGCAATTATCTGGATCAAACGGTGCTTGCTGCCCAAGCGCCCACCTCCGATACAAAATCAATCGTGGATCCGTCTATTTTAACCACCAGTTATTCAATCGTGAGCTCTGAAATTAGGTGCCACCCCTCGGCAACGGGTCCGGTAATTGCAGAGGTCAGACTTTTTTATTTCACCAACAGATACAATTTTTACCACAATATTACTCAGGTTATCCCAAAAGAAGAGAAAATGGTGAGCCCCAACGCACAGAATGGGTAGGTTAGGCGCCAGATGGTGATACCTTCCAATATTGAAGTGGTTATTTACACATGGGTACCTGGTAAGTTTTGGGGAATATCAATCTTCTGGTTTCTTGGGATTTGCTCGAACTTAGTTACCAAGACTGGGTTTTTTACCACTGAGTCATTGTATAAAGTGGGCGGGCATTACCGGGGAACACTCCTTGCTTTGTGGCAGTGTTCCGTGCGGGAGGCAGCTTCCAAACGGGGCCTAGACCCCATTGATCCTCTCGGCTTCACCACTGTTACCATTTGTACCAATTCATTAATGTGAAAATGTGAGCATTGGCTGCCGCGTTCAGGGCCTGTCCCGCTCCTCTCTCCACGGTGGCCACGTACAGACTAAGCCCGGCTTTCCATGAAGCTTCGGTCCGAGGTGCCAAGGTTCTAAAATAGAGCTCCAGATATCAACATTTCACAAACCCCATGTCTTGGTGCAAAGATTATGTGGTCAGACTTATAGAAATTTGGAAGAATTGGGATTATCGCCGATCCCATGCTGGGATCGGAAACCGGAAGGAAATTACGAACGAGAACGGAATAGACCGGGATGGCGCGAAATTTCCCAAGGACTGGCTGTTGCAACGTTGTGCCCTGCTGACTTCTTCTAGAGTGTGGACTTCAGTACAACACTCGGTGAAGGGCGCTGCAATCCTACTTGGCTGCACTGGCAGATCCAGGCGGGGAGGGGGCATAGGTATTCGCCCACCTCAAGCTGCAGCTCCAGGTTTTGCCCGATTTTCTTTGAGAACAATATGCATTGATTTGAAAAGTGCACGTTATGAGCGTGCTTTAAAGCATGCATCCAATGCAACCAACAGTGAGGTATGAAATAAGCGAAATGGGAAAAACACCACTAATGATTCTGAAATCTAAATGCAGGCCCAAAAAAGTTGAAACACTATAAATTCAGAAACAATCTGCATAGAATCAACACACACAAATACACAACCTCTGTCGAATACATTTAATTACATTGGATTATTGCATCTTGCGAATGATAAGCGTTTATATTTACAGGTATGACATGCATTATTTATATATAAAATATATAAATATAAAAAAAAAAAATATATATATATTATCATCATCATCATCATCATTCCATGGAAAGTTAGTAAATCTTCAGATCCATTTGTGAAAGTGGGCAGTTATCTGTTCCATTTCAAGAGGTAGAATAGCTCTACCCCTCCTCCAGTTTCAAAACATCAGGATTCAGGTGTCAATATGATAAAATTGTATTTGGCCTATCTCATCGAATCCGAGTTGGAAAAATGAACCGAACTCATTATGTATTCGGGAGCAAACTTTCCCAGGAACCTTCACACCACAAATGGAGGGCAGAGAACCATACACCACTTATAAATACATTGTAAGCAACTTGTCAGAATTCCGAACAAGGGATATATTTTTACAAAAGTTGCTTAATTTTCGATCCCGGACTCGAAGGGAGAAGTCAAACAACATCATCGTTACACGAACGCGAGTCTCGCTGCAGCAATACGAACTCCGATAATCAGTTCCGTTTGAGGCAATAGCTACAGAGTAAACCAACATCCTGGAACACAATCGCTTGCAGGGACCCGTCTGTGGTGCCACTACATCCAGAGACATTATCAATATAAACACATATGCTAGCTATTTTGATTAATACTGTTTAATAAAGACTTTCACAGGAACACATACATTATCAACAGCGTCTTTTACTTTAGCGAGGTCGTATTTCGAAAGTAGGCACAGAACAGTTCTGTCGCCCCCCCACCCTTGTTTTCTCCCTGTCCTGCTCCGCCATCACTCACAAAGGAATGAACGCGATGGACTTGGACTAATATCATGGATATGGGAAACATAGTTTTGTATAAAGGGCCACCGGACGTGCTGTTGTTGAGTTGCTCCTGACACCTGGCAGAGAGGTTCTGAAATAAACAGTTTTGTATTTAATTTTGATGGGTTCGTGCCACCTGGGGGACCCACAAGCGCATGTCACAGTGCGGATGTCTCAGGTACCCGCTTAATGTACATAAATAATTTCATAGAGCATCAAGGTAGAAAACACTAAAAGCCTCTCCTCCAGAAAATCTGGTATCGGTGTCTACTCCCAATGAATTTCTCATTTGAAAACCGACACAAGGTTGCTAATCGGAAGATCCTGGGAGCGATATTCTGATGGTTTTTTGCAGTGGTGGGCACTTCAATAAATCATTGATAACAATAATCAAAGTCGTTATCGCTGATGATGAAAAAGTTTTCGAAATTTGCGTAATCGTTTATCGATTATCGAAGTAACAGTTTCAAAGTAACCATTTTTGGCAAAGCGATAAGGATGATTCTTTGGATGACTTAGCAGACTTGCTCTCGCTAGGCATAATGTATATGTCTATCGAATTTATAAATTTCTAAGGAGCAGTGAAAAAGCGCAGAGAGGCTTTAGTCAGGGCAGCCGGGGAAGAGCTTGCACGCACGCAACAGTGAGGTGTTCGCGACATTGTTGAAACGTTGGAAGACAACAATCCCCACTCACTGCAATGAAGAGGGTGTTTTCAATGAGCTGATACATATTGAAGCCCAAAAGGAGCACCCTTACATCTATAAATTTCAACATATTGGTGTTGCTGAAGAGCAAGCCGTTTCTGCGGCAACTAAGCCTGAAGAGCAGGAATAATGAATTCTTCCTTGAAAGGAACCGAGTGAGGAGAGCCCAGAGAAAATGGTCGGTAAGTAAGCCGGCTTGTTTCCAGCTAAGCTCATACACAGACGCCGTACCTACTTCAACAATTTTTGTTTGACAATGTTTCCTTTTGGGATATTCCACTGTGAAAAAGTGTTATATAATATATCTTGTTAAAGATTACAACGGTATCATTCAAATATTTTGTCTGCCTTTGATTAAATCTCAAAAAGTTTTATTGTGATTATTATCAGTTCATCGAAGTTACCGAGCTCATTTACGGGTTATCGTTGTCAAAGTCGCTGTTCTTGAAAACAAATATATCGAGTTATTGTTATCGCAGTCGGGGAGAGATTATCGAGTGCCCACCACTGGTGTTTCGTACCCAGTTTCATCCACACAGTTTGAGCTAGACAACACTGCTTCTGAGCGCATCGCCTCACCACACTGACGGCAGAACTGTATGTACACTAGCCCCCACCTACGATCCGTATTCCAGAAGCGCATCCCAATCTACCGCATACACCAACCAGTAGATGATGTTCAGCACCACAAAAGAAACGGGGAACAGCACACGGGAAAACTTGTCCACGAAGAGCGCGCGATCGCGTCGCTCGAGGTAGCGCGCCTTCTGCTGGCTCGCCTTGGAGACGGAGGCGCTGGAGCCAACCGTTCGCGAGCCACCCGACTCTCCCGTACCACTGCCCGAGCACGGCTTCGAGAAGTCAGCGCTGGCGCAGCGGTGGCGCAGCAAACCGTTCTCTGCCGTCTCCTCCACCAGGTGGCCGTGGCGGGGACAGGAGGAGCTGATCTGGAGCGGCGTCCTGCGCTCCTGCGGCACACCGGTACTGCCGTCACCCGGGGCACAAACATTCAGTTACACCGGGGTCGGGTGCACCGTTGCAGATGCGTGGGAGTAGAAGAGCCCCCACAATCTAGAAAACTAAAGGAGCTGGAAAGAAGCGGGGAGAAGCATTCGAAGGCTTCTCGAAAATGATATCGAGGCTACTTAAGCCATTGTGTCGTCATGTCAATGACAATACCAAGGTTACCAGAGGCAAAAAGGGAAAAATTGTTCACATGAGGTGTACTAAGAAAATTTCCCTTATCTCAGACACTCACTTTGATGCATTTTGCGAACACCATTCGAAAGCGCTTGGATTTATTTCTGACACTGGCATCCATTTTATTGCCAGGTCAATGGGTAAAGCGCTGAGGGTCACTTAACATTGCGGCTTTTTAGCATATACCCTTTAGCCAAAATATCAAGTATGCTCGATTTAGACGCGATATCCTATCTAAGAGGCAATATAGGACAGTTTTTCCGCGGCCATCTGAAAGTTATCATATATATCCTATCTAAGGGGCAATATAGGACAGTGCTTCCGCGGCCATCTGAAAGTTATCGCATATATCCTATCTAAGGGGCAATATAGGACAGTGCTTCCGTGGCCATCTGAAAGTTATCGTAAGAGCGTATTGATAGTGTGGCTACCAAGTTTAGGTCAAGGCTGGGTGGCGGACAATCAATGTCGAGGACGACACGCTACCGATACTATGAGATACTTGCTTTTTTAAGGAGTAACTTCCAAACAAAACTTGGAATAACCGTAATTTTGGGACCATTGTAACCCTCTCGTTATAAAGAACCAACAAAAAATATGTATATAGTGAAAGCATATACGGTTTCACTATGTTATGTGAAGTTCAGAGTTTGACCTCACCTTAGGTCAACGAATTGATCCAAAGTGACCTGGTATGGTCATGACGTACATACATCACTGGATCACTACATCACTACAGCACTACATCATTTACGCACAAGTTAAAAGGTAGGTAACTTATTAAACATTACTTATTTTACCTCAAATAACCTCAAAAAGGTAACGGGTCAAAATTTTCAAGGTCAACCTTAGTAATGGATAGTGAATATATGATACTGAAGTATGGACGCTGATCTGAGCTGTGCGGACGGAAATACAGGAATTTCAAAATTTCCATACAGGCTTGCAATGGGGAGATCATGGCCCGTAAATGGCACTAGGTCACCAATATCAGAAATCCCGTTAGTGCATATTGCTGTACTCAGTGACCTTATAATGTGCTATGAACCTCAGATCAATAGGTTAAACAGGATCCCACTCAGATGCTACTTTGAATAATGAGGGAGAAGATATTTCGGCAGTCAGGTATCTATTTCACACCGGAAAGCTAGGTGGCTGGTGGGGGCTCCGCGCCCCCCTCTCCCCCATCCATTGCACGTGTTAGAACGCCGGAAGCCCAACAAAGCGTCGCCACCGACTAATCACAGCGCTGGACACAGTTCGCAGCCAATTTAAACTCTTGTTTCATTCGGCTGGAAACAAAACAACAAAGTATACCTCAGTCAGCCCCCGGGCTTGCAGACTGCTTCCGCGGAAAAAGCTTGTCAAGGGCGATCCGTACGGGATCTTTAATAGTCTACAACGCATTGAAGAGCAATGAGCAGGAAATTTCCTCAGCACCCAGAATCTCATGGCTTAAGAAATTGTTAAAATACAAACAAAAATGTATATATATATATATATATATATATATATATATATATATATATATATATATATATATATATATATATATATATATATATATATATATATCCATTTTGCTCTTGTAGCTTATGAGCGGCATCACTTACCATTTTTCAGAAGCTTTGTTTGCGATAGTTTGTAAACATCTGTATTAAGCCGATGGTCTCATTCACCAAATGGTAGTTTCAGCGGTGCAGCATTGAAAGAAGGTACGTAACAATGAACTAAGCGCACATTTGGGCCCATTTTCAAGCTGACAATTTACTTATTTAAGTAGAAATTGTTGTTTATTTTTAAATGCAGTAGTCGTTTAAAGTGTTTGTTTGGGTGGCGATACACAAGCGAGGTGCGTTCAGTGAAAACTAACCCTGTTTCGAGCCGGGCTGGAGTCGCACATATATTGCAGGCGACGGGGTGAATACACAGGGTTTCACCTGGGACGTCGCATCACAAGATCGTTTAACCAGCGTAGCTTCTTCAGAGGCCGAGTTCAAACATCCTCCCAACGCAGTGAGGGCTAATTGATCGAGGAGACGCTCCGCGAGGAGGGAAAGGCGTTAAAACACTCTATAGTTGAGTGTTTATTGGTTCTGAAATGATTTCAGAATCTGTTTGTGATCTCGGTACCAAACAACCCTGGACTTCCCCTGGCGTTTTGTCAACGTGCATTTAGTATTTTTAGGAGCAAGATCCGAATTACATACTTACTTAAGCGTTTAATGGGGAATATTGACATCGGGAGGGAGTTTGACGCATTGATGGTAGTTTTGTTTGACGGTTGAGCTGGATATTTGAACCGATGGGATGTATTATACCCTTTACGTGTCCACAGTATATGTTTGATGCTGCCTTTATTTAGGAGACTGCTACAACCTCGTCCAGGATGCTGTCCACCCGGTGTGACCTGGCAACATGAAAAGGAGCGGTCATGGCTGCTGTTGCTGTCGTTGCTGATGCCAGGGTGTCCTGAAGAAAACACATCGTCCATCTACCTAAAAAAGGTCACGTATCAAACGCTCTGTACGATGTACGTTAATCGGGGACGGACAGGGCGCCGGAGGTAGAACCGGGCCGATGTTATGCTGTGTCACGCCGGACCGACACCGGTGAGGATTTTTGAGACACCGGTCCGGCGTCGGGACAGCTCCACGGACTCGTGGACAATGTCCGCCACACAGGGCATGATGCCGGTGCACAGTGGTTTGCGTCTTGGTCAAAACTGGACAGAACTAGTTGCGGGGTACGCCGGAAGGCCTTCCGTGAAGTAGACCCTTCCGTAGAAAATATTCCGTAAGTCGAAATTTGAACATTTTCCAATCCAAACCTGCCAATTTGCTGCGGTAACAGGGTAGCGGCTGGCCCAGCCTGTCCGTGACGCATTCTAGGGCACTTTTGCATTCTTAGTTGAGGAAATATACACAGTGTATTGCACTGTGGATTAATGAATGTATCTTATGAGAATAAAAATATCGGCCCCGAAAAATGGCTACTCTTCCAGCCCGGTCCAGCCCAGCCTCACCAGGCCTTTCCCCAAATACGGCCAGCCCGGCCCAGCCCAGACCAGGGGATACAAAGTCTAGCCCGTCCTTCCCTGGTTTCAATATCCCTTCCTATTCGTTTACCTAAATAAAATGGATTTAAACTCACGACATGACGAGGAAATGTAATTTCAAACTACACAAGAGCCTGAAAGGACGGCAAACACGCGCCCATCAAGCAACTCCGCTATTTGAACTCCTCGAATGTGGAACGGGCCCGCAAAAGAGGGCATGATTTTGAGCCTAGGTAGTTCATGTGAATAGGATGACTTTTATAAGCGCAGTGGCCTTATATTTCCATAGGTGAATACAGAGGAGGGCCTACACCGATTGTTTCGTGGGGTGGAACAGCGATGCACTAGTGGTGAAAAAATTTTGTTTAGACAACCTGGCGGTAGACTTTTCTCGGGGGAGAGGGAGAGGCAAATGTATTTTTCTACCCCTCCCCACCCGGATTTGCCGGTGGGTGGAAGCGTTCAGCATACGGTGAAGGGGTTAGTTGCCAGCGGCTAGACCTGCTCAGTGCTTGCGCTGAGTTTGAGAGTACGAGGCAGCGGCACCGGCCCCGCTGGCCGGTCAATACTGAGGCCATTTTCAAGACCGGGGGCGGATAGCGCGCGGCAACAACGAGACAACAGGGTCGGCCAGCCGGCAGGGCCGCCGCTGATGCACCCGGAGAGCCACCACATCAAACGGACAGACATCAAAGATGGTGCCAGCCTAAGATGAGAGGGAGAGAAGGACGGGGTGGAAGGTCAAGGAAGGTGGAAAGGAGGCATACGGAGTGGTGAATGCCTATTTTAATACCAGATTTACCTATTCATCTCTAATACCTCTATACCACATTTGTCTCCTGTTTTGTTAACTGCATTGCTTTAACTCAATTCTATCACCCAAAAAGTTAGAATCGGCAGCGGGGGGGGCTGTTCGGTCAACATCCGTTTGGGGTGTAGTGGAGGAGGCTGTAGACATTTTTCGTTGTTGTGTGGTACAATGTGTCTGCTAAAAGTAGAGCGTGAGTCAGTGCCCGTCGGTGTGGCTGAGTTGATAAAAGGTTGTGTGAGTCCGGAAATACAAGAGAGAACCAGCCAAGTCTGCGAAGAGTTAACATCATATCATCATACCCAATTTTCATTGACTTAGCCACTATCTTATTCTCAAATACTTAGCCTTATACCTTATACATATATTTAGCCTGATACATTATCTCCCAAATACCTAAAACGTATACCAACATGGAGTTCTTCAAGTTCGTCAATGGAATACAAGTGGATCAGTCGAGAAATTCCCGCCATTTACATCAATCTATGCCGATAAAAAGCCGGTGGTAGCAGCATTCCAAGAAACTCAGTTTAATAATAAACATACAGATACATTGAAACTATCGGGTCACTCAGTATTGTCATAAGGTAAACGCTACTACTCGGAAAGGAGGCACAACCATCCTTATAGAAAGCATCATCCCGCACAGCCAAGTGCCTGAGATAATACCACCGGACCGTCTAGCTATTAATTAAACAACTTCAATGTACATGCATTGCTCGTACACCCTGTAATCCTGATCCAAATGATAGAGACTTCGCACATGTATTTGGACAGATCAATCGTCCTTTGTTATTACTTGGATAATTGAATGGTCAACGTCCTGGATGGATGTTAGAGCAGCGCCTACACAAACCGTAGGGGTGAATTTATCTACGACGCAATCGACTCTCAAAATCGAGTTATC
This sequence comes from Lepas anatifera, assembly GCA_034440635.1. Classification (NCBI taxonomy): domain Eukaryota; kingdom Metazoa; phylum Arthropoda; class Thecostraca; family Lepadidae; genus Lepas; species Lepas anatifera. The sequence goes on along the minus strand of JAOTON010000972.1, from coordinate 950,660 downwards.
CTAATAAAGGCGCTCTGACCCGCCGGGCAATGCACCGCGGCCAGTTTGGTAGAGAAATCGATATTTCGTGGTGCACTCCTGGAATTGCCTCACTGATTGGATCTTTCTCTGCAAAACAACCGGCCCGTGGGCCCTCACCTGAAAATAGCCGGTCAAACTATCACTGAACCCAAGCAAATCATTGCTAAATTTTCTGATCATTACTCCAGTGTTTCAGCTGATAGTTCACACAGTCAGCGCTCTAAACACCAGGCTGAATGGTGCAAAAACCGCGCATTTGTCGATTCGAGTAATCAAGAGTACTATAACGTAGCATTTGCAATGACTGAACTAATTACTCCATTCACAAGGGTGGAAAAACTGCTGTGGGCCCGGACAAAATGCAACGTTCATTCCTCAGGCACCTGAGCCAGCCAGTTTTAAATTACCTGCTCTCGGCCAGTAACAAAATGTTTCTTAGCGACTTTCCCACGGCGTGCCGGGCGAGTATCATCAAGCCTCTCCAAAACCTGACAAAGATCAAACAGACCCAACAGGGTATCACCACATATCGCTTACTAGCTGTGCTATCAAGCTTGTCGGGCGCATGGTTAACGTAAGACTACACACAATCTATGAAAACAACTGTACGCTATGCAATCAGGTTCCCAGCGGGGGCGAGCCACCACTGCAAACTTAGTAAAACTGATCAGTGACATCCAAAAAGCCTTCTAAAGAAAGCAAGCAAAGCAACAGGTCGCGGCACTAAATGCTAATTTCTAGCCAGTTCAGACTCGTAGTATTTGCTGAGATAGTGTCATTTATGTTACACTCTATTGAGCATGCACAGTGACTGGATGTTGACTATTTTATAGAACTTGATTAATTCATAATAATACACCATTTGGTGCGAGTGCTCCCGTGAAATATCCCGACGTAAAAAAATTATACAGGAAGGTTTCAGAAAAACTTATAATTTTTAATTGACCTTACTAAGGCTGCAGATACGTCTTTTTGGCATGAGTCATATATCACTCGAAGCCAATTTTGAGTAAATAAGTTGTTAATTTGGCCTTTCTGCTCCAATGCTGGATGCTGGATCAAATATTCCGGCACAGCCCTTCCCGGAGAAGCAGCTGGTGGTAAAGCTTTATCTACAGCTAGAATTTGTACTGTAGTAATAATTAAAAACTAAAATATCTAATAGAAGCATATTTTATAAAAATGTAGGTGCTGGCTGAAACAAATAGATACGAAATAATAATCATACCAGTCTGGTTTGTCCGCATTGCAGATACAGTCCGTGGGGTAGGATCAGCCAGAGAATTTTTATCACGACGTTCAGTTTTTTTTTAAATTAGTATTGAAGGACGTTCGTAAGGAGCTCAGTTCAAGGCCTGGACGCTCCGATAAAGACTATAACCGACTATAATCCGACTTTGAACAATACATTTATTGATCATCAATTACCTATATGAAGAATATTCTGAAGAATGACTTTGCTCGAATATGTTATCACTGTGAATTTGCTAAAGAGTGCATTCAGGATTCGAGGAGAAAAAACAATTAACAGCTCTACAACTTATGGTCATGCTCCTCGGTACAGCACTTTTAAATGTATTTACTTTTTCAAGCAAATTGTGCGGCGTTTACGGCAAAGCATGCTTCGATAGATAGTTTCAATATTTATGCCACCTCAGATTGATAAGAAAATACGTTGAAAAGACTGTTTTGCAATCGTGGAACTTTTCCGTATAAAACCAAGAGCGTGTAGCGTGGCAGGTATCACGACAATGACACATCAAACAACTTTTGCGAACTTCACAAAACTTTAGCTCTTATCGATATCACGTTATGTCACCAGTCTGACTCACGTGACCGAACCTTAAAAAATGTTTAAGCGGTGCAGCAGTAAGGGCAGACTTGACCCTCGCCCCGGTGGGGGGTGTTTGAACACCCCCTCGGGTTTTTCCGGCGTCACGAAAAACGGCGGCGCGAAGCGGCACCGTACTTGGTACATATTCTCCTTGATCGATTCCGCAGCTTCCCCCAACCTTTTAAGGAGGGGTCATCTCAGGTCAGGTCGCCAGTGCAGGTCAAGTGACCTCACCTCCAAAAATGTTTAAGGTGGCACAAGTAAGAAATGGACGAATCTATCGGATTGAAACTTATACCACATAATGGGCCCACCGAAGGCTGCAACATATATTCCGGGATCTTTAATATCGATGACCTAAGGTCAAGTACGGACCATGACCTCTCCATTGGAAATACATGGGAAAAAGAAATTGGGCTGTATTTGTGTAGAGACAGCTGAGAATACCTTCATATTCTCTAAATCGTAGCATGCTGGGCCTCTTTCCGGGTTCATGTTGAACTTTTTTACCTGCAACCTCGGAGAGGTCATTTGGGGCTACATGAACAGTTTTCAGACTTAGATCCATAACTTTGCATGAAATGATGATACAGCTTTTATTTTGATATAATTCCGTTCGGATTGCAATTGCGAGTCGATTGAAATGCGTATTGACTATTCTATGTTAAAAACTTACCTTGACCTGACCTGAAAGGTCATTTTTGTGTTTTGACGTAGTATTTTCATATTATACAGCATTCGATTTGCTGTGACGGCAGGAAGCGAATGGTGCCTAAAAATAATTCTCACTCATCTCTGTCAGACGCTAAAGCCCAAAAACCACCAAAATGCCACTTTCTTTGACCTGTCATGAACTAAATATTGACCAGAGCCAAAACGTGACTGCCCTCCACCAGGGCGAAGGTGGCTTGGAGGCCCACCGGGGCGCGGGTTAATGTATCGACGAGATTCACAGGAAATAATAACGTCCCCAAAGACCAAGACTGTCATGCATGGTAACCGTATCATTTACATGAATGATATGGGTTTGGGCCAAGACCATCACCTCTCCGTTGGAAATGCTCGGGGAAATGGGTCAAAGTTCGATATATTCTCAACAAATTTTTGAAACATGAAATATTTATGTTAATTTTTCCGTGTTTGGCTCCCCACTGCTGTTCGAATATTCGTTATGACCTAAGCTGAACCTGACCGAACTTCAATTGGACATACCTTCAATTGGATAGGCTTACCCAGTGCTGACTTATGCTATCTGAAACTTTTTTTGAGGTGAGGTCCCTTGACCTGCACTGGTGAGCTGACCTGAGATGACCCAACCTTGCAGTTTTGACAAAAGTTGTAAAATAATCAGAGCAAAGGTATGGCAAGTACGGCGGCGCTACTCCGTGGGTTAACGTGGGTTCAATCCCCACGGCGGGAAACCGCCTTCCATGTCCGATCTGACCCGGTGGAGAGCATCCGTAAACACCCACGCCAATACTCCATAATTGGGCAAGTGTGCCTGTTGAAAAAAAAAAATAAAATATACCAGCACCCCGGGCAGCCAAACTTATGTTCCCCAAGAACTACGAAACAGGATTAATGTCATCCACGGCGAAACCCCTGCCAACCAACCGGGGGAGATCCTTAAAACCCACCCCAACCCCCGTAATGACAAATGTGCCTGTTGCAAGAGGTCCTACTAATAAACATAATTTGAACCACTAGTGACCTCAAAAGTGACCTGACCGAAAAAATTGTATACAACATGTTCGGGTGAGAACAGGGCTGGGCATCCAACACCGCTTTCTACTTTTCACTGCCTCGCAAGGCAGCTGAGATCGTAGGGGATCGTGGAGATCGTACCTATCCCCTCACTGACAAAGGCGACGCAGATCCCCATACCGGATGCGTAATATCTCGTAGAGAGCACAGGGGCTATTTCAGCCCCTTACAAACTCTCCCACGGAGAAAACCAGAGACAAGATCTCCGAAGGAGAAAAAAAACAGATAAGCTCTCCAACGGAGCAAAAAACAAGAAACAAGATCTCCAACGGAGAAAACCAGAGGCAAGCTCTCCAACGGAGAAACACCAAAGACAAAGTTCCCAGCGGAGAAAGTATCCAACGGAGAAATACCAGGGACAAAGTCTCCAACGGAGAAACACCAAAGACAGGCTCTCCAACGGAAAATAAGAAGGGACAAGCTCTCCAACGGAGACAGGGGCGTAACCAAGGGGGGCGGCTAGGGCGGCCGCCCCCCCCCCTGAGGGCCCGGAAGGCCCCTCTGAGGATACCGGCCGCGCGAAGCGCGGCCCGCTCGCACTATGCTCTGGGGCGAAATGTGGGACTTCATACCAGGCAGTGCCCTCTTAAGCCCTCTCCAGCACTCTATTCTGTGACAATTAGGGCTATTTTTATCCATCAAAACCGTCAGTAAAAAGGTGTCCTTTGAACCACTGATGTTCAAGGCCCCCTATCCAAAGTAGGGCCCATTTTGGTCAGAAAGACCCTCTTTAATCGATAAAGCCAAGATGGCTAGCGGGACTATTTGGGCAAAAGGGCCCAATGCGAATCGCAGGCTGTCAGAGCCCGGTCTTTAGCCGCCAGGGACCTGTCTGACCAGCTGGGTCCTCTTTCAGTGAGGAGACTGTGTGGCTAGTAGGGACCATTTTAGCCCACAGGGCCCAGTCTGACAGTCAGTGTCCTGTTTAACTAGAGAAGCTTTTGAGCTAGTGTAACCGTCTAGTCTCCGCAGGACCCTCTGGTCAGCTGGGCCCTCTACATAGGAGTAACCAAGTAGAAGCGGCTGGTGCAGTGGCCCCCTTGAGGGCCCGGAGAGCCCTTCGAGGATAGCGCGAAGCGCGGCCCGCCCGCATTATACTCTGTGACCTGCCGTGGAGCTACATGCCCAACAGGGCCCTCTTAAGTCTTCTCCAGTACACGATTTCTGACAAGTAGGTTTTTTTACCACAGGGTCCTCTAAACCACTACCAGCCCCCCCCAACCCAAGGCCCTCGTCGACAGTAGGACCATCTCTGGTCAGCCAGACCATCTTCAACCGATAATACCGCTATGGCCAGCAGGGCTTTTGGGCCACAGGGCCCACTGCGAGTCACAGGGTCAGTTAAAACCTTCAGGGCCCTGTCGGACCAGCTGGGGCCTCTTCAAGTAAGGAGGCCACTGTGACTTGCAGGGATCGTTTTAGCCCATAAGGCCCACTCTGACTGTGAGGACCCTCTTTATCTAGCAAAGCCTCTGAACTAGTATGACCGACTATTTTCCGTAGGGCTCTCTATAGCTAGCAGGGCCCCTCCAGAGGCGTAGCCAAGGAGAGGTGATTGGGACGGTGGCGCCCCTGAGGGCCCCTAGAGGACGCGCTGCCCCTACCCCATCATACTCTGTGACCTACCGTGGAACTTCAAGTCAGACGGGGCCATCTCAAGCACTCCACAGCACTACATTCTGTGACAAGAAAGGCCCTTTGGACCCTCGAAACTCTTTTAAAAGAGGGTCACCCTGAACCACGTGGTCCCCAGGGCCCTGTGTCGACATTTGAGCCCTGTCTGGTCAGGTGGACCATCTTTAACGATAAGGACACTATGGCCAGCAGTTTTTTTTGGCCGCGGGGCCCACTGCGAGTCCCAGGGCCAGCTAAAACCGTCAGGGCCCTGTCGGACCTGTCGGACCTGCCAGGACCTTTTTAAACGAGAAGGCCATTTTGGCTAGCAGGAAGCACTCTGACCACTGGCATTGTGGTCACTGGTCAACAGCGCCCATTCAGACTATCAGGACCCTCTTTACCTACAAAGGCTTTTGAACTAGCAGAACCGACTGTTCTCCACAGGACTCGTCATCAGGGACCATCGTCTACTATCGTCATCAGGGACCTCTCTGGTCAGCTGGAGATCCTACAGAGACATAGTCAAAGAGAGGATGTTGGGGCGGCGGCCCCCTGGATGACGCACTGCCCAGCTGCACTATTCTCTGTATCGCGTCGTGAAACTTCATGTTAGATAGGGCACGCTCAAGCTCTCTCTAGTTCTCCATTCTGTGATAAGCGGGGATCTTTTGACCATCAGAACCCTCTGAAAGAGGGCCCTCTGAATCACTGTGACCCCAGGTCCTCCTGTCGACAGTACTGCGACATCCAGGGTCAGCAATAGCCAGCAGCGCTATAGCTGACCCTAAGCAGCTGCCCATGGCTGTTTGAACAGCTGGGCCCTTTTAAATACAAATTCATGTGGCAAGCAGGGACGTTTTTAACCTGCAGGACCCACTCAACTATCAAGACCCTCGTTAACAGTGGAGCCTTTAAACCAGTGGGATCCACTGTTCTCCGTAGGGCTCTATATCGTCAGAAGGGCCTCTCTCGTCAGCTGGGCCTTCTATAGACGATGCCGAGGGCCCGTTTGGCCCTCTAAATCCACCGAGGACCTGTGTAGCTTGTAGAGTTATTTAAAACAGCAGACAATTTGTGACCCGGAAGATGTTTTGTGGTTATTATGCCTTTATAACCCATCTAGCCTATAGCCAGCACGGTCCATTGTAACCTACAGGGCTGTCCACAACCAGCAGAACCAGCTAGTCCCTCCTTCGAACCCTCGCCCCAGTGCACTGCAGTGGGGGTGTTTGAACACCCCCTCGGGTTTTTCCGGTGGCACGAATAAACGGTGGCGCGAAGCGCTGCCATACTTGACACAGCTTATTCTTGATCAATTTCGAAACTTTCCCCAAACTTTTAAGGTTGGGTCATCTCAGGTCAGTTCGCCAGTACAGGTCAATTGACCTCACCTCTAAAAATGCTTAACTTTCGCCCGGGTGGGGGTCTTTTTAGACCCCCTCGGGTTTTTCCGAAGTGATAAAAAACGGCGGCGCGCAGCGCCGCCAAACTTGGTCTAGCTGTTCCTTCATCATTTTTACATCTTCCTGAAAATTTTAGCTCAAGGTCATATCAGGTCAGGTCACCAGGCCATGTGAAGTGACCTCACCTCAAAAATGCTTAGGACCGCATAACTAAAAGAAGCGTTAATCGACCAAGTTGAAACTCATACCACATATTGGGCCCACCAGGAGCTACAACATTTGTTCCGGGATTTTTGATATTGGTGACCTAAGGTCATTTGCAGAGCATGACCTCCCCATTGTCAATACATGGGGAAAATCACGGAATGAGCTTTTCTCAGTAAGTAAGGATGGAATCAACTTTAAACATCGGTTACGACTTGCTCTTAGCCCATTTCTGAAGTTGATGCCAAACATTTTGACTTGTGACCTTTAAAAGGTCACCTTAGGTCAAATAAACATTTTTTGGTGTTTTACTCTATAAATTTTGAATAAACTAACATATAACTTTTATTTTGTCACCAGAGTGTTTGTATAGTCACTGCAAGTCAAATGATATGCATCATGACTATACCAGGTCAAGTTGGGTCAGACCGTTGACCTGAGTCAGGTCAAATTCTTAAATTTGACCTGGGATAGCAATATTATATATCATTCGATTCGTATTGACCAGAAGATTGCAATGGTACATCAACTATGGCTGTATCTTGTTTGGTTTGGAATTTATTAGCGAAAAAGGAAACGCCCTTATGCATGGGTGGCTATGGACATTCCGAAGAATATGCCCAATATTCAGTGACCTTTATCTCCCTAGGATTTGACCTGACACGAAAATGAATGTCACTTTAATGAAAGAGCAACTCAAGAGCTTTCGAATTGTGTTAAAAAAATGTTTCTAGCTATCATAGTTTCTGAGATATATGGGGTTTTCTTAGTACACCTCATATTAGCGATTTTGACCTATTTTGACCTCTGGTGACATTGATATTGACCTGACTAGAAAAATGACCGAGGTATTTTCTATATGATTTTTGAAGAGCTTTTGATTGCCGTTTTGCGCTTTTTTTCTAGCTCTCTTAGTTTTTGAGATCATGGGGGTCTTTTTTAGCCCCCCCCACCAGGGCGAAGGTGGCTCGTACCCGCCACCGGGGCAAGGGTTAAGGTGGCATAGGTAAGAAAAGGGTGAATCTATCCAATCGAAACATATCCACATAGTGAACCCATTGAGGTTTGCAAACTATGTTCCGGGAATTTTCATATAGATGACATAGGGCCTGGCACGGATCATGACCTCTCCACTTAAAATGCATGAAAAAACAGAAATTGGCCGAAAAATTGCTCTCTTTCTGTAGATACCGCCTGGAATACCTTCGTATTCTCAAAATCATTGTATCCTAGGCCCCTTTATTGTGGTGGTTCATGTTGCAAGTTTGGACCTGTGACCTATGAGAGGTCATCTGGGGCTGCTTTAGCAGGGTTTCAGACTTGGGTCAATAACTGTGCGGGACATTAAGATAAAGCTAATATTTTGATACCATTACGTTGGATTGTTATTTTGAAGCAAATGATATACATATTGACTATTGTATAACAGTCATTGACAGGTATTCACATTTCAACATCTGCTGTTTTGGTTGAAAGGTGATATTGACTATGCTAGGTTAGATGGCGACCTTGAGCTGACCTTAGGTCGGATCATTTTTGTTTTGATCTAGTATGGTTATATTATACATCATTCGACTGGCGGTAACGAGATGCATAATCGAAATGGTGCTTAAAAATGATTATAGCCGAACTCTATCAGACACCAAAACCCAGAAACTCTTCCCTAACATGCCACCTTTTTGACATGTCAGGATTTCAATATTGACCTGACCCAAAAAAGTGACCAATGCAGTTTCGTCATGGATTTTTATGGGCCATCCACCTACGATCGCTTTTTTCGCTATCCCGCTTAGGATCCATGCTCGAAGGGGGGTTTGAAACCCTCCACCAGGACGAAGGTGGCTCGAGGCCCCACCGGCCACCGTGGTTATAACTCAACTCCCTTTGTAGCCAGCAGGGCCTACTGGGACTATCAGAAGAACCATATGCCATTATAGGACTCTTTGAAACCAGTTGGACCCACAATTGATCGTATACCCCGTTATCAATGGGAGGGCCCTTTTTAGTCAGCTGCACACTTTGTAAATATATTCGAAGCGTCCTGGTGGCCCTCAGCATCCAGCATGGTTCTCTGTAACTAGTTACAGAAGGCCCGCAGATACCAGCAGAACACTTTGTGACCATTAGACTCTTTAGAACCAGCAGAGCTCTCTCTGACCAGCTGGGCCCATAATGGTCAGCTGAGCTCCCTTTACTAAATACTTTACTAAATACCATTTAAGTTTTTTTTCATTCGAAGGGAACCGCTTTAAAGGTGAAAGAAGCTCCTAGAAAAATTGTTTATTACCAACCTATATTATGCCATACCTTAGTCTCATCATTGTATTACGAAATTTTAAGTTATTTAACACCGCATTCTGTCATTGAAAAATTGAAAGAAAATCACTTAAACAAGAACTAAACAGCATTTCTGGCGGACAAAGCACGTACGCTGCTGCTTTCTTCACTTCCTCGGCCGGTACTTCCTTGACACAGGCATCGTTAATGTGGCACTAACCAGCCTCCGATTGATTCCAGCAGAATTCAGTGTAGTGGCTGATCTGGGGGCTGCCATGGTGTAATACCGCTCCATACAGGTCAAACACAAGGCTGTCAGATATTTGCGGATGCCCGAGGGCCTTTCAATTGAGGTCCAGGTCGCTAAGGGGAAAAGTGCCGTGAGCGACGGGTTCGAACGATGGGCTGCCGCTGTACGTAAAACGCAATCACCATATGTGGCAGGCGCCAGGAATCAAGCTTAAGTTATTAATTGGCGTGCATCCTCGAATCCTGGCTGCATAAAAATGGCAAAAACAGAGCAAATGTATTCCAACACAGCCCTTCCTCAGAATATTCATGAAATGTATTGATTTGAGAAGCTTTTGATCATGATGTGAGCTGAGACCTGGAATTTCAGATTTCACCAAATTTCAGAATAATTTTTGTTCTTTTGCTTTATTATAAATCCGGATTTGAGGAGATAGATTAATGACCAACTTTTCTACGCATAATTATGTTCCTCAGTGCAACACCCCGAAATCTATATATCTTTCAAAGAAGCTTCTTCCGAAGAGGAAGAAATACTTTCGGCCTTTTTCGCTTTTCGAGTACGATTGGCTCTGAAGTAATTTGGTAGTCACACATATTACTTGTCATGGCGATATCTTAGGGTCGCTCTGGTTTAAAGCGACCTTTTTTAGATCAACTGACGCCAAAACCGCGGTGACGTTGTTTTTTGCCTGCTGACATTTTTTGGGGCCCTTTTGGCGGAATTTAAGGGGCCCTTTTGGCCGCCACCCCCCTGAGCGAAATCCTGGCTCCGCCCCTGAACGGAGGAACGCCAGAGTCAAAACTCTCCAAAGGAAAAAACACCACAGACAAGGTATTCAATGGGGAAACACCAAAGCAACGTTCTTTACCACATGCTCGCTGCCCAATGGACGTTGTCTTCTGAGATATCACGCCGAATGCGCGAATAGTGTACTCACACTTTTATACAGCAGCTTGCTGGGGTGCATGAAGAGCGAGGTGCGCGCTGAGCTGGTCTTGGCCACGGCCTCCTCTGAGTCGATGAAGTCTCCGAGGATGATATTGATGACAGCGTACTCCATGAGGGAGAGGAAGACGAACACCATGCAGGACGACATGAATATGTCTATAGCCTGAAACAAACGCCAGCGTGACGTACCACGGCGTGGAAAAATCTGGCAAACATTATTGGAAAGCTAACCACCAGGAATATCAGAAATGGGCAATTCCTTATTACCAGCCAACTCGTGTCAAGAAGAAAAGAGCATGTTTTTTTCGGCACAAGCTAGTTAAAATTCAGGGTACATCATATGAATTCTTATTAATGTGAGGAGAGTCCCACCGCATTCTACCACCTGACCCCACGGGTCCTGGAACTTCAAAGGGGGTTGAAACTGGGAGGTGCCCTTTAAGCAGTGTCGGCGAGAAGGTGCGTTGCAATATATCCCTGACTGTCTGCACCTCCAATGACTGAAAGCGACGGGCCTGAGCTTCTTTGATGACATATCGCTACGTCCGGAGGTGAATGTATCACCAGAAGAAAATATTTCACCTAGATTTTAGTCAAGATAGACTGCCAATATCTAAAAAAGAAACTAAAGAAGGGCTCTATCAATATTTCCCAACGCAGGGTCCATTCATAGTGGCGTCGATAACAAACGGCATAAGCCATAGCACGCCGTCTCGCCTTTATCATAAGCTGCGTAGTACCTGATCAAGTATCAAAGGGATTTCGGAACTGGAAGGGAGGACGTTGACCATACTTCTTACGTCCGACATGGCAAAAGTATCCGTCCAAAGTTATAAGAGAGTGGTGAATAAGATATTCCAAGACGACACCGTACGACCTGAGCATTGAGCAGTTGCTGCATCGTAAAGCTCCAGAGCACAAACACGGAAGTATTTACAACGGAAGCCGTAAAATAAAGCTTATACCCTTATACTTCAGTGTTCAATTTATACATCAGTGCCTCCTCTAGGTTAATGGCGCCGACAACCTTCACATGGAGGGCGGCACTCTTGACGTCAACAGTTTTAGGCATGTGCTTCTCAAGGAATAAATTCCGAATCGCAACAACTTCACGTAGGTGAATACCAAGAAGCTGTCGAGGATCTACTCGTCCGTATCGTCTGGACTGCACAGCTCTCCCAGGGTAGAGCTTGTATTATGGTACTAAAAATAGCTCACCTGCAGAAATAGAGTAAGTTAAAACAACATCAATGTCAGATAAGGACTTTCTCGGTCATGCCACCGGTCTGGGGTGACCCTGATCAGCCTCTGAGTGAATTAAGCCTCTTATAATGCTAGTAACTCTCTGGCTGAATTAACCCTCTGGTTACTAAACCCTTCACCGCCTGGGGGCCAAAACGGGCATCCCCTCAGTTTCTCGCCAATGAATCCAAGCCGATTCAAATAAAACGGGCGTCGCTTTGCATGCCTTCAGGATGATCAATTTGGAAAACTTCTGACCAAACGTTGGCATCAGATCAGGTGAGGTCAACGGGTTATGAATTCATTTCAAAACCCATGTAAGGCGATTCTGTTCTTCTAAAACGAGGCTGACAAAACCAGGGTGTAACTCGGCTTCTAGAAGAGTTAGGTCAAGTTTCTACACAATTGAAAGCTCTTGAAACGGAACATCATCACGCTGTCATCCAATTTCAGGCCAGGTCACCAAAGGTCACGATTTTTGCATTGTGTGTCTAAAATTTCGGCAACATACCATCTTAAATGTCATAGTCAAGAGCATGATCTAAAAGTTCAAGGGTATTCACCACAACCTTGAAATGTCACAATATGGCTTCATAAGGTCACATCGCATATCATTTCGATTCTCTGGTGAAAACGAACACATTTATGCCTTTTGTTCTATTCTAGGCCGAATGGTTCTCGATTTATAAGGGATTTCGTAAGTGGCTCTAAATTTGGCCCATTTTGACCTACCGTGACGTCATGGGTCAACGGATATAGTTCATACTCGGTTTCAAAGAAGACGTGAGGCATGTTTATCGCCATTTCATTTTTTTGCGTCACTTCCGGTTCTCGAGATCGTAGCGGGAGTCCGATCGGACCCCAAGCGGTGGTGTGTACGAAAAGAGCCCCGGCGGCGTCGGGTTAAGAAGGAAACGTAGACGAAGCTCATTTTTAGCCGACCCGTGTATATTCTAGTTCATTTTGGCGTCGACACCGGGAAGACAGGCTCCCCCTCTAAAAAAAGTGCGGTTGCCCCCACCCTCTCACCTTTTGGCTGAAAAATTGTTAAACATGTTTAATAATTGAAAAATAAAAATGTCCTCTTTAGATATTTCCGTTACGCTGCAGTCGAGTCTAATACGAAAAGGCGCATCACTTCCCTAAATTCCAGACCAAACATAGGAAAAGTGAACTGCCTTTGCTTTTCCTTCAGAGGGGGGCTTACTTTTAAATGCAACAGTTCTGAAAGTCAGATTAGTTAACGCATAAGAGGTCGACGTCACCACTGATATATTCCAGTTCCAACCCAGGTCCACTGGCAGGTTTCTATCATATGTTTGCCTTGCCGGCATAGATACATTTTCTCGAGCTGCACTTACAAGCTTATGTATACATACAGCAGCGTTTCCACAATCAGCACCCGTAAGGGACAGTCTCGTTCGGATGCTTCCTTTCACTTGCCCGGCCGTATTGTTCGGCTAAGTTGTCTCGAGTTCTCGAGTCCAGCGGCACAAAGGACCGTATCCGTGACATGAAGTGAGGCCGTTGGGTATTCCTTGGGAGCGTCGCCGGATTATTGAATATATCCAGATGCTGATCCAAGTCCGTGCTCCCAATAACAAGGCGGTGGCTGGTCATAGTAAGCCCCGTGTTATGGTCAGCACTGTTCATGTTAGTGTTATCTCCAGATTAGGATGTATGACATGCATCAAAATTATATATATATATATATATATATATATATATATATATATATATATATATATATATATACCTCGGCAGTAAATCTTTTATGCACACTGAATTGAATAAGATGGCATTTTCACTTTCTGATAGCTTCTTCATATGTTTGATAATGTTATCAATTATATTTTTACTATTTAATTGTATATTATTTAATTATATAATTATATATCTATATATATATATATATATATATATATATATATATATATATATATATAAAATTATCGGGAGAAAGCACGCAAGCGGCCAAGGACAGGGGTAAAAACCTTCCATTTTGACATTCTAAATGGTGACAGCTCAAGGTGGACAAGGTGACCAGAATGAGCCGACATGTTCCCTCCAGCCCAATAGCTGAACAAATCGCCGAAATTAGCACCTGTTATTTGAACTTGCAATGTTTTTCAACAACTGGGATGGCCCAGGAACATCCATTGGCATCCCACTAACGCAAAAACATGCCACATTTTTCATTTGATATTTTCAATGGTGACGCACTGAATATTATATGGTGACACACTAAATATTTTTTTGGCCCCTGGACCAGGAATCAGTGAAAAGATAATCGAATTTATATTGTGGAGTATCTGCCGAACACCCGAACTCTCGTCAAACTGACTCAACACAGGAAATATACCGATCCAGGGGGAGATCAAGTGGGGTTTCCTCTTCCCCTATCAACCCTAGGCGCCCCCGACGTGGTCATGTCGCCTCCCTGAACGATCAGTGATGCCCCTTGAAATGTCGCTTTCCAAACCCCTGTCCCCCCTCCCTCCCACCCAAGATATGAGTATCGGCGGTCACGTGACAGGATCTGGCGTCCACATGATAGTTTTTTCCGCCCAAAAAATGGCGTTCCCTGGTCTGGATGGAGCCCTGCCGTGATTATGTGCCTCCAAACCGGAAATCCTGGATCTGCCATTGTAACAGGATGGATGACCCGATGACCCACCAGAAATGTGGAACTAATTTGCAGTAAAATCATTCAATGAAATTATGCCTATCCGAATGGCGAATCCACAGACGCCAAGGGGACATGCCCCCCGGCCGTCCCTCCAACGGTCGTCCCGCAAATAGAAAATAGACTAGAACTAGAAACAGCAAGCAGAATCGACGAAAATAATCACTTGTTGATGCCCACTTCTAAGGATTGCACGTAACCCTCCCCCATTCAATACCATGTCTAATCCTAGAAGTCATGTCGCGCTGCAGTTCCACCCATACCCACCAGATATCAGCTCAGTTCTCCCTCCCTCGCCCCCAACTCAGACACCGGCTCAGTGCTCCCTCCCTGGCCCCCAACTCAGACACCGGCTCAGTTCTCCTCCCTCGCCCCCAACTCAGACACCGGCTCAGTTCTCCTCCCTCGCCCCCAACTCAGACACCGGCTCAGTTCTCCTCCCTCGCCCCCAACTCAGACACCGGCTCAGCTCTCCTCCCTCGCCCCCAAATCAGACACCGTCTCAGTTCTCCTCCCTCGCCCCCAACTCAGACGCCGTCTCAGTTCTCCTCCCTCGCCCCCAACTCCAGAAACCGTCTCAGTTCTCCTCCCTCGGCCCCAACTCAGATACCGGCTCAGTTCTCCTCCCTCGGCCCCAACTCAGATACCGGCTCAGTTCTCCTCCCTCGCCCCCCAACTCAGATACCTGCTCAGCTCTCCCCCTCCTCGCCCCCAACTCAGACACCGGCTCAGTTCTCCTCCCTCGCCCCCAAATCAGATACCTGCTCAGCTCTCCCCTCCTCGCCACCCAACTCAGATACCTGCTCAGCTCTCCTCCTCGCCCCAAATCAGACACCGTCTCAGTTCTCCTCCCTCGCCCCCAACTCAGACGCCGTCTCAGTTCTCCTCCCTCGCCCCCAAATCAGACACCGTCTCAGTTCTCCTCCCTCGCCCCCAACTCAGACGCCGTCTCAGCTCTCCTCCCTCGGTCCCAACTCAGATACCGGCTCAGTTCTCCTCCCTCGGCCCCAACTCAGATACCGGCTCAGTTCTCCTCCCTCGCCCCCAACTCAGACACCGGCTCAGTTCTCCTCCCTCGCCCCCAAATCAGACACCCGGCTCAGTTCTCCTCCCTCGCCCCCAACTCAGACACCGGCTCAGTTCTCCTCCCTCGCCCCCAAATCAGACACCGTCTCAGTTCTCCCCCCTCCTCGCCCCCAACTCAGACACCCGGCTCAGTTCTCCTCCCTCGCCCCCAACTCAGACACCGGCTCAGTTCTCCCCCTCCTCGCCCCCAACTCAGACACCGGCTCAGTCCTCCCCTCCTCGCCCGCTCCCAACTCAAGTCCTGGATCCGCATGTGCTGAGTAATGACAAAAGAGCAAAAGAAAGAGGCTATCCTACCTCTGAGGATGATCCCTCAGAGCAGGGGCGTCACCACCGGGGGGCCAGGGGGCCTGACCCCCACTTTTGGGCCAAAAATTTCCTGATCTCAGTCAAAATGGGAGAAAACCGGACATTCTTATATCCAGCCGCTGCAGAAGGCAACGAGGAGCCCAAAATCGACCAGTATTTGGTCCTAACGTGGAAAGTTTTTGTCAGCGTCAGTTTGAAGTTTCGCTGCCCCCCCCACTTTTTTGCCGGTGGCGACGCTTATGCCTTAGAGAAACAAATCATAAAGCTAGGGGTTTTGTGGTATGCTTTACGTGACTGACAGCACATTGTAAATCCAATGCCCTTTAAAGGGAAATACGCGACAAAAATGTAGGTATTGGCTGGATCAAAAGGTCACAAAAAGTTATTTCAGAAGTCCAATTCTCCTTTTTACGAATTCGGCCTGCAAATGCCTTAAAATTGCTCTCAAAGTCAAAATTTCTAGACGACTTTTACCGGTACACCTCATATCGATGTATATGACGTACACAAGGCTAAGGCTATCAATTTCTCTAAGAATTAGGTCATATCTATCCTAAACAGCGATGTAGAACTTTGGACTACTAAAGAAAGAAATAACTTTAGAAAAACAACATTCCAAAACTCTTTTGAAACAGAAATATAGGGCTTAAAAGAAATCACAATTAACCAATCAGAAGCCTAGGAATTCTCATACCGGGGTCACGTGACCTATTTGACGTAAAAGTTTTGTCAACCTGGGGCTGAAGCAGAAAATGATTCAAGACCCGAGGTACGATACCACTGAAGACTGGAGTAATTATGCTTTTTCCGTTTCCAGGGCAAACTAATTCATTTTGTAGTTTTTAAAAGTTTTTTTAAAATTAATTCAAATACAAATACAGGAGAACGACATTTGTATTACAAAAAACATTGCTTTTCAACTTTAAATGGTTTTCGAAAAGTAAGTGATGGGTGAAGGTTTCAGAATTTTATCGGAACTGTTAACCTATTTCGATAGTAAGTGAGTGGCCTCCCAAAATTTTGCCGAAGATACAAAAATAATTGATAGTTTCGTAATCAGGATTTTTCAAATAGCCAGAAACCACAAGAATAATTTTTTCGCGTATCTCCTTTTAAGTAGCATATCACAACCGTGCCAACATTGGGTATCTGCAGAGCTGAAGATCCTGCTGTTCCTTCCCCCTTTCTTCGAAT
Organism: Lepas anatifera; assembly: GCA_034440635.1. Classification (NCBI taxonomy): domain Eukaryota; kingdom Metazoa; phylum Arthropoda; class Thecostraca; family Lepadidae; genus Lepas; species Lepas anatifera. The sequence continues at coordinate 933,822 of JAOTON010000972.1, read as the reverse complement.
AAGTAGCACTTAACACAGGTAAGCCTCAAAGCTTATGAACCCAAGTAGCAGCTAATCCAGGATTTCACTCAGGAAGCTTATAAGAAGGCCAAGCCTGCCCAGCCTTGAATAGTCTGTTTTTGTCGATTTGTTGTGGGTACCTTAGTTTGGGGGGGGGTGGACTCCCAGCCCCTCTTTGCATTCATTGCTGAACCTGGACATCTGACTCAGAGTCCGGTTGGGGCTACCGTTGAAAGGCAATATTCGCACTGGGTGCCTCTTAGACCAGTGATTCCTTGAAACCATTTCCACCTTTTCAAGCGTATTGATCCTGCTCCATCTCTCTCCTCCTACTCAGTAAAATTGGCACCGGAGAGTTCAGAAAAGCACATATTGACTCACACTGCTCCGTCCCACATCAGCTTACATAACACGCGCATTTATGGGGGTCTGAGCCACCTTCGCTTTGACGGGAGGAGGCTGGTACCCGCCCCCCCCCACATTAAGATCTCGAGAACCACGCTAGGTAGCGAGAAACGGCGTTGGGTAGCCCATCCACTTCTCATTCAAAAATTTCGGACCATTTTTTGTCAGGTCACATTTAAGGTCACTAGAGGTACAAACATGCCGTCATAGGGATAACATGTAAATGAAGGTTTTCGGTCATTTCATCTGAACAAGCAAAGACAGAGCAAAACAATTTAGACCATTGGAATCTTCGCAGTAGGCGGAATCGAATGATATATAATATGACCTTGCCAGGTCAAATCAGGTCAGATGAGTATTTACGGAGTGATGCCAATGCCTGCGCTATCACACACGATGTCGTCCCCAGTGAACAGACGAGATTGCCGAGTCGGCTTACCTTTATGTAGGAGACCGGCGGCAGTGCCTTCTGTGAGTTGGAGTGTTGAGTGGCCAGGGTGAGCAGAGACGTCACGCCCAGGGTGACCCGTGCCGGAACCGCCTCGGGGCGAACCCAGAACGAGATCCACGACATGATGACGATCAGGCACGTCGGGATGTACGTGTGGAAGAGGTAGTAGCCCAGACGACGCTTAAAGGTGAACACCACCTCGACGCAAGTGAAGTTACCTGAAATTGTAGAGCCGGATCAATGCTTGGTGTTTGCTTTAACACGTACCGTGCACGGGATGGAGGGAGCCTTTTAGTTCACCCCGTTTATGGTTTTTAGCATATATCCGTAGTTTTTATTGATAAGGGGACGGGACGTTCAGGTACAGTCCCAGATGACTATGCTGTACTTTGTAGCTAACTGGAAACAATCGTACATCAGATTAGGTCATAGAGACGTCATAAAATTGAAGCTCTTGAAAAGTGTCCACTTGTTCATGTTTTGGGTCATATAGAAGCTTTTGATATGTACGTATTGCCTGATCAATATAATTTACATCCATGTCCAGTTTGTGGTGATGTTATCATGGATACTTGGTGAAAAATGAATACTTACCTAAATGGTTTCGCCTTTTTAAATTTTTTTGTCGCATAAATTGTCAAAATATTTTGACAGAAGTATTGGCAAGGTAGCGGAAAATAAAGGACACAAAAATTACGCGCTGTGGAATCGGGCTGTGAAATTTGTCCACTGCGTTCGCTACAGCTCACATTAACCCGCGCCCCACCGGGGGTCCGGCGCCACCTTCGCCCCACCGGGGGCCATCGATGGCCCCCTCTAACTCGAAAATATGGGCGTTAGCGCAAATCTGCAAAGTGCAATAGAAAGCTCGCGGAATTCAGTAAGAAATTACTTCGCATGTTTTAGTGCTCAGGTCAATGGTTTGACCTCCAGAGGTCAAATTAGGTCAAGATCGGCTATTTTCACTCAAATATGCAATGATTAAGCAAACTAGGCATAACTCTTATGTCATTAGAGCTATTGAGGCCTGGTAAAGTACATTTGATAGGAAATTGCCAGTACTTTTCCGCTATGTGGAACGTAAAGACCTCCCGCCAGTGGTTTGACCGCCAGAGGTCACCTCGTGACCTAATATGACCTGAGGTCACGTAAGGTCAAAAAGTGACCTGCCGTATATCAAATGAAAGCCAGTGACAAGACAAACACGATAGTGTTTGTTTCACCCTCTAGCTCAATTAGGTCAAAAGTTATTGTCAAAATACTGTTTTTGACCTCTGGTGACCTGGATGACCTTGGAAAAGTCAAAGGGCAAATATGACCCCTGGGATCGGTGAAAGGGTGTCCAAAAACGTTGTTCTGAGCAGTCTGAGTATTTGCAATCATTTTTGTGGGTTTTATATCATGAAATAGCTTTTCCCCATGCTTTCCAATGGGAGAGGTCGCCTCGTGACCTGACCTCAGGGCACGAAATCGAAAAATCCCGGATATACACCTTGTAGACCCTGGAGGGGTCATGAAGTGTAGGAAGTTTCAAATCGATCGAGTTTGAAATGTAGCCTTACAGAGCTCTAAAGGTGAAGTGAGGTGACCTTGGTTGACCTCGTCTGGTGACCTGACCTTGGGTGACCCGGGGTAAAAATTTCAGGGATAATGGGAAAATGTTGCAGTAAGAGGTAGAGCCCTCAACCGCGGTGCTGCGCCTCGTCGTTTTCGGCTATCCCGGAAAAACCTTAGGGGGGCCATCGATGGCTCCCCGGTGGGCGAGGGTTAAATGAGACAATATAGGTATCATATAAACATTCAGTAAAACATAATTTAAAATGGTGTTGTTTTGGCAATTAGGAAATGATTAGGAAAACAATGGATATAAATCATATACATATGTTAACAAAACATCACATGTTGACAGGAAAGCTGAAATAGGACTTCTATACCGCGGTAATTGAAGAAGAAAAGATAGAAATAAATAATCTAAAGGGATAACTCAAAGGCGAAGGTTATAAACTACGCAGACATGCATCCAGTACGCCACTCGCCAAAGCACTCAAGAAGGCAGCCAAGCAGCTCAAATATGCTGAGCGCATAGTTGTAAGAAGAGCTGACAGTGTCCTGTGTTCGTGATGTTGGACAGGGCCGAGCACTCTGAAAAAACCCACCACCTGATCTGAAACCGAGACGAGTACTCTCAAAAGCTCAACAGCATCCTCTCAGGCTCTGGTAAGTTCAAAGAAAAATCTACACACTGATCCAGATAGACAACTTGGCTCAACAGTCCCAGTGGGCCTCGAATCCACCGTCGCCCCAGCAGTAGGTGGGGGATCTTGTTTAAACCCCCTTCTAACCTCAAAATGGATGAAGATATAAAGACGGACAGAACGTCATTGGATAGCTCTGAATTAAAAAAAAACTTTTCGAAAAGGTTTTTGGAAAAAAGGTCAAGGTCAAATAAGGTCAAACTACTAGGTGTGTAATTGTTTGTCCAGCAATGTATATGACCATAAACCAGCTCCTAATGAAGATAGCTAAAAGGGAAATGAACCTGTTCCAGTACAATGCAAGATAACCTGTTAGCTCACAAATTTCTGACCTGACCCAAGATCAGGTCAAAGTCGGAATGTTCACGAGTATAGTCATGTGGGGTATCATTGGACTCGCCATTGCAAAACAAGTAAAACTTATTGAACAACGATAACCATATTTTGACTGATTTCTTATCTTAACCCCTAGGAAAAGCTACATAAGCATAAATATATTTTTACATGTCAATAAAGCATTATACAGCAGCTGGCAGTGAGTTATTATCATCTTTGGCCAAGCGGAGATAATTAGCTGTCAAGATGTGTTTCAGCGTATAAAAGTGCCCCTGATTTCAATGTTTTAGCCAAAGTCTGAACTCACGCTAAGCTACCTAATATGACCTTATAGTCCAGTCAAATTAGAATTTACATGTCATAAAATTCTAGCCCCCATAATATACACAATTGTGTTCGCAATTGATAGGGGCGTAACATATCCAAAATCCGCAAAAATTTACCGAGCGGATATTTTATAACAGGGGTGCAAAGTCCACGTGCCAGAAAAAACCAGATGTTTCAAAGTATAACATTGTGGTGTGTCGAGCCTGCAACATCGTCCCAATGGCTATAATTTTTGGGAAGTAGGTACATATGATACTGGGCAATTCATAAAACCTTTGCCGGCCGGTGGCTTACCCTCGGTTTGCACGTGCTGCACGTGCAAAGTCAAAATTTTGCAATTTTGTCTTTATTTACATTGCTTTCGTTAGTTCTCTTATCGATGTTTATCGTCAGATTACTTTGTTTGTTTTTCATGTCATTATGCAATATGTTTTGAAGAGGCACACACAAAATTAGGTCTCTAACTGTAACGGTTTGCTGCTGAAGAGCGTATTTGCTGGGACATGTCGGGATCCTTCACTTTATGGATTGCGCATGCAGCACCCATTTTGAGGCCAATTAAACCTTGAAAACGTTTAATCCGGCTGCATAATTACGTGAGTTGGTTGCTTATTCTTCACGTGTCTCATTCTGAGGTGGTTTCCAATGAAATAAGAACCACTAGGCCAGCAGGTCCCTGGGCTTACTGTAATGATCGCTTCAATGTGACGATATATTTCTTAAGGTACCTTCAGGGTGGGGATTGATAAGTTCGCTATATAGTTCTGGCAGTTGAAGCGCCCTAAAATCCCGAGATTCTTAAGTCCTGGATTATTATTTTATAGCAGTAAATAGTAGAATTTGACGTGCCGTTGTGGTCCGGTCCGAGGCAGTTGGAGTCTCACGGTGTGAGGTGGGATACCTTCTCGCGATCTCGATTGTGGTACCAAGGATTCTTGGTAACGATTTACTTCAATTTGAAATTTGAAATAGAAGTGTTAGTATTTGAAAAAGTAATGACGAAAACATTACTTCAAAATTACAAACTTAAAAGAATTTCACGAGAAATTCATCAAATTGCTGTCAATTAGGGTTGGGACCTTTTGGTGGATAGTGTAAATCACGGACACGTTTTTGGGCCTGTAAAATTAGAAGTCGGTTGACTTTGATTTATAATTTTTTCAACTGGTGACAATAATTCCCGACCATTGATCACACACATTAGGTCACACATAAGTCAGGTCAAGGTCACTATCTATTCTAGCATAGTCAATATGCACATCAATCGACTCATAGTAGCAATTTCAACGTAATGGTATCAAAATAAAAGTTTTATCGTCATTTCCCGCACAGTTATTGACCCAATTCTGAAAATGTGCTTAAGTAGCCCAGATGACCTCTCAGAGGTCAGAGGTGAAACGTTGCAACAGGAACCTAGAAAGGAGCCCAGGATACTACGAATTAGGGAATATGAAGGTATTATCAGCTTTACCTACACAAATACAGCCCAATTTCTTTTTCGCCGTGCATTTCCAACGGAGAGGTCATGCTCCGTACCTGACCTTAGGTCATCGATATGAAAAAACCGGAATATATGTTGTAGTACTCGGTAGGCCCATTATGTGGTATCAGTTTCAATCCGATAGATTCGTCCTTTTCTTACTTATGACACCTTAAACATTTTTAGGATAAGTCACTTAACCTGCACTGGTGACCTGACCTGAGATGACAATAAGGTCGTTCAAAAAAACATTTTTTTACTTTTCAGACTCAAACCCACTTTTTCCCATTATATATTCAACTCTGATGTCAATGAGACACATTCCAAGCATCTACGAAAACGGGAAAGATCGCCTCAAAACGGTTAAATATTTCATGTTTCGGGCGCGATTGGCCGCCCGGCGTTGCAGTCTCCCCTTATTAAATTGGGATGAAAGGGTGCATAACCTTCCGGTAAAGACAACGTGGCATGTGCGTGCGTATAAGAGCGGTAGCTGGGATTTAACATGCAGGCATTTACTTGTCAGATGTATTTGCAGCGCAATTCAAATACATGTTATTCCAAAAAGACCTGGAATTAAATGGTTCAGCACCCTAGTACTCTAAACCCCGACAGAACAGGAATACCTTCCGGAGGCAACATTTTCCGGTAACATTCGTTGGGGAACGTCGTTGGGGCAGGTGCTTCTCCCTCTTCTCCTGTGAACTATTTAAGAGCTCTGATACTGCTAGAAGAAGACCCTGCTGCATATTTTTACCTTTTGGATGGCGCTCGAAATCTTCCACCAGCTTCACACCACGCTGTGGGATCGTTCAACACATTCTGTCGGGATTTAGAGAACTAGGATGCTGAACCATTTAATTTCAGGTATTTTGTGGAATAGCATGTATTTGTATTGCGCTGCAAATACATCTGACAATTAAATGCCTGCATGATAAATCCCATCTACCGCTCTTATACGCACGCACATGCCACGCTGTCTTTACTGGTAGGTTATGCACCCCTTTCATCCCAATTTAACAACGGGAGACTGCAACGCCGGGCGGCCAATCGCGCCTGAAACATGAAATCTTTAACCGTTTTGAGGCGATCTTTCCCGTTGTCGTAGATGCTTGGAATGTGGCTCATTGAAATAAGAATTGAATATATAAAGGAAAAAGTGGATTTGAGTCTGAAAGGTAAAATAAAATGTTTTTTCTGAACGACCCTAACGACCCGACCTTAAGATTTTGGGAAAAATTGCGGAACTGATCAAGGATAACGTATGCCAAGTACTTCGCGCCGCCGTTTTTCGTGCCGCCGGTAAAACCCGAGGGGGTGTTCAAACACCCCTCACCGGGGCGAGGATTAAAGTATGAATGTGTGAACAAAATGTTGATATCGTAGTTCGATATATTTTTACTAAAGCCAACGACTCGTCGCACGATACCCCGCAAAACGGACAATGCACCACAAATATGATTAAAAATACATCAAAATCGGCACTCACAACCTTGCGGACCACTGTAAAAAAAACTTTACTGGAAAACCATAACACACACTTTCGCAGACATATTAAGCAGTAATGACTGCTGATCTCGGCACCTTCTACGTTTGCAAAGCTCTTATTCCAAGAAAAGCTCATGCGCATGGGTTGAGCTGGGGGATCAGGTTCCCCTGATTTAGAAATCGAGAGAACCTGGGGGCTCAGCTCGGGTCCTACACCTACTCTCACAAAATATTTTCTGATCAATGAGTACTGATAGTTCTATTCGCGGCATTTGTGAGATCGGTTGAGTCATAATTTGACCTCTGTCCCTTTGGATCTCCTTTGTAGAGGATTACTGGAGACCAGGGGCAGCGCCACGGCTTCCCGTCAAGACTATGCGTCAGAAAAGTATATTTTCACTGACAATATATTTTGCAGAAGGTTTCTGACTTGACCTCGGGATCCGTGAGCCAGTGAAGGGCCCCTGAGAGACCACCAAATTGGACGTCTGTACCCACAGTTATGTATCGGACCGAATTTGTAGTTGTAATTGGTGTGTTTGCAGGAGGCCCGCTCTTTGTTATTCCCTACGATTTAGTGCTCGGGACAACGTGATGGAACCCTGCGTGACAAGTGGTGGGCGGGGGGACAACACATACTCCGTCCTCCAGGGCGTAGCCAAGGGGGCGGCAGGAAGGTCCCCCTGAGGGCCTTAGGGCCCCTGAGGACACGATTATCAAAAAAGCAGGGCTCTTTTTACCCATCAGGGCCCTTTCCGTCCCCCAGCGGCGGGTCCATGATTCTACAGACGAAAAAGTATCAAGAAAGTCGTTTAATGAAAACTATTAAATCTGCACATGAGTAACAAATTCAAGAAGAGTCCATGAAACAACGTGAGTCACGATGACAACCCCGCGGAAAAGCAAAGCTCCATCACTTACAGCGAATAAAATATGAAGTTTTACATACTTGCACTGTCAACATACGCCAAATGTTAGAATCCACAAAATTTCATCCAGTTAGTCCGTTCCGACAATATATTGGCGGACATTATACTGTGCTAGAATATGACCCTAAAAGGAAGTTTCGTCCCATTCCATTTCGTTATAGCTCGAAAGTTTCAAAAACCGATCCAGTTCGGAATTAAACCTGGAAAACATATCTCATCCCGTCCAATTCTATGCTGCCTTGAAATGTGTATCCCGTTTTCTATCCCATGCATATTTTCATGGCTTTGGCTGGCCCAAAAGCCCTTGTAGTATGCAGTATCCCCGAAATGAAGGATCCCGACATGTCTCATCAGTTACGCTTCTCAGCAGTAAACCGTTACAGCTATATACCAAATTTTTGTGTGTCTCTTAAGCACATGTTGCGTAATGAAATGACAAACAAAAACAGTAATCCGACAATAAACATCGATAAGAGAGCTAATGGAAGCAATGTAAATAAGGACAAAATTGCAAAATTTTGACTTTGCACGTGCAGCACGTGCAAACTGAGGGTAGGCCACCGGCCAGCTAAGGTTGCTTGAATTGGCCAGCATCATATGTACCTGCTTCGCAAAAATTATAGCCATTGGGACGATGTTGCAGGCTCGACACACCACGACGTCTTACTTTGAAATTTCTGATTTTTCTCTGGCACGTGGACTTTGCACCTCTGTTATAAAATATCCGCTCGGTAGATTTTTGCGGATTTTGAATATGTTACGCCCCTATCAATTGCGAACACAATGGTGTATCTTATGGCGGGGTCCGAATTTTATGACATGTTCCCATTATACAAATGCTAACTTGACTGGACTATTATGCGAGGGATCAAAATTATAAACATAGAGAAGACGAACACTAAGATGTTACTGTACCTGAAAAGCCCTAGACACGGTTTTTGGGCGATGTTCCAGCTAAAATTGACAACTTGACACAGTATAATCTGAAATGACCCAGGACAGGTCCCTGGCTGACAAAATTTCCTACTTGGATTTCGACCGACCCAAAATAGCAAATGAATAAGAAACAGGCTCGAAAAGAACACTTCTGAGCGAAAAGGGGTTTTAAGGTATTTTCCCATTGTTTTCGAACGGGAAGGTCACATGATACAACAAAGTATGTTACCATACTGAACTCAGAGAGAAATGGACACCATTATGTCATTCAGAGTATAAAATTATCACTAATATCAACTTGAAACGAAGGTATAGCTCCGATTTGATTTGGACGTAAGTTACCTGGCATGACCCAATGCTTTGGGTCAAAATGATAAAGTGAGAGAAATGGAGTATCAGGACAAGATTCATCATAAAAAACACACAGAAAACCGTTTTGGAGCAATATTCCAGCCGAAAGTGAGGATTTGACCCAACGTGATATGGAATGACCCAGGATAGGTCCTTAGCGATATAACGTCATACTTGATATTTTGTTTGTCGTGAATACTAAAGAAAGACGAAATTAGCTCGCAACGAACATTTTGGGGTAAAAAGAGGGCATGTGCGTATTTACCATTGTTTTTAACACCCGTCCCGGTGGGCCTCCGAGCCACCTTCGCCCTGGTGGGGGATCAAACACCCCCCTCGAACTCAGCTCCCGGATAACAAAAACGCTAATGCTGGTGGATAACCCATAAGACTTCTTGGAGAAACTACACCAGTTACCTTTTTGGCTCAGGTCAATATTGAGGTCATGGCAGGCAAAGAAGGCTGCAATTTAGAGTAGAGTTTTTGGCTCTAGCGTCTGACAGAGTTGAGTTAGAATCATTTTTAGGCACCATTCGCTTCCTCTCGTTACAACAAATCGAATAATGTAGAATATAACTATCCTAGGTCAAAACATCAAAATGGTCAAACCTAAGGTTAGATCAAGGTCACCATCTAACCTAGCATAGTCAATAAGCATATCAGTCAATTTGCAATAGCAATCCAAACGTAATGGCATCAAAATAAAAGCTTTAATATCATTTGTTGTAAAGTTATTGACGCAAGTCTGAAAACCTGCTTAAGTATGCCCAGGTGACTTCTCAGGGATCACTGGTCCAAACTTGCAACATGAACCGATAAAAGGGGCCTAAGATACCCCTGACATCATAATTAGTGTTACTCAAGGTTAAATTCAAGGTCATAGGTAAAAGATAAGGGTCAAATTTCATGAGTCAATTAAAGTGTCCTGTGATTTTGTGTGAGATCCGTGCTGTGTTGTTGTGTCTACCCATATTTCCCGTCCAATAGGAGCCATAAATGGTATGTATGTATATATGGTATGGTATGTATAATGGTAATGGTATGGTATAATGGTATGTATAACGAGTATGGCATATGTTATTAGGCCTATATCATATTGTGACGTCATAGGTGAATGACTTTGATTGACCTTCATTCCAAAAATTTCAGAAGGCATCGTGTGACACATTTCCTCTATGAGATTAGTCTGTATTGAATGTATTTCTGGCATTTTCCGTATAGGTTTCCTGCACTAAACATATTTGACCTTGATATTGACCTTGGTTAATGAAACTGGGCTATAATGTAGATAATTATGATTGTTACGAACCCCAAAGTGACATTCTTCGGGCCCCCTTGGGTTTGATATCATAGAACCCCGTACTTTAGAACCCCGCTTTACTGTGGGTTGACGCCAGGATTTTCCATGCTGCGGGTGTCAAAAAGTAATATACCCGTAGCCGAACTTTTTACAGATGGGTTCCAGATTATATAACCAGAAGTCTTAGAAATACCCCTGGAGTTAGGTTTGGGGGACCCCGTATTCGCATTTAAGCTTTTAGATTTTTACATTTAGTTATCTATGTCAAAAAGAGTAATGACATTCAACCGCCCAAGCTACCCAAAAGTACACCTGCAAACATACTCCAGGCTTGAACGAGAGACTCACCTTTCATTGGGAGTAGTATTGCAGATTGGGCCATAGCACGAATAACTGTTGTTTTCCTCAAGGCTCAACTTCCATGTTTTTAGAGCACCAAATTGAGTGTTGCCTTTAGACCTCCCACATCACGGTTCATACAGCAGTGGCTTTCGCTGCAAAGTGTGCCAGGCGCGTGTCAAGCGATGAGACGTTGATGGGCTTTACAGGCAACACTGGATTTGATGCTCTAAAAGATGGCAGTTGAGTCTAGAAGAAAACAATAGTTATTCGTGCTGTAGCCCAATCTTCTAGCGTGCTCCCAAAACACTCAGCCCTGGTAACGGGCATGTCAGCCGGCGTCGGTCGGGCCTGGGAATCGCCGTCAATGCTACTGCCTGGAGACAGGGCTACTGTCGAGTGTCCTCTCTCTCACTGACTTGTGTACTCCCCTCACAGTGCCTTATGTACTCTCTCACACAGACGTGTGCACTCCCTCACGCTGCTACTGGTTCTGCCTCATACTGCTACTGGTACTCCCTCACACTGCTACTGGTACTCCCTCACACTGCTACTGGTACTCCCTCACACTGCTACCGGTACTCCCTGACACAATGATTACTCCCTCACATTGCTATGTGCTACCTCACACGCTACAGGTACTCCCTCACACCGCTAAGGTACTCCCTCACACCGCTACTGGTACTCCCTCACACTGCTACTGGTACTCCCTCACACTGCTGCTAGTACTCCCTCACACTGTTATGTGCACTCTCTCACACTGCTACTGGCACTCTCACACTACTACTGATACTCCCTCACACTACTACTGGTACTCTCTCGCAGTGTCGTGCGTGCTCTGACCTGTGGCGTATTGCTGGGTGCAGTCGCCGGTGGTGTTTTTCACCAGGTCTAGCTGCGGCAGCTCGATGTGGTCCACCACCAGAGGCACGTACGGGTCCCAGACGAATACCAGGTCGTCGGTGGTATACGAAACTGACGCAAAACAACTCCGTTATCATGCCAGTAGCGACGGTGGCGTGCAAACTTGAGTCGCCGTGTGCTTCTTTTATGGGTGGGGGCTAGGACATTTTTAGATGATATGACTTCTAACGTTCGCGTTGCTTTGGAAGCGGTGCTTCAGATTTCCGTAAGACCGACAAAAAGACAAACGTGCGGACAACGTGTAAAGGGTCTATGATACATTGGCATTGTTAGTGCATGCTGCAAGTTTTCTTTACACGCGCAGTGGAGTGTCCGGTGTCAAGGAGCGGTGGCGCGGCTCCTAAAGCGCCCCCTGAGATATAAACAACTAAGGGGATTAGGAAGTCACCCAGTCAGGGTTTCGCGGAGGTCATAGCCCTGTTTACACGGCGGTCTGAGGATTGGTGTGAGTACCAGATAGGGAGGGGGGGAGTGACGATACCAGGGGCGAGTTCCGCTGAGGCACAGTGCAACATCGGGCTACCGGACGGATTGCTGTAGTTAGATTGTGTGAGGAATAAAAACACCAGTTACTCGTCCCGCAGCCCATGGTGGCAGTTGTCCCTACCGGAAACCGACCGTGGCATCGCTATCCCTGGGCCTGCAGGCGAGGACTATCCCAGCAAACAATTTGGGTGGGCTAAGAAAAGGTTGCGGGTGGGCTGGACAGGCTGCCCTGCGCCCGGTAATTTTCAGCCCTACAAGGCTTTAATAAATCCATTCCACAGAGGGGCGGGCTGGGAGCCGGCTTCCCAAGCGACGCTCAGCCAAGCACCGTAATCGGGCATTTGGCCGCATGGCACAACCAGTGTTTATTGGAAGTGCGAGATTGACCGGCTGGAAGACGCATTACCAGTGGAATCTACCAATCTCCTCGTTCCGACTGTTAAATGTTGATCAAATGGTACATAAACATTACGGTAGAGAAGAAGGCTGTAAGCAGGAGCATAGCCAAGGGGGCGGTAGGGACAGCCGCCCCCCCTGAAGGCCTGAAGGGCCCTCCTTAGGACACGATTCTGTAACAAGCAGGGCACTTTTTACCCATCAGGGCCTTTTGGCGCTGTCGCAGGGGCCTTTTTGGGGCGCCCACCCCCCTCCCCTGAGCGAAATCCTGGCTACGCCCCTGGCTGTAAGCCATCAATCCGGGGTGAGCTGAAGTCTGGGGGCAAGACTGAGCGTGGTCCGTAGAATTTTTTCACCCCTTACCCCCGTAAAACTCAGCCTGCCTCCAAACTTCTGCCGTACCAATGTTGCGGGACATAGCCCGCCCGCAGCCGGCGTTATTTGACCCGGCACCGGACCAAATTGTTTGCTGAGATGGTGCCAGGGCCGAGTTCCGACGGGCCAAAATGCAGCCATGGACTACAGCACGAAGAATAGGTGTTGTATTCCGGAGACAACCTCTAACAGCTATTGGTCCTGCAGCCCGGTGTAGTACTTTGAACCAAAGGAACTCGAGACTGGCATCATTATCAGGGGCGGCGTCATCGTAGAGGGGATGGGGGAGGGGGCAGGCAGAAATAACTGTCCCCTGGGATCGAGCAGGGGGAAGGGGCAAATATATGATTTTGCACCCGCTAGAAACCCATGATGGAGAAAAGGACCAACTGCACCCTATCCTTTAGGGCAGTGGTTCCCAAACGGTGGGTCGCGACCCAAAGTGGGGCCACGGAAGCCATTCTGCGGGGGTAACGAAGGCCTGTGAAGTTGAGCAACAAAGGACCATGAAACAGACTTGAAAATGGCATTGGATGAAACGTGCAGAAGACAGTGGCAAGAAACGCACCCCTTTCTTATTCATTCGATATTGGCTTTTGTTTCTCTATTACCCTTCACAAGTTATGCATGACTGCATGCAAAACGGCTACACGACCGATCAGGTTCCGAGTATCCAAATGTTTGGAGGTGCGGCTCCATGATGGAAGTATATCAAAATATGCAACCAACACCATATATCACTAATTTCGATAACCCGCTATGATACCCAGGTACGGGGTAATGACCTCCTCCTCTGACAGCTGAAAGGGGGCAATGGCGTCGGAAGGGCTGAGAACCTCCGCTTTAGGGCATTGTATTGTAACATTATTATTTTCAATTCTTAAATTCAGTTTTCACAATGGATAAGAAAATAATAAAACGTCCTCTCAACCACTTCCACAATACTTTCACGTGTATAATCGAAAAATAAAATAAATAACCAAAACTTTTTTCACAATCCCTTCTCTCCCGGGTGCGCCGCTTCTCGTGCATCCTGGTTCAGCGCCCTTTGGCTCAGCCCCCCCTCCCCTGACGAAATCCTAGATCCGCCACTGCCTGACCTGGTGACCCGAACTGAAATAAGTCGGACCTGAAATTTTCGGGAAAGTGGTAGATATGAGCAAGGATAAGTTGCGGCAAATACCGCGGCCCTCTGTCCGATATTTTAGGCGACAAACTGAACGTTTTGGCCAATCACTTGGGACTACTCAGTCGGCTCTTTTCTGCTGTCCTTAGCTTCGCAATGAACTGATACAAAATTCCATTTTCACGCCATTTGTTCCTCTAGCCACTGAAAATCAAAATATGTGAGTAACGGCCATGTTAAGTCAACACATGACCTTCACCTGACTTGAGATCAGGGTACATTTACCATTTGATCCGGTATTATTATATTAATTTTGTTCAAGCTGTTTCCAGTTCAGTTTTTGGAGTCGAAGCCCAGTGACCCAAAACAGGTTTTGTGCTAGGGTGTCGAGTGGAAAATTCAGCTCGGAATGTATGGCGAGTGAGTGGAAAATTCCCCCAAAATGTATGGCAGAGTAAGAAATTTCCAATTTGGGTACTCAGGTGGTAAGCTCTCACAGCCCTTGTTTGAACTGAGGGATGGATATTTCCTTTAATTTTCTCAAAGTAAATATTTTAAAATCGTCCCCAAACGGCATTGTTTGACCATTACCATGTGACAAATTTGGGATAAGCAGGTAAATCTTTACCAACTGAAACCCCCTGATGCAGTTTTCAAATTTTTTTAGGAATTGGTGAATTTCCACAAATAAAAAGCTTTTTGGGGGCTTGAGACCAACCTTCGGGGAAAAACTCTGGGAGCCACCAAGACTAACATTTGTGGGAGGAAGATCAACTCTTGGGGGCTTCCCTAGACCAACTCTTGTGCCCCTCCTCTCCTCTCCCACACGACCAGCTCTAAAGGGCTCCTGAGACGAAATATTGGGGGCCCCCTTAGACCAACTCTGCAGAGGGGCCTCCGAGATCGGCAGGTGGTAAAAATGAAAAGGGATTTTTTCATGCAATACCTAGTGCCAAAACTAATTATCTAAGCATACACTGTATAGTTTTTCTGTCCGGGACAACGCCCCTCCTATACCTATACCTATAGTTATTGGAATTTTGGAGGCCACTGCTGACCTTAATCACTGCACCTCACATACACCTATGCTAGGGCCCAGTAGAGCCTAGGTTTACACCTAACTAACCCAAACGAAACTACAAACTTTCTATCACGGCAATAAACTCTTCCAGATTCTCGCTAAAAGTTTCTTTTCTTTACCTGTCAATTCCCCTGCTTCTTTTCACATATATACTCGCCTTCATATGAATATGCTGCTTTCTATCAATATCTAATCGAAGCTACAGCCAGCCTCCTTTTTCTGTGTGTGTTGTTTCTTCCTTTCGTCTACAATCAGCCAGGCACGGCGGGTTGCAACAGCGTCAGAGCAACTACTAATTTAAATTTCTGATCGCTTTCCGCCTGACGGTCGCATGAGCAACATAATTTGCATTTCAAAATTGCTCTAAATTAATTTTCTAAATCCTTATAGACTAGAAAATTATACAACTAAAAGCAGACCAAGAGGAAGACTAACAATGTTTTGTCAATAACGAATATGAAACCGGCCTTTCAAAAAGCCTAAAGATGCCGCTTTTATTTACGAGATGTAAAGACGGCGATTTGGTAAGTCCACGCCAGGGGTCGAAAAAGTTGCCATTTTGCCATTCTAAATAGTGACAGCTGGAGTTCCACCGGGTGACAAAAATCACAAGTCAATTCACAAAAGTGGCACCTCTAATTCTCATACACTGCAAAATCTGGATTGACCTGGTTGGCACGGTTCCTATTTGGTTGGCCCATTATAACCGTCTGCGCCATAAGCTTTGTTCGACTAACCATATTTAGTAAATGCCGTGAATTATTCGAACCATATTCGATCCTAGGCTCGAAAAAGTTCGGGCCCTTGCCTATCTCTCAGCATGGGCTGGTGACACGAATGGTGATAAAGTGCCATTGTCACCATTGCCCCCAGGCTATATCACCAGCCGTATTCACTTCTCCTTCCGTGGTCGAACACATCACTGCTATAATCAGCTGAGCGGCTCGGCCTTCACCGCACTGCGCCAGCCGCCGCATTAGGCGCGCTGTAGATATTTATTTATAAATTAGGTAGGCGCTGGAAAAATAAATAGAGCGGAAAGGCAAGGAAGAGGAAGGAAATATCGGTTGCTATCTTTCTTCCGCATGTGGTGGCAAGGTGGTGAGAGTATAGGTGTTGATCAGTCAGGTATGTTGGTACTAAGTATGATATAGAAATACTGCTTAAACCTAATATATGTAAGTTCTGCAGTGAAGGTAGACTTTGCCGCTGTGCTTACTGGTATGCCGAGTCGGGGACTCAAGTGGGCACTTGTAACTGGGTACCTAGATACCTATCTCTCTAAGCCCGTGCGTGGAAATCCTTGGGGGTCGGACCCCTCATTGGCGGAACCAGGAGCAACTTTTGGAGGAACGAAATCAATGTTTGGAGGGGGCTCCATCAAGAAATCCCGAAAATAAAGTATTTTAAAAGGGCCTAAATTTGGATCTTTTGGTAGGCAAAAGACACTATTTTGGGCTTTGTTGCGGGTAACAGCCCCTTTGGCCCCCTTGGATCAACCCTCGGACCCCCTGAATTTGGGTCTCCCGCAGACTTTATATAGGGCTTGTAGTGCTGTGCCAGTATCAACTCACAGAGACCTCCAGGCCTGCCTCATGCAGTGCCTACTTGAAGCAAAAATATATTTTGTTTCATCTTTGGAGTGTGTTGGGCATCAATATCTAGATTTAATAACTGAAAAACATCCCACTTCTAGTCCGCAAAAAGTTGTGGAATGGCACAATGATAAGAGTAAGAACTTGTAGTTTGAGTTGTTTAGGAGGTAGCTTTTGGGGGTGGCTATGACTAGTAGGGATGGGGTCAAGACCAGTGTGGGGCAGTCTGTGGGGAAGAACAGTAGGTAAGCAGATTGTGTCAGGTTTCAACATCTTATCAGGGTGGTTGTTGGGCATAGTGAGCAGTTTTAGTACCTGCTTAGCTCATGCATATATGATAAATCATGTGAAGCATTGATGTTCATATATGGATTCAGACCTACCATCTTGAGAGTTTTTTCTGTCTGTGGTGCACCACTAGCACACTGGATGGTGAGCGCCACCACGAACTCATGCAAGCGTCACAAATATAAAATCATGTAAATGTGACAATAATGATTTTTGAGGTATTTCCATGGTGAAGGTATGTATGTACATGGAAATATTTGTGCCATGAGTGTAAAATTTCAGCAGTCTGCCAATTTTTTTCAGATTGGGGTCAGCAAAAGAAACTGCAGGGCACAAACATACTTGGGGGCAGAACTTGTGGTGCTGGGGCAAGCAGGGATAAACCACCAGATGTATATTTTAACATGGTGGATAGGTGAAGTATGTTGGTGGTTGTGGGCATTTGGGGACAGCATATGTGATTTATTGTGGCTTTTCATTTGCAGGTAAACAGCAAATGTGTATTACTCCATATAGGAAAAGAAGGACTGAAAGCCACTGCTATAAACTGAAAGCCACTGAATAAAACTGAAGCCACTGCTTCAGTTTAAAAAAAACATTTGCCTCCCCAATGTCCCTTGGCTTGATAATGCTAGTGAATAAAAAAGTGATAGAAGTCTGGTTTGAAGAAGCGTTTTGGGATATTAAGCAATGATTAGCATGATGTGCTTTTCTCTAGCAATGATTCAAAATGCTTCATAAATGTGAATAAACTATTGAATGAAATGTTTAAAGCCAACATAATGGTATCTGTTGCAAGTTTTGCTGTGTTCAATGATCAACAACCTGCAAAATGTATCTTGATATGAGTATTTATATTATTTTAAGCATCTTGAAAGAGAAAATTGATCTTGGCTGCCCAACTGTAGGGACCTAAAAATGTTTGACAAATCAAAGAGCTGCCATAACAAGATTTTTTCTAGACAATCCATGTTCTTTCTGCCTGTGTCATACACAGACAGGATTGCTTGGAACTGTAGTGCATTCATCAGATTATAAGTTAAAACAGAGTCAGTGTAACTGGCTGATAAATGACAAAAATATTTTCATTCAGCATACCTTTACAATCATGCAACAAATCCTCTTAATGTTTCTCCTGCCTTATCTGTGAAACATTGTAGGTGTTATTAGTTTTTGCTGAAGCAGCAGGTGTATAGGTTTGGAATGGGCTTAAAGCATTTGGGACTGTGGGAGAGGGGATTGGGGAAGTCACTTAAACTTTATCAAATACAGGCAATTTTTATGACAGCTTTAAGAAAGCTGTCTAGATAGAAATATGAAGGGAATATTCATGATTGGATGGAAAGTAAGCTCACCCACTTATCTGGCTCAATTGAGGTGTATTGTGCAGGATGCAAAACTGTATACATGATTTTGCATATTTTTTTGCACTCTTAAACTCTTGCACATTTTGGGAATGGTCAGGTACAATGTTATCCCTCAATATGCTATCGCACAATCTTTCACATGTAGAACTATTATTTTAGCGAAAAATTATGTTTGGCCTGCTGCCTATTGTGCTGGTCCTCATTTGGCACTCTTTGTACGCTGAGATGTTTTGGGACTTCTTGCTCTATTTTTATGCCACTGCTATTTTAAAACTGACTTTAAAAGCTCTTAAAGTATGGAGTAAGTTTTGAGAAAGAGGATACAAAATGCTGTCAATTCAGTTACATAATCCCTTTCCTTTACGATGCCGACAACTAGAGAACAAGGTTGCTTGGGGCCTGCTTTGGTTTGATACAGGTGGGGCTGGGGCAATGGCGTAGCCTAGGGGTCCGTGGACTCCTCTTGGGCTTACTGTTCACTGTAAAGCAGGAATATGGGTGTTGGTGCTCCCCTCTCCAGCTTGGTCTCGGTGACCCCGATAATCAGTCTTGGAAGGCCCCAGAGAATCGCTCTCGGGGACCTCTGAGCATCTGTCTTTTGGTTTCCCGAACATTCTTGGGGCTCCGAGCATCCTTCTCCGGGGCCCCCGATCTTTGGCCCTCGGGAATCAGTCTCGGGAGCCCCTAAACATTGGTCTCGAACATCACTCCCGGGGGCCAGGGACATTGGTCTTGGGAGACCCGAATATCGGTCTTGGGAGCTCCCGAATATCACCTTGGGGGCCCTGAGACCACTGCTCGGGACCAAGATCGGAGGGTCTCGGAAAAAGTGCTCGGGTAGATGTGCCTGTGTTGAGAATATGATGCTCACTGAGGTGGATTTCCTGGGATTGATAAAGGTATACATTTTAGGGGCATCGAACATCTGTCTGAGGCCCCCGAGCATTGATCTTGACTCGGAGACCGTGATCATCGGTCTCCTGGACATCCCCACACTCAACATCATTCTTGGAGGCTCCCGAGCATCACTGGGTCCCTCTGAGCTTGGTCTTGGAATCCCTCGACAATCCGTCTCGGGGTCCCCGAATATCGGTTCCGAGCATCGCTCTGGGGGGAGGGAGGGGCGAGACCAGGTTTTGGGGGTCCCGGAGCGATTCTCGGGGCAGCGAGGCAGATGTTCGGGGCCCCCAAAGCGATGCTCGTGGAGTCCGAGACCGATGTTCGGGGGCCTCCGAGACTGATTCTCCCGGGGTCCCAGGAGGTCAAGTTTGGGAGCCCCGAGACCAATGCCTACGCTTTCAGGAACAAGGTCAGCTCAAAGCAAGTGAAGTGCTCGTTCAGTGAGCAAGGTCAGTTCGAGCATCGCGCTCAGAAGCCACTGTGAATCGGTCCCATGGACCCCTGAACACCGATCCCGAGCAATGCTCTCGTTGTGTCTCCCGAAATTGCTGCGCGAGAGCAAGCTGGGGGGATCTGAGAGATGTTTATGAACATCAAGTGTGCGAATTTGTTTGTTTTATAATGTCGTGACTGTATGACCTTTAAAATATCACAATCATATTAATGCGTGATAATATCTTTCTTCACGGCAAATATTCAGCGGTAACACTTAACTGCTACCCTCTCGCTGCGAGATTCTTTATCTATAATTTTCTAAGAATAATCACTGAAGTGACATTGGAATATTTCGCTGCTCAGCAGGCACAAGTGCGTGTGGTGAGTGGTGAGAGCCGCCAACTGCGAACTCTGAAGATGATTCTCCACCAGCAAGTCTTTCCTCATCTGATCCCGTCCGTCCAGAGCGGTGAGCTTTTCTCCTTCCTTCCTTCCATGACATGTTCATAAGATATCCAGATATCACAATTATTTTTAAATATTAATAAAGTGCACCTTTTCCAATCCTTAAAAAGGAAAATCCTGGGTGAAGTTCACTGTGCTTATTGGAAGAAATATTTACTCATTAAGAGCTGGGTATGGAGGGAGGCATTGAGCTATAAAGGGTCCATTCTGAAGGTTAGGCTGCAAGCCAAATCCTGGTCGCGCCACCTGCCTCCGCCATGAGGGGTCCGTCGGAGTTGGCTGCGGGCATGCTGGGATCGTGCGAGCCACAGCGCGCAGCTCCCTATCGATGGTGTCGACAGTGGCCGCGGGAACCATGCTGCAGCTGCGAACTCTGTCACTTCGCGGTTGTAGCCATTAGCCACTGTCCGCAGCTTTAGCTTCCGCTTACCCTAGGATCTTTCGGTCAGCTGTGTAGCTGCGTTACCCCTGGCTTGACTTTCGTGCATGAACGATAAAATGCAAAATTTATCCTATGTGTGGTCCTGATTTCCAGGGGCGTATCCAAAGGGGGAGCGATCGGCCCCACCCCTTGGGCTGACCTTAAGCACTGGAAAGAAACGCCTCCCCGCCGCAGCCGCTGGGCCACCACAGGGTGAGTCCTGCGGCTTTAGCCAGGCCCCGCAGGCTTCGAAATCAGGGAAAATAAAAGTTGATTTACGCCGAGAAACCACAGCGTAAAATTTGGAAGCTCCGGCCATATGGGTAAATTTACCACTCCAGAATACATACGCAAAGATGCGTACAGAACAGAGCGGTGGGATCGTCATCAAAACACGCAGGGCGAACCAGTCGAAGCCCTCTACGTTTCCCCTAGGTTTTTGGGTATAAAATGTGCAAAAATTCGTAACGTAAGATGGGACTACTTTGAAATCGTGGAAAACTTCCAACAATGTTAAGGATTGATAAAAATATTCTTTGATTCGAAAATTGTTCATTGGAAAGTGCTGCAGAATTATCAAGGAAAAATAAAAAATCTATAAGGGAAGTGTATTTACTTAGTATTTACGAAAATGCACAAAAATTCCATGGATTTCTAACACTGCATAAATGTTCTAGTATGGTGCACGGTGGAAAATTGATAATTGTCTGAAAGCCAACTGCGTAAGAATCCTCACCCAAGTATGATGTTGCCCCTGTTCCAAATGTCACCCGAATTCAGGTCTAGGGGCCCATTTTAATGTATTTCGGGCCTCTGAAATCGATCTCAGGGCTCCGAATGGTTGTCGTTTTGGATATCCGAGGGTTGCTGTTGCAACCCCCCCCTCCCTAATGCTGGTTTCCGGGTCTCCAGCTTTTGGCCTCGGAGGCTCCCCGAGTCGTTCCTTTTTACTTTTCGGCTCCTGGCCTTTGCCAACATCAGAAGCTACTGCCCAATTCCCCGCATATGCGGAAAAATTCCGGGAATTGATGACTGTTTCTCTATGTCCCACCGTGCCGCACAAGGCGGTTGGCAGTCATTGCAAGGACAAGGCTACAGTTAAGCGTGAGAGCCAACCCTGCGCCCAGTGAGTCGCGGGATTTGAACGCGAGACCCTTATCTCAGAAGGCAGGCCACTGAGTCTGCGACCGGGGCCCTCACAATTATCCCAGGCCCACTGCTGCCCGAAGTCGGGCCCCTATTCTCAGCAGTTGCAGATAATTTCCCTGTTTTCCACTAGGGCTCCCTGTGTAGAAGCCGGGCCCCCAGCGGTTGAGCTGGGCCTCCTGTGGCTATCCAGGCAGCCTGACATGCTTCCGGGCGCCATTAGTCCAATTGGAACATCTGAGTGAGCGACCGGGCTCATCCGAATTACCCCCAGCCCACTGCTGCCAAAGCCGGGCCCTATTCTCCGCAGATGCAGATAATTCTCCTGTTATCTACCCGGGCCCTCGGTGGGTCCAGCCGGGCCCTTTGCGGTTCACCCGGACCTCCTGTTACTATCCGACCCCCTGAAGTGCTTCTGGACCCCTGTGGTCCACTTGCGACCTATGTGTTTGCGACCAGGTCCCTCACGATAATCTCAGACATGTTGTGGCCGAAGCCAGTCCCCTACTTCTAACATTCATGCCCTCCTCCCCCATGGTCTACCTAGGCCTGACTACAGTCGGCCTCTGCCTTGCTTGCGGTTACCCCTTTGGTATCAGCCCTCTGTGGCTGCAACCTCCGTCTTTGCTTGGGAGCAATAGGTAACGTTATTCAAACAGGCCACAGAATATTTGATGCGATTCGGGATGGTCCTGATCACTGATCCTAGCGGACATTTGGTCAATCCCTGTATTTGTGGAGATCCAACCCAATGTTGAACGGACCTCAGCGTATTTAGCGCCGGTGCATAGCTTTGTGACCCACCAGAGTTCATAAAGTTGTCTGCCTCCCAAAACGGAAGTAATGTTTTTTTTGCTCTTCGAAATATTATATATATATATATATGTTTATATATATATACACACGTTTTTAATGAAAATATATTCCTTGCATGGTCCAGCCCCCAAAGCTATTCCTGACCCCCTGTCAAGGCCCCCTTTGGTAATTCCTGGATCCGTCCCTGCTGATTGCTCACATACACTTCCTTCGGCTTCAAACGTTTGATAAATATATCAGAACTTTCAGCTCTGGTTTATACTGGGAGCATAATACACAAAAACAATGAAAAACGGTGTAACAACTCAAAGAAATAAGGGTTTTGGTAGCATTTTTAGTTTGGTGACACATTCGTGATGTGGAATTTCAAATGGTGACACGCCAGCAACTTTTTGACCCCTGGTCCACGCCGTAGACCAGCCATACAAAAAGTGCCGATGTTTGAAGGGTAACTGGATGCATTCTTGTTGCCCAAAAAATCATTTCATGAAAATGTAGAGTTTCAATGTATTCAAGTACCGGACACTTTCAGTTGAACTTAAATATCAGCGTATTTATGCCTAGGGTGTCGTAGGGTGTCGTGAGTGGATTTGGGTGTCACAGGGCGTGGACGCAGCAATGAAGGGCTGATATGGATAAAAATTATTTTATTCGAAATGAATGGTCAATTTTCTACCATACAATGTCAACAAAATATGCTGCTTAGCATACAAATTTCAAGATAATTGCCTTTAACAACAAAACGACCAAAAATGGTGTTTCACTATTCTCAGAACCAAAAATACAAAAACAAATTTTCAAGGACGTAAGCCTAGAAGTCATGTGAACAGATAAATTGCTTTCCAGAAATGTATCTTTCAAAGCGGTCAGCTCATTTTTTGGCAACACAAGGCTAGGGTGTCTAATTTTCCACTCACCAATTTTGTGAGTGGTGGAATTTAGTGGCGGTGTTCACCCATTGAACTTTCTCCGGTGGGGCAGGGGGCACTGAACGTCTTGCCCGCGCCAGAATTTCGTTTCAGTTGTTCCACTGAAATCGGTGGATATAAGGATGCCAGGCTAGAAAAATATAAGTCGCCAGATTTTCTTGCAGAAAAGCCAGAGAAGCGCATAAGAGCCGAGTTAATTTGGCGATCTCTTAGTCGATTCTGCTGCTCTCTTTTTCCAGTGGACGTTGGTAGAGGAGGTAATGAAAATGGCCTTTGTAGGAAGTATTGCTGAGTAAAATTAAATAGTAGTAAGTATTGTTGGAAGTGAGGGAAAATTCAGCAAAAAATATATAAAAGTGAGTGGAAAATTCTGCTTGACTGGGTGTCGTTCTGCACCCAGCACCCCAGGTTTTGGGACACTGTCGAAGCCTCACAAAAGTCATCAAGGGACTTGTCAATGAGAGACCGACGCCATCACACGGACGAGCAATTCCCACAATGAAGAGCTAATTTAGATGCCAAAGTTTAACGTCCCACAAAGCACAGGGACGGCCACCTTCCTCAGGTCACCCTCTCACCAGTCAGATGCCAGCCGACCTACGTCAGGTAAATACTGAGCGCCGGAGAGTCTTAGGGGAATCGATCCCAAGCCTGCATACGTAATGCCACTGCGTGTTGCTGAGCGGCGGGCCGGAGCCCATCGCTATACCAACTGAGCCACCGTGGTGGAATGGTCAAAGTCGGTTTAGTTAAGATTATAATAGATGGGGCTTTCCAGGACAAAACGACCAAAAATGTTTCAATATGACACCACCATGTCTAGAAAAAATCTGAAACCTTGTCTCCGGGGTAGTTTTGGGCCAGAAACACGCCTGTGAGAATCTTAGCCCCTCCGACCAACGGTGACCGAGTTATAGTCTGAGGCATTTTCGGGAGGTCACCTTGTAGACTCATCTTCGATGCTTCATAAATCAAAAAAGCATAGCCTGATTAGCAAGTTTTGTATATCATTTAACTCGTCTTGAATTATACTTTATTTTGAAAAAAATCAAAAGTTGAAAATTGTTGACTTTTAATTTGTTTGACCTTTTCTTTTTGACCTAGCTTGACCTTTTTGCAGTTGAAATTGGCCTTTTAGACACCTGAAAAAATTTTTCTTCATAAAATATCTTTTGATAGAAAAAATAAAAAATGCGTTCTTGCTATAGGTTCCAAATATTTAGCACCTAAGGTAGGTATGTAGACGGTTTTTGACCACTGCGGTATTACAGCCTTATGTTTAACGCCGCTACATAGCGATTGCTTTTATAATCGGTTCCTGGCAATCATATGGCTTTGTCTTTACGAAATTTTCATCGTGCAAGAGTCAGAATTTATGACAACACGCGCCCACCCGAGGGGGTGGGCAGCCGGCCTCCTCAGGTCTCTATAGGTAGCAAAAAAACACCTTCGTGCAGCGCCACCGTACTCCATCTACCTCTCATACAACATTTTTCAACTTCTGGAAAAATAATTTAGGCCAACTGTGAGGTGGTAGGTACCGTAAATACTGAAGGCCAGTTGGCAACTGACTGGTGAGGGGGTGACCTGAGGTAGACGGTCGTCGTTATGCCTTGTGGGACTTTCAACTTTGGTTCCTTGATTAACACTTCATCGTGGGAGTTGATCGTTTGGGTGGTGGGGTCGGAGTCTCCGTAAAAGTCCCTTGATGACTCTAGTGAGACACCTACTCCTAAAACCGAACTGGCAACAACTTGGACAATATTTATAAAAATAAAAATTGCAGCCATTAAAAGTGATAGAAAGGATCCATTGTTTCGAGGGAGACGAGGGCAAATGAATTTATTAATAATGGACCTTTCAGCCTTAAACGAAAATTCACAAAGATGTTGCGACTTTATCCATAATTGAAACAAGTATAACTTATCCTATGAGTACCACTAACTCACACAAGTACATCGTTCCCGGAGATGGAAAAATAGTATCGATACAAGGTGACCCAGTGCAGCACAGCATACGTTTAAGAAGATTCATGCAATGTAAACAAACGTGTCTGAAAGGTTTTGATTCCCAAAAGTAATTTGAATCTGCTCATATATGCGAAAAAATGTCCTGAAATTGTAACGCATACGACTTGGTCACTTGAACAGGTTGCCTCATGATATTTGTACACGGTGATCATTTCATAGCTGACACGGATCCCAGAATCCCAGATGAATAATGACACAGTGCACTGGGAGTGATGCCGCTAAATAGCCAGTTTTAATCACTACCGAATATGTTACATATAATCCTTTGGTCGTGTCACCTTTGAGGTTGCTCGAGGTCACAGTATTTCTTACAGGAACTAAGTGGAAACCTGAATTTTGTGGCATAATAGGTGACAGAGGAGAGCCGTAGAAATAAATGCTCAGGACCATTGGAACACTCTTGTTGAGCCCAAACGGATTATGTATCTTATAATATTGCCTAGTCAAATGTCAAAATTAACCTGCTTTGACCTAGAGCCAGGCTTAGGTCTGTATGGTAAAAAGGATATTAATCAAACTGCAGTGGCAAGTCAGACACGACAACGTAAAAATAAGACCTCCATCGCAATTCTCGACCATTCTCAGTTCTCACGAGTTATCAAAATTTACCAATTGCCCCATGCATTTCTAATGGAAAGAACATGACCCTGACCCTGCTCCCGGTTATCGATATAGAAATCCTGCTATGACAAATTATCTTGCTCGGCGACCTTACTGTGTAATTTGAATCCAACCACGATAGGCTAAATTTGATATTATTGATGCACCTCCCAAAGTTTTTTTCGAGGTTAGGTCTCTTGACCTGGGTTGGCAGCCTGACCTGGTATGACCCAGACCTAAAATTTTGCCAGAAGCTACACAAATGTCGAGTTAGAGGTACATGAAGTACGGTGGCGCTGCGCGAAGGTGTTTTTATTACTACCTGTGGAAACCTGAAGAGGCCGGTTGCCCACCCCCTTGTGTAGGCGGGTGTTAATTCTCATACATTTTGACACTTACACTATGAAAATTTCGTAAAGACAAAGCCATATGATTGCAAGTAATCGATTACAAAAGTAATCGCTTTGTTTGCGGCGTTAAACATAAGGCTGTACTACCGCAGTGGTCAAAAACCGCCTGCACAGCTACCTTAGGTGCTAAAAATTTGAAATTTATAGCACGAACGCATTTTTTATTTTTTCTATCGAAAGATATTTTATGAAGAAAAATTTTTGAGGTGTCTAGGCATATAAAAAATTTGAGGTGTCTAAAAGGGCAATTTCAACTGCGAAAAGGTCTAGCTAGGCTAAACAAGAAAAGGTCAAACAAATTAAAAGTCAAAAATTTTCTAATTTTAAAATTTTCTTTTTTCAAAACAAAGTATAATTCAAGACGAGTTCAATTATATACAGAACTTAATAGTCAGGCTATGCGTTTTTAGTTCGGAAGCATCAAAGATGAGTCTACAAGGTGACCTCCCGAAAATGCCTCGAACTATAACTCGGTTACCGTTGGTCGGAGGGGGCTACGATTCTCACAGGCGTCTTTCTGGCCCAAAACTACCCCGGAGACAAAGTTTCAGATTTTTTCTAGACATGGTGGTGTCAAGCCTTGGTCAATCTGTCCTGGAATGCCCCAGATATGTTCAGGGGAGCCGTCACGAAATTTTTACAGGGGGGACGGACCTGAGCTGGTGCTGACTGGGGGAGGCGAATTTTGGGCAATTTCGGCACCTGGCATAATGACAATGTACCCAAAAATTAGGGGCTGTTCCCCCGGTTGGCCAACAGGGGGACACGTCCCCCGCTTTCGGCACCCACGGTCACATGTTGACGTCAATGTCTTGCAATCGAATTCTTGTATTATCAGTGATAACATAGCAAACTTATCGACGTTCCTGCAATTCCGCCTTGATCACGATATCAATAAGGGAGAAATTGCAGATTTGATTGATACATAATTGACAAGCACCCTGCAGAGCGCAACATGATCCACGACGCCTTTTTGTTGAGTGCCTAAAACTATAAACAATGCCTGCATGACTACGGGTATAACAGCTTCTCTTTGGGGGAAAAACAGTCCAAATTACGCTGAGCTCACCGAACAATATAACAAGATTTTTAAGCTACTGACATCACACTATGTACTTAGACATATTCACTATTTTATGCATTGTTCAATAATAATTCCCGCCACAGCACTACACGTTTTGATTTCTGCCGTTTTATGTCCTCGTGTGTTGGTGGTTGCGATTGTGTTAATGAAAGCCGCTTCCACCGCTAATATTTCTTGCTTTTCTCTCTCGGAACACAGTAATAGATATCTGGTTCCAATTTGGAAGGTACCCTGCACTATCAATATGTCTTACGATCGTGTTTGTTGTTCCGTGGTGCCGGTGGTCTGATTTATTTTCTTGTAACCTAGTTTGCGTTCCTCTAAATATTTCCCAATGTAACTTGTATGGCAACTACCACTTGGTATTGTGTAAACGACACTACTCTGATTCTTTTGGAAATGGGCTCGCCATTGAGCCCAGTGCTGGCTTCTCTGTTTGTAGAAACGCTCGAGGTGGCAACTGTCAAAACATCTTGGGGCCCCAGACTAGATGACTCGGCTATGCAGCTGACATGCTAGCCACAGCGGATAGGGACAATTATACAGCCGATATTCCGTCTTCAACAAGGAATGCTGTATGTTACAAAGTACGGTCAAAGGTGATTGATTATTTTGGTTGTATTCAACGGTTCAACGGTCAAACTTGAATATGAGGAGAAACTTCCCTTCCTTTATACGGTAATCTGGCATGTAAGCAATGGCAAGGCATTAATTCCTGCGTACAGAAAACGATTAGATAAGAATTATTTCTTTCACCATCCATCATGACATAATTCCAACACGAGCATTGGCGGGGCGGGTATCCACCCCCTAGGTTTTTTTGGAGATTGAATAAAAACGGAAGCGTTCATTTATACAACTTTTGACAATGTTTTATTTGGTTAAATCATCTCAGGTCAGGTCACCAGTGTAGGTCAAGCGACCTCACCTCAAAACAAGTTTAAGATAGCATAAGTCCGAGCAGGTTAGACCTATCCGATTGAAACTCATACCACATATTTGCCTCACCAAGTTCTACAAAATGTGTTCCGGTACTTTTGATCTCGATGACCTAAGACCAAGTACGAGCCATGACCTCTCCGTTGGAAATGCATGGGAAAAATAGTTGAAACTGAACAACTTAGTAAAAGATGGTGGTAGAACATTCATTTTAGCGGCATTAGGTTCAACTGACCCTTGCAGTTCTAATGATATTCATTTTGACCTAATTTGACCTGGACTTGACCTCAGGTCAGGTTAGATTCTAGATTTGACCTGATTTGACCCAGAAAGGTCACATAATATATCATTCGATTCGTCTTGCTGCGAGAATTCCAATGGTCCATATTTTTGCTCTACCTTTACGAGTTCAGAAGTAGCGTGGTTCGCGAGATCTTAGGAGGGCGGGTACCCGCCCCTCCCCGGCAAAGCGAAAGTGGCTCAGACCCCGTCAAAACGCGTGTTAAGGTTATACAGGGAGTAATATTGGGATTGGACGTGCGTGTCTATATGATTTGCTCAGATCTATTTCTCGCAGCTGAATTAGAGTACATTAAACACGCCTTCAGGAATTTCGGCTACTGGATGGGCTGTTAATGCAGCCCAGACAGAAGGTACGGAAATTAGAAATAACTTGACACAATGTTTAATGGTCTGCTTCTTTAAATCCGGGAAGTAAACTGGAGCTAATACACTGATATTATATATTCAGACACAATCCTTGATCAGAATCCTCATAATACAAACTGTAAAGTCACACATTTCTGGTCATATTGCAGCAAGACCTCAAATTCGGGCAATTCGATTCAAGGTCAATTCGAAGTCTTGCTACACTATGACCAATATTTTTTGTATGTATTGTATTTTAGCAATTCGATTCGAGGTCAATTCGAGGTCTTGCTACACTATCACCAATAATCTTTATTTTATCTATTGTATTCGAGCAATTCGATTCGGGGTCAAATCGAGGTGTTGCTACACCATGACCAATAATTTTTATGTTATCTTTTGTATTCGAGCGATGCGGTTCGGCGTCAATTCAGGATCTTGCTCCACTATGAACAATAATTTGCGATTTTACGTAAAGTATCATGCGGTTTTTCATAAAGGGCTGTGTCCGAATATTTAATAGCGGTGTATTAGCTCCATTTTGCACGCAAGATTCGATGAGACAGGCCATTAAACATCTCGTCAACTTAAAATCTTGCTTCTCGGTCCAGCACAACAAAATCTTTGTCAAACACCTACTGACAAGCAAACAAAGAAGAACAGCTGCCAGTGAATCCGAACAGTGCCGTTTGCACAATTTCATGTGATAGTTGCAAAAAATTACATTGGGGAAACTTTTAGAGGAACAAAAACTAGGATAGAAGAATACAAATAAGATCTCCAGCACCACGCAACAACAAAAGCAATAGTTATATATATATATATATATATATATATATATATATATATATATTGATAGCGCAGGATATCTTCCAAATTGGAACCAGACAGCTAGCTTTACTTTGTGCCCGAAGAAAAAGGCAAGAAAGATGAGAACGAAAGAGGATGAAGAGAAAACGAAAGTTATTGGCAAAACAATAATGGTATGCTCCTGTGACCTGACATGACCTTTGAGAGTTTGGATGGTCAAAAACCCAACTTCAAGGTCAATATCGTGGTAAGAATGCACGGTGTGAGGATTTTCAGCTTTACCTATCCAGTAATTACTGAAAACAAGCCCTTTCGATTTTCCACCAGACTTACAACGAGGTGACCAAAAATTGACCCCGCCTTAGGTCAACAATATCAAAATTCCGAGACAGCGCATTTGTAGACCCTAATGACCTTATCATGTTGTGGAAGTTTAAAACTGATCGGTTAATAGATGTTCTTTCGGCGCCGCTTCAAACTCGTGATGTTAGGTTTTGAGGTCGGGTCCCTTGACCTTGGATAGCTCCTTGACCTGACATGGCCTGACCTAAAAAATTAAGTCCAGTGCGTAAAAATGATTAGGAATAAGGTACTTTAAGTTTCGTTGCTCTGCGTTTCCTTATTTTTGAGTTATCTGGGGAAAACTAGGAGGGGGGGCGAATTTGACCCCCAGCGGGGCGCGTGTTAGGTAAGTGAGCTCTCTCTCTCCCCCTCTCCCTCTCTCTCCCTCTCCCTCTCCCTCTCCCTCTCTCTCTCTCTCTCTCTCTCTCTCTCTCTCTCTCTCTCTCTCCTCGTCAATTTTGAGCTGGAAGGGAAAATGGCACCTTGGTCGAGTCCTGGAATTTAGTGTAATTAGGGGTACTTTTAGCCGAAAATCATTGAATCGTCCATCATTTCTCTGAAAAAATGTACAATAAGCTCAATATTTATTTTTAGAAGAGTCTCTAGAAAAAATGATTATGATTAAAAATGTGCCTGAGGATGAGGTACTATGGTCGTTCAAAAAAAAAACTTTTTTTTATTTGAGACTCGAACCTACTTTTTCCCCATGATATATTCAATTCTGATTTCAATGAGCCACATTCCAAGCATCTACGACAACGGGAAAGATCGCCTCAAAGCGGTTAAAGATTTCATGTTTCAGGCGCGATTGGCAGCCCGGCGTTGCAGTCTCCCCTTGTTAAATTGGCATGAAAGGGGTGCATAACCTACCAGTAAAGACAGAGTGGCAGTTGCGTGAGTATAAGAGCGGTGGATGGGATTTAACATGCAGGCATTTACTCGTCAGATGTATTTGCAGCGCAATACAAATACATGTTATTCCACAAAAGACCTGAAATTAAATTGTTCAGCATACTAGTACCCTAAATCCCGACAGCACAGGAATGCCTTCCGGAGGCGAACGTTTCTCTGGCAACATTCGTTAGAGAACGTCGTTGGGGCAGGTGCTTCTCCCTATTCTCCTGCGAACTATTTAAGAGCTCTGATACTGCTAGAAAAAGACCCTGCTGCATATTTTTTACCCTTTGGATGGCTCACGAAATCTTCCACCAGTTTTACACCACGTTCTGTGGGACCGTTCACAACAGTAAGTTCTGGAATACCCTGAAAGAGGGGAAGCTATACTAATCACCAGCTTCTCAACGGAGCCATTTCATGTCAGAATCTTTCAAATTCAGGCGCTTGAATACCAGCCAGCTTTCAGAAATGACAAATCGGCAGAGGCTTGGTACCGAGCCAAGCTCTTCATAGCCTCTGTCGGAAACTTTAGCCTACCCAACTGAAGGGTGGATAGTTTTGCTGTTTAGGCCAGACACTGTGTCACTGTTTTTTTTACCTCCAGCATTGTGATTCTTATTTGCGAGGGAGACTATAACTTTCTGTTCATAAATAACAGTTGAGTTTACACATTGACCTCAGCGCCTTTGCACAATACCGGAGTATTTTTATTGGAAGACCCTATCAGGGAACGTTCCTGGATCATCAGGCCCGGTTATTGCTTTGGTTCTGGAAGACATGTCAGCTCTGCTTTCCTTGAAAAGATAATCACAAATTGCGCAAGCTGGTTTAGGTGTGGCTGTCAGGAGAGGTTGCCTCCAACAAATGGCTGTTTAAAGACCCGGAGCCCACCAGCGAGCCATATTCATGGAATATAGGACATTTATGGCACAAAGTGCGTGCCATTACTGAGTCAGATTCCGTTCATGTCTTCCAGAACCAAAGCAATAGCCGGGCCTGATGATCCAGGAACGTTCCCTGATAGGGTCTTCCAATAAAAATACTCCGGTATTGTGCAAAGGCGCTGAGGTCAATGTGTAAACTCAACTGTTATTTATGAACAGAAAGTTATAGTCTCCCTCGCAAATAAGAATCACAATGCTGGAGGTAAAAAAAAACAGTGACACAGTGTCTGGCCTAAACAGCAAAACTATCCACCCTTCAGTTGGGTAGGCTAAAGTTTTCGATTAGAGTTTCACAAGCAAACTGAGCTTAAGCCGGCATACTTTTCGCCTCTGGAAAAACCGTGACGTCTTTGAAGAAGCTCCTCCATCTGAGATATCTTCCGGCTATAAAATATCTAAAGACGTCCTGAATAATATTGCTAAATAATTTGACACGTAATAATTGCACAGACATTCAGTAAGTAACAATTCATTCGCACCGTAGGTGCTGGACTTCTAAGCAAGGATGAAATACTTCCTACATAATAGAAGAACTTATTAATCCTATTCTTTTTAAACGCAAACCGAACGATGAACACTTCAGAAATAAGATCTGAGAAACGAAAACGAAGGATCACGACGACAAAAGCGAAGAACGAAAAGAGAGACCAGCCGAAAAATAACGAAAATGATTCATCATCACCGTCATTGTCACGCCTTGTTTGTTGTTTTTCCATGTTTTTTTCACCGGATCCCTTCATCAAGTCCCACTACCTCACTCCATGGGTTGAGCGCGGCGCCTGTGGCGACCCTCCCCGTGGGTAATCCTTGTCCTTCCCCATCAACCATCCTATCCTTATCCTTATCCTACAGTGTGTTTTTGCTTAAGTTGTCATTTATGTCCCTCACCTTCATTACGACCGGCGTCAGAATAGCCACATGAATAGTGGAGATGCTGTGTATGTCAAATAAATAAATAAATAAATAAATTCATCATTCCAGAAGATACTTAAAGACAGAATATTATAATTTTGGAGTTTAAAAACGTATCAACTGCTCAGGTCATATGGCATCAGAGGTGAGAGGGAAAGAATTAGCTTGGGTATAGAGCAGGGCGCCAGATTCTGCCTCTGGGTGGGCTCGAACCCACGACACCCAGCACATACAGAATGTCATTGGCTGAGCCGAGCGCAAGCGCTAACCGACTGAGCCACTCAGACACCGAAATGGTTAGCGGCTTTCCTTGTAAGTGGTTCTAAACCATATATTTGGGTTCCTCCGTCGCGGATAGTCAGCTTTAGAGCCTTCTATGAGCCTTAAAGCTATCCATAAAATGCAGTGTAGTGCTTTCATTAAGTTAATATAGAAATGGCCCTGAATGTGCTGAAGTCAATTTGCCATCAGCTGTAGTATCTGTGCACAGAAAGTTAGTTATATTCTGTCCCGCTGGTGAGAACCACCATCTTGGAGGTATGGAGGCAGTCGCACAACAATTGGCCAAAACAGCAAACAATTCACATTTGCCTAGGACAAGCTTAATATTCCCATAGAGGCTATGGAGAGCTCGGTAATAATCCTCAGCCAGCTTGTCACTCCTGACAGCTGGCTGGTATTCGATTACCTGAATCTGAAATATTCTGACCAGAAATGGCTCCGTTAAGAAGCTGGTAACTGCTATAGCTTCTCCTGTTTCAAGGTATTCCAGAACTTAATGTGGTGAACGATCCCACAGAACGTGGTGTGAAGCTGGTGGAAGATTTCGTGAGCCATCCAAAGGGTAAAAATATGCAGCAGGGTCTTCTTATAGCAGTATCAGAGCTCTTAAATAGTTCGCAGGAGAATAGGGAGAATCACCTGCCCCAACGATGTTCTCCAACGAATGTTACCACAGAAAGGTTCGCCTCCGCAAGGCATTCCTGTTCTGTCGGGATTTAGGGTACTAGGGTGCTGAACCATTTAATCTCAGGTTTTTCATGGAATTACATGTATTTTCATTGCGCTGCAAATACATCTGACAAGTAAATGTCTGCATGTTAAATCCCATCTACCGCTCTTATACGCACGCACATGCCACGCTGTCTTTACTGGTAGGTTATGCACCCTTTCATCCCAATTTAACAAGGGGAGACTGCAACGCCGGGCAGCCAATCGCGCCTAAAACATGAAATCTTTAACCGTTTTGAGGTGATCTTTCCCGTTGTCGTAGATGCTTGGAATGTGGCTCATTGAAATCAGAATTGAATATATAATGGGGAAAAAGTGGGTTTGAATCTGAAAAGTAAAAAAAAGTTTTTGAACGACCCTAATGAGGTACCATATTCCATATACTATATATACCATATACTACCATATTCCATAGGCTTCAAAGGCTTCGATTGGCTGATACTCACTGTGACGTCAGCATATGTCGTCACACCAACAGCCCAACAACTGTGGCCTGCTGCTTGAGGTACATGAGGGGTACATTTCAGGTAGTTTTTAGCCTTTCTCTGCGTGCCTAGTGCCTAGAAAATATATGTTACATAAAAAATGTCTGCATGGCGGGTCGAATGATAATATTAGTTGAGTTTTAATGACGCACCAGACTGCGAAGGACTGTGCCCGAGTGGCGGTCAGCGATTAAATAGTTAAATGTTTATGTGTGTGTGTGTGTGCGTATGTGTGTGTATGTTTGTTAGGTAACTTCTAAATTGGCTGAAGAGTGTGTAAGTTTGTTAGTTTGTGTGTGATGATAATGTTATAAAAATTAACCGGCAATCAGTCATATTATAATGAAATTTAAAATGCCAAATAGTATATTGATATTTCGACGGCGTGTCATCTTCAGGAGCAGGTTTAAACTTGCTCCTGAAGAAGACACGCCGTCGAAATATCAATACACTATTTGGCATTTTCAATTTCATTATACTATGAGCGATTGCTGGTTAATTTTTTATAGCATTATCATCA
Organism: Lepas anatifera; assembly: GCA_034440635.1. Lineage (NCBI taxonomy): Eukaryota > Metazoa > Arthropoda > Thecostraca > Lepadidae > Lepas > Lepas anatifera. Next base: position 898,843 of record JAOTON010000972.1, on the reverse strand, counting down.
TGACTTTCACACTCATTACAACACTTCAAACTCTTAAAAGTTTGTGTGTGAAAACTGTAACAGAAAAAATCAGAACATGTTCTTGCATAAATGTGTATGGCGTATGGGAGAGAGGCACCAAGATTTAAGCTTAGGCTTTTGTGCCCATCTCGCATGAAACCATGTTGAATTTCTGTAAATCTGGCGTTTACAATTTCCCCCTGCTAGGGAGAAGTTTGGGTGATCAGGTTATAACTGTTCAGGGAAACCGCTTCCCCCTTGCACCCAAGACCTGTGGTTTAGGAGGCAGGAGCTCTACCATCGAGTCACCATACCGGCACGGCCAGCGCTGATGACAAATTTCTGCATTTATATGCCAAAAGGATTAAAGAGTGACATGTACGGTGGGGAATCCAGCACGTTTCCCAAGTCAGTTGGAAATCGATTGAGATCCCCTCACGATCCCGGGCTCCTTCCTTAACTTCCTCCGTGCTATTCCAGGCTATAATTGCTAGGGTAGTGAACCTGAAGCGGGAAAATGAAGTAATATCAATGTAACGATAAAAGTATATCAATGTTTTGTTATTGTTATGCCCAGGGCAGTTGAATAACGGGTACTTCAAAGTTTTGTACCCAAAGTGATCAGACTCATAATTTAGTACCAGTTTTAGTATAATAAACTAGGAATATGCCAGAAATAATACTAGTTTAGTACATTGATATACGGTAAACACAAACGGCTGCAGCTGGTGACTGTGATATTTGTTTGTACCCAAAACAGGAAGGAGACGCAGTGCCTGGGTACGATTGAAGATTTGTTTGTTGTCAGTATTGTTGAGTTTCATTCCCTCAATTTTGAATGTTTACAAAGGAGCACATATGCTATTCGAATTATTTTTCGTGTAGTTTTGTCATGTCGGTATTGAGCAGAGGTGCAATGTCGGCCATTAGCGTACGCGACCGGTAAATAGGACTAAGTAGCGGGCATATGCGGATCCAGGGTCGCAGATCGGAGGGGTACCTTACGGGGGCATCCGAAACAAGGGGCGCCACTTTTGGCCGACAAAACCTATCGTGTGGTTGTCAAATTCTATAGCGGCGCGCCGATTTTTGTATCGGGGGGGATGGGGTGAGGTGACTCTCAGGGGGCACCATCGACCCTACACAGCACCGCCATGAACATTTGAAGGACACCGAGGGTTGATTTATTGTCCCTTTTTATTAGGACAGGGGTAGATCTAGGCCTACGTTTGGGGATAGCAATCTCAGGAAACATTACGAACATGGTGTCGTTTCGATGACAATCGGCTGAAAGTGGGTACAATTCAGCCACTTTGGGGACCAAGGCACGGGCGGATCCAGATTTTTTTCAAAAAGAGCCTCGGATTTCAATCGTAAAAGCCCCGCTCGTGGTCCTCATTTTTTATAAATGGCGTTAAAACTGAATAAATCATCTGGGTGGTGTGTATTTAAAGGGAGATACGCGAAAAAATTATTATTGTGGTTTCTTGCTATTTCAAAAATCCTGATAACGAAACTATCAATAATTTTTGCATCTTCGGCAAAATTTTGGGAGGCCACTTACTTATTATCGAAATAGGTTAACAGTTTCGATAAAATGCCCATCACTTACCTATGCCCATAGCCATCACTTACTTTTCGAAAAATATTTAAAGTTGAAAAGTAATGTTTTTTTTATAATACAAATGTCTGTTCTCCTGTATTTGTATTTGAATCAATTTTAAAAAGCTTTTAAGAACTACAAAATGAATCAATTTGCCCTAGAAACGGAGAAAACATAATTGCACAAGTCTTCAGCGGTTTCGTACCGCGGGTCTTGAGTCATTTTTTGCTTCGGCCTCAGGTTGACAAAACGTTTGCGTCAGATAGGTCACGTGACCCTGGTTTGAAAATTCCTAGGCTTCTGATTGGTTAATTGTGATTTCTTTTAAGCCCTATATTTCTGTTTCAAAAGAGTTTTTGGAATATTGTTTTCCTACAGTAATTTTTTTCTGTAGTGGTCCAAGGTTCTTCACTGTTTAGGATAGATATGACCTAATTATTAGAGAAATTGATAGCCTTAGCCGTGTGTACGTCATATACATCGATATGAGGTGTACCGGTAAAGTTGTCTAGAAATGTTGACTTTGAGAGCAATTTTAAGGCATCTGCAGGCCGAATTCGCAAAAATGAGAATAGGACTTCTGAAACAACTTTCTGTAACCTTTTGATTTATCCAATAAAATTATTCTCGTATCTCCCTTTAAACGTACCTGTTAAATAAATTTTGATATTTTTGGGGGACTCCAGGCCAGCTATTGGGACCCCGAGATCAATATCCGTGAAGTTTGGTCTCCTTGAATTTGCCTAAGGAAAGCCAACTGAACATAAAGGGAGCCCCCTGCTTCACAGATAGATCCAGAATTGCCAACCGGGGGCGCCATCCGGTCCGAGGGGGGCCCCACTTTTGAACGGTAAAACATATCATGTGGGCGCAAAATTCTATCGGTAGGCGCCGATTTTCGCATCCTGGGGGGATAGGAAGCGACATTTCAGGGGGGCACCATCGACCTCTCAGGGGGTGCTGTGACAATTTCAGGGGGCGCCGAAGGTCGATGGGGGCACGTGCCCCCTTGTCACCCCTGGGTCCGCATATGCCCTGCAGAGGGCCTTTTGCCGTGCTCAAGACTATGCTAATGGTACGCGGTCGGCCCCATCACCTACCATCCCCTTGGATCCGCCCCTGGAACATGACGTATTTACTCCTGGATCCGCCTCTGCACTAGGCAAAAACATTCTTTAGAGCAAAAAGCATGAAGGGCGCAAAGTTGCATGAACTTCAAGCGAATACATTGTGTTTTGCACATTCGGACTCTGTGAAAAGTTTGGTCGCTCCTAGGATTCGAACCCACGCCTGAAAATCAAACCCAAAGCATGGGACCGGTTTTTGCCGTCTAGCTCGCTGGTTAATGTCACGGCTGGCGGTTTTGACACCGGAAATGAAAATAAAAATGTTCTAGTGCCCATTTGAGCTTTTTTGTGAACCTGCACGTGGTTTAAAATACTCTCCCGAGGCTCTAGATTGCAAGCTTTTAACATGTGTTTCCTATGGACTAGTCGAAAATGCCAGCCGTTTAGTAGGAAAAACTTTGAGCCCCCCGGTTATTCCCATCACGCTGCAGGGGTTTGTTTTGTCATTGCTTTTTAGGGAGTTTCCATCCAATTCCATCAGACTGGGTTATATAAAAATGGTAAAATATTTAAATGAATATGTTGACGAATTCAGCGTCTACTGTTGCAACTGCTGCTTCCTGGTGATGATTGATTGATTATTGGGTTTTAGGGGCGCGCCAACCTGCAAGGTCATATAGCGCCCATAACACTTCTCTGCAGTCAAAGTTTATAAATTTGTCTGTCTTTAGGGGAAAGTAAAGTCTCGTCTACAGTGAACTAATATTTACATTAAAGAGTGACTCTTTCACATCGTAGTTATGATTCTCACTGCACGGATGCATGGTCACAGATTCAAACAGGTTTACCGCGCCGGCAGGCGCCGGCGCGGGGCGCCGGGGCATCACTTCCGGCGCCCACCCCGCGCCAACGGACCCAGGGGCCCGGGGGCGCGGGGGCAGCCTAGACGCCGGACCTAAGCCCGACGTCTAACGGAGGCCCTCCCCGTCGCTCCGAGACTTGAAAGGCCCCGGAGCGAAAGGGAGGACCCGCCAAATCGGCGCCAGGCGCCTATCAGCGCGGTTGACTACCACAACACACGCTTTTAACCAGGATCAAATATTATCGTAAAGTCAATGTCTCTAAGATAGGACAGCACCCGTTCAACCATACTGGAGTCACGGCCGATCAATTCTAAAAGTGTGGACTCCTGCCGGTGCACGCCAAAATGCAAAGACCTGCGTCTAGCATATTCCGGGCATGAGACCAGCACGTGTCGGACCGACAGGGGCGCCGCACATCGCTGACATTGTGGTCGAGGTTCGCCGCATAACAGATATCGGTGAGTGGCCAGCGTGTGGCCCGTCCGCAATCGACACAACGCCACCTCCTCACGGCGGTTAGGCCGCAGCGAGGATGGCCACTCACCGATCTCAGGTTTGATAACTTTCAACTTGTTATTTATTATATTATTCCATTGTTCTTGCCATACACTGCGAAGGCGGGTACATATATATGGGTACAAATCTCTAGCGGGGATTCGTTGCGCACGCCTGCAGGGCCTACGGGAAGCACGTCGGGCCGCTGCGTCTGCCACTTCATTCAATTGTATTCCAACATGACTTGGGATCCAGCAGAGTGTTACATACTTTCCCAGTCTGGCAAGGCGGGTTAAGCGCAGGACAATGTTTAAAACAAGTCCATCACTTGGGTTGAAACCACTCACAGCTTGAATGCTGCTAAGGCTATCGGTGAAAATAACGTATTTCGTGGCATCACTAACTTCGATAAAGCATAGAGCCTTATCCAAGGCGGTAAGTTCAGAGGTGAAAACCGATGCAAAAGATGAAAGTGAGAAATTTCTTGTTACTGTATCCGTAACAAAAGCGCATCCCACTCCAATATCAGTTTTTGATCCGTCAGTGTAGAACGACACATGATCTGCATACTGTGCAATGTGTTCGAGCGCCAATTCTTTAAATTCAGTAGGGATAGTATCGGATTTGGTTTTCCCTGCGAGAGTCATGTCGGTTTTTGGGCAGATAAGTTCCCAAGGAGGGATGTCTGAAAGCTCGCTATGAGTCACAACACTCGGCTGGATACCACTTTCGGCCGAGGAACGTTGGACGCGTACGCCCAGTGGGATTCCTCTTTGCACGTTCACAAACAGCCGTAGCATGTTCCGCGAAAAAACTGCGTTATATGTTGGGTGTGACGGAGACTGAGCCAGCTTACAGGCGTAACGCTGCCCGAGCAGGCGCCGTCGCAATGCGAGAGGTGGTTCATTTGCTTCCACCAACAAGCTGGAGCACGGTGTTGTCCTAAACGCACCTGTGGCCACTCGGAGTGCACTATGGTGAATCGTATCTAAACAGCGTTTAGCTGATTCCGACGCAGAATCGTATACAAAACAGGCGTAATCCATCTTGGAACGAACAAGAGACCGATAGAGAATGAGAAGTGTCTTCCTGTCCGCTCCGTACGATAGACGAGATGCACATTTCAAGGCATTCAATGATTTAAAACACTTGTCACGTATATTCCTAATGTGTGCGTTGTATGTCAGCCGTTTATCAAACGTTACTCCGAGAAACTTTGCTGTCGGTTGGAAAGTGATAGTTTTACCGCGCAACGATACCATAGGTTCCGGACAGGTCCTGCGCCTGCGACAGAAATGAACACCAGCGGTTTTTTCGGTCGAAAAATATAATCCATTTTTACTACTCCAGCGTTCCAGATGGTTCACGGCCAGCTGGAGCTGACGGGAAAGTGCCGGCGTTGTTGAAGCCTTTGCCCATACTGCGATGTCGTCCACGAAAATGGATGCCTGAATGGAAGGTGGGAGTGAATGTGTGACGTCATTTATGGCCAGAGCGAAGAGGCAGATACTAGAGACGCTCCCCTGCGGAATGCCTTCTTCTTGATAAAAGGTGTTTGAGTATGTACCACCTACTCTGACACGGAACGTCCTACCAGTCAAAAAATTTTTCATAAAGAACCCCATCTGACCTCTGATACCACACTTATGCAACTTTAAAAGGATACCATGTCGCCACGCTGTATCATAAGCGGCAATGGCGTCAAAGAAGACGGCTCCCAGGTGACGCCTCTCTTTAAATGCAATTCGCACTGAGGTGTCAAGTGGTCCACCGAACTGCGGCCTCTACGAAACCCACACTGGTTGTTATTGATGATGCCCCGGCTTTCCAAATACCAAACGAGTCTTACATTCACCATTTTTTCGAACAACTTGCACATGCACGAGGTAAGCGAGATCGGCCTAAAGTGCAAAGGGTCCAATCCAGATTTACCAGGTTTAAGGATTGGTATCACTATAGCCTCCCCGCCACGCCGGTATAAATTCGCCGGACTCCCACATCATATTGAATGAGGCCAGCAGTACCCTGAGTGCGCTCTGCGATAGTGCTTTAAACATATCATTGTGAATTAAATCCGGGCCCTCGGCCACAGGGTGGAGCCCACGAATGGCTGCCGCTAGCTCATGCAAGGTAAAGGGCTTATTGTATGACAGTGTGCTGGTGGTTCCAAAATGTATACTTTTCTGTTCAGCTAGGGTTTTATATCGCATAAATGAGACATCCTCCCTAACTGAACTACAGCGCTGTGCAATCGCATTTCCTATACAGTCGGCTACTTCTGTTGGATTGAATATATTCCTACCACCAATCTGCAGAGTTGGTAGTGGTGTGGAGACCGACCTACCTTCGATACGGCGGATTTGACCAAACACTTGAGACAATGGCGTAAATCGATTCAGTTTACCTACGTATTCTCTCCAACATTTTCTCTTAGCTTGTTTTATTGTGCGCCTGCAGGCGGCTCGAGATTTCCGATACATATTTAAGTTTTGCTGAGTGGAATTTCGTTTAAACTGTCTGTAAGCGCGCCGCCGCTCTCGGACAGCGTCACGGCATTCCATGCTCCACCACGGTACCGGTGGTCGCCGAGGGTTTTTGATGTTCGCGGTATAGAAGCATAAGCAGCGTCTCGGAGGATAGCTGTAAATTGGTCGACTGTGAACGGTGTTTGGGTTGAAAAGGTTTCCAAATAGTCATCCACGAGGGAGCTAAATAAGGACATATCAGCATTTTTCATCTTCCAACGTTGCGGTCTCGTGCCTAAAACAGATGTGTTGTCACAAGTCACTAAAACAGGGAAATGGTCACTTCCCATGGGGTCACTGCACACAGCCCAGCTAAACAGAGCAGATAGCTCTGGGCTGCAAAGGCTAAGATCCAATGACGATTCCCGACCGGATGGAATAGTAAGATGTGTTGGTGCTCCGGTGTTTAAAATACAAAGGCTCACACTCTGGATAAAATGATCGAGGTGCCGACCCCGAGAGTTAATATCTTCACACCCCCAAGCGGTGTGGTGAGCATTAAAGTCTCCCAAGAGAAGGATGGGCGGTGGTAGCTCAGATATAAGCAAATTTAGTTCACGAGTGGGCATGTCTACCCCAGGGGGTAGGTATATAGAGCAGAGCGAAATCTGCCTTCGAGCGATATATATACGTGCTGCCACGGCTTGCAGCCGTGTTTGGAGTGATATTTGCTTTGCTGGTATATAATTATTGATTGCGAGAAGAACACCACCGTGGGCGACTGGGTTACGTTCTAAATCCTTTCGAAATATTGAAAAACCTGTAAGGGAGAAAGGGATCTCAGCTGAGAGTTTAGTTTCTTGCAGGCATATAGCTGCCAGTCCCCTGGATCTTATAAAAGCCTGGAGATCCCCGGCGCTAGTGCGAATTCCACGACAGTTCCACTGCAGAAACGTGTTAATGATGGGGGTGGAAGTTAGGGTGAGCGCCTACCAGAGCAGCTACTTGCTATTTCCAGTATGGGCCTCCTTGCCCATAGGTTTTCTTTGGGGGCGCAGAGGGCACCCCACTTTGCCTGGGTCGAGACGATGCCCCAGGCCTAGATGTCCCTATTGATGCTGCTCGGGCTTTAGAAGGTTGTGGCTGGCCTGGAGGAGTCCCGGATGCCACACGTTTGGTGGGAGATCTTCCCCTAGTGCTATCCTCCCTCCGTGACCCCTCAAACTGCTTCCTGACAGCCGCAACCGAAGTCGGCGGCGGTGGGGGTGGCGGAGGTGGCTGATTATCGGACAGAGGAGAAAAGGCAGGAGTAGAGGGCTGACCGTCAACAGAGATTTCAACGGGGGGCTGGACTGGGGACGGCAGTTGACGTCGCTTCCCACCCCTGCCCACCGTCGTCCAGCCCTCAGTCGCAGGAGGGGGTCAGGCTCCGGTGTCGCCAAGGGCACCCTTTGCCTCGGAGTGGCGGGAGTCTCAGACGGGGTGTTGGGGGCAGGAGTGGTCCCCTGCTCTCCGCCCCACCCCCAGCCGGGGCCACGGGCGGCGGGGGAGGGGCGGGAGGGATGGGTGGAGGAGGTGCCGCCTCCGGCTGTGATGTCGGGGCGGCGGACTGGCCAGAAATGACCAGCCCCATCCTCCCTGCCAGGCGGATAAAGTCCGCCAGGGTCAGGGAACGGATGACCTCCTCCGGGGTCATCCGCGGTGTCGGCGTCCTTGAAGACGCCGCTACGGTGGGTGCTGTACTACGTACTGCCTCTGCATAAGAACTCCGAGGGTGGGAGGCCTCGTAGGTATCCTTTGCAGCTCTGAATGGGATGCGCTTTGTAACCATAATGGAAAGTATTTCTTTTTCTGTCTTCATACGTGGACAATTTTTGTCGCCTGCTGAATGGGGTCCCTCACAGTTTATGCAAAACAGTTCTCGTGCATCGCATTCCCTTCCATCGTGCTCGCTTGTTCCGCATCGTTCACACACTTTCTTTCCTTTGCAGAATTTGGCTGTGTGTCCGTAGCGCTGGCAGGAGAAGCATCGCATTGGGTTGGGGACATAGGGTCTAACTCGGACTTTAACATAACCTACATTCACATCTGTTGGTAGGTCCACACTATCGAACGTCAATATCAAAGTATCTGTCTCCTCAAGGATCCCTCCTACTTTTCGTCGTACTCTCCTCGCTTCCACTACCCCGCTTTCCGTGAGTCCATCTACTATCTCCTCTTCAGAAACTCCTTTCAGATCAAAACATGTAATGACACCCTTTGAAAAGTTCTTAGTCTTGTGTGGTACGATAGTGACATACACAGTTACTACTTTCCTCTGGCCAGCCTCTCGCTTTGTGTATCTGAGTTCGGTTATATCAAGTGCACGCTGTGCGTCTGCAGAACTACTGAGCTCCACCTCCAGGACACCGTCCCGAAGGCAGCTACATCGCATCACCTTACCCAGTCGGTCGCATGCCTCCTTGCGTTGGAACGGTGAAAGTGACGATAGGGTGGAGTCCACACCCCGAATCATCACAACTCGTGGATGGGAGGGCTTCGGAGTGACCCTTTGAGAGCCGGCAGTTTCGTTCTCACCACCCCGATGGGGGAGGGAGGGGAAGGGTTTGCGGTGTTGAGTGTATCCATGAGAAAGTTATTAAATTCAGCCAGCCACGTGCGCCCCCCTTCCGACGAGGGTGCTACGAGGCGAGACGACGCACGGGCTGGCTATACGGGGAAACGCCGCCGTTACAGAGGGGGAGAGAGACTCACCAAACCCCCCCTGCCCCAACGACGGTCCCCCCTTGCACCTAGCCTAGACGACCCCGGGCGGGGCCCGACACCCCACCCTCCCCGGGTGAAGTTGGGACCTCACCCAAGGAGGGAGGGGCAGCCGAGCCCCACCAAAGGCCGACAGACTTTTACAATGCTGCTTCTCTTGTCGATGCCCTCAAGAGTTCCCCGCCCTTGCGGAAATCCAGACCAAAGTAGAGTGTTGCTAGAGGACGACGAACGAACACAGCGCCTCCCTCAGCTCAGCTACCAGGACTCCTTCATCCCGGGGTACGGGTCGGTGCGCAGCTCACCTTAAAAAGACAGGCGCCCCCACACGGCCTCATCGGAGCAGGCGACTACCACCTGCTCATCACAACTGATTCCCGGCTGGTCCGAGAGAAGCGAGCCCCCGGCTCGCAGGGCCGGCGATTAGTGGGATCCAATCGTCAGCCACACGAGCCGGAGGCCCACGTACACCCAGACCATCCAGGAATCATAGGCACGTGCGGGGACGCCCATGACACTGGGAAAAGGTGGGTAACTGGGAGGTTATGAGTTGGAAAAGGAAGCGGCTCGGTCTGCGCTGTCCAGCCCAGCCGCGCGCCACACGCGACCGAGGTGTCCACACTCAAGACGAGCAAGCGTGCACACACCCCCGCCACCCGCAGAGACACGCCGGGCCAGACATCGCAGACAGTGGATAGGAGGGGTATTTAGGAGTGGACAGAAAGGATACGGGTGGGAAGGCATGGAGAGACAAGGAAATAAGGAAAGAAGAGGAAAAGGAACACGGAGTTGGTGGGATTTGAATTTAGGAAGGCCAGGAGAGGATGAGGAGAGGATCGTCACACCAACAGCCCAACAACTGTGGCCTGCTGCTTGAGGTACATGAGGGGTACATTTCAGGTAGTTTTTAGCCTTTCTCTGCGTGCCTAGTGCCTAGAAAATATATGTTACATAAAAAATGTCTGCATGGCGGGTCGAATGATAATATTAGTTGAGTTTTAATGACGCACCAGACTGCGAAGGACTGTGCCCGAGTGGCGGTCAGCGATTAAATAGTTAAATGTTTATGTGTGTGTGTGTGTGCGTATGTGTGTGTATGTTTGTTAGGTAACTTCTAAATTGGCTGAAGAGTGTGTAAGTTTGTTAGTTTGTGTGTGATGATAATGTTATAAAAAATTAACCGGCAATCAGTCATATTATAATGAAATTTAAAATGCCAAATAGTATATTGATATTTCGACGGCGTGTCATCTTCAGGAGCAGGTTTAAACTTGCTCCTGAAGAAGACACGCCGTCGAAATATCAATACACTATTTGGCATTTTCAATTTCATTATACTATGAGCGATTGCTGGTTAATTTTTATAGCATTATCATCATGACTTTCACACTCATTACAACACTTCAAACTCTTAAAAGTTTGTGTGTGAAAACTGTAACAGAAAAAATCAGAACATGTTCTTGCATAAATGTGTATGGCGTATGGGAGAGAGGCACCAAGATTTAAGCTTAGGCTTTTGTGCCCATCTCGCATGAAACCATGTTGAATTTCTGTAAATCTGGCGTTTACAATTTCCCCCTGCTAGGGAGAAGTTTGGGTGATCAGGTTATAACTGTTCAGGGAAACCGCTTCCCCTTGCACCCAAGACCTGTGGTTTAGGAGGCAGGAGCTCTACCATCGAGTCACCATACCGGCACGGCCAGCGCTGATGACAAATTTCTGCATTTATATGCCAAAAGGATTAAAGAGTGACATGTACGGTGGGGAATCCAGCACGTTTCCCAAGTCAGTTGGAAATCGATTGAGATCCCCTCACGATCCCGGGCTCCTTCCTTAACTTCCTCCGTGCTATTCCAGGCTATAATTGCTAGGGTAGTGAACCTGAAGCGGGAAAATGAAGTAATATCAATGTAACGATAAAAGTATATCAATGTTTTGTTATTGTTATGCCCAGGGCAGTTGAATAACGGGTACTTCAAAGTTTTGTACCCAAAGTGATCAGACTCATAATTTAGTACCAGTTTTAGTATAATAAACTAGGAATATGCCAGAAATAATACTAGTTTAGTACATTGATATACGGTAAACACAAACGGCTGCAGCTGGTGACTGTGATATTTGTTTGTACCCAAAACAGGAAGGAGACGCAGTGCCTGGGTACGATTGAAGATTTGTTTGTTGTCAGTATTGTTGAGTTTCATTCCCTCAATTTTGAATGTTTACAAAGGAGCACATATGCTATTCGAATTATTTTTCGTGTAGTTTTGTCATGTCGGTATTGAGCAGAGGTGCAATGTCGGCCATTAGCGTACGCGACCGGTAAATAGGACTAAGTAGCGGGCATATGCGGATCCAGGGTCGCAGATCGGAGGGGTACCTTACGGGGGCATCCGAAACAAGGGGCGCCACTTTTGGCCGACAAAACCTATCGTGTGGTTGTCAAATTCTATAGCGGCGCGCCGATTTTTGTATCGGGGGGGATGGGGTGAGGTGACTCTCAGGGGGCACCATCGACCCTACACAGCACCGCCATGAACATTTGAAGGACACCGAGGGTTGATTTATTGTCCCTTTTTATTAGGACAGGGGTAGATCTAGGCCTACGTTTGGGGATAGCAATCTCAGGAAACATTACGAACATGGTGTCGTTTCGATGACAATCGGCTGAAAGTGGGTACAATTCAGCCACTTTGGGGACCAAGGCACGGGCGGATCCAGATTTTTTCAAAAAGAGCCTCGGATTTCAATCGTAAAAGCCCCGCTCGTGGTCCTCATTTTTTATAAATGGCGTTAAAACTGAATAAATCATCTGGGTGGTGTGTATTTAAAGGGAGATACGCGAAAAAATTATTATTGTGGTTTCTTGCTATTTCAAAAATCCTCATAACGAAACTATCAATAATTTTTGCATCTTCGGCAAAATTTTGGGAGGCCACTTACTTATTATCGAAATAGGTTAACAGTTTCGATAAAATGCCCATCACTTACCTATGCCCATAGCCATCACTTACTTTTCGAAAAATATTTAAAGTTGAAAAGTAATGTTTTTTTATAATACAAATGTCTGTTCTCCTGTATTTGTATTTGAATCAATTTTAAAAAGCTTTTAAGAACTACAAAATGAATCAATTTGCCCTAGAAACGGAGAAAACATAATTGCACAAGTCTTCAGCGGTTTCGTACCGCGGGTCTCTTGAGTCATTTTTGCTTCGGCCTCAGGTTGACAAAACGTTTGACAAAACGTCAGATAGGTCACGTGACCCCGGTTTGAAAATTCCTAGGCTTCTGATTGGTTAATTGTGATTTCTTTTAAGCCCTATATTTCTGTTTCAAAAGAGTTTTGGAATATTGTTTTCCTACAGTAATTTTTTCTGTAGTGGTCCAAGGTTCTTCACTGTTTAGGATAGATATGACCTAATTATTAGAGAAATTGATAGCCTTAGCCGTGTGTACGTCATATACATCGATATGAGGTGTACCGGTAAAGTTGTCTAGAAATGTTGACTTTGAGAGCAATTTTAAGGCATCTGCAGGCCGAATTCGCAAAAATGAGAATAGGACTTCTGAAACAACTTTCTGTAACCTTTTGATTTATCCAATAAAATTATTCTCGTATCTCCCTTTAAACGTACCTGTTAAATAAATTTTGATATTTTTGGGGGACTCCAGGCCAGCTATTGGGACCCCGAGATCAATATCCGTGAAGTTTGGTCTCCTTGAATTTGCCTAAGGAAAGCCCACTGAACATAAAGGGAGCCCCCTGCTTCACAGGTAGATCCAGAATTGCCAACCGGGGGGCGCCATCCGGTCCGGGGGGCGCCACTTTTGAACGGTAAAACATATCATGTGGGCGCAAAATTCTATCGGTAGGCGCCGATTTTCGCATCCTTGGGGGGGATAGGAAGCGACATTTCAGGGGGGCACCATCGACCTCTGAGGGGGTGCTGTGACAATTTCAGGGGGCGCCGAAGGTCGATGGGGGCACGTGCCCCCTTGTCACCCCTGGGTCCGCATATGCCCTGCAGAGGGCCTTTTGCCGTGCTCAAGACTATGCTAATGGTACGCGGTCGGCCCCATCACCTACCATCCCCTTGGATCCGCCCCTGGAACATGACGTATTTACTCCTGGATCCGCCTCTGCACTAGGCAAAAACATTCTTTAGAGCAAAAGCATGAAGGGCGCAAAGTTGCATGAACTTCAAGCGAATACATTGTGTTTTGCACATTCGGACTCTGTGAAAAGTTTGGTCGCTCCTAGGATTCGAACCCACGCCTGAAAATCAAACCCAAAGCATGGGACCGGTTTTTGCCGTCTAGCTCGCTGGTTAATGTCACGGCTGGCGGTTTTGACACCGGAAATGAAAATAAAAATGTTCTAGTGCCCATTTGAGCTTTTTTGTGAACCTGCACGTGGTTTAAAATACTCTCCCGAGGCTCTAGATTGCAAGCTTTTAACATGTGTTTCCTATGGACTAGTCGAAAATGCCAGCCGTTTAGTAGGAAAAACTTTGAGCCCCCCGGTTATTCCCATCACGCTGCAGGGGTTTGTTTTGTCATTGCTTTTTAGGGAGTTTCCATCCAATTCCATCAGACTGGGTTATATAAAAATGGTAAAATATTTAAATGAATATGTTGACGAATTCAGCGTCTACTGTTGCAACTGCTGCTTCCTGGTGATGGTTTCCTGGTGACATGGTTCCAACATCGTCATTTACAAGAACAAAAAGGTACATAAAAACAAGTGGAGATAAAAGAGGGCTACGCCCTCGCACTCCCAGGCAATTCAACAGATACAGGAAACCTAAACGGCTCTAATGAAGAGTAGGTGACATAAAAGTCATTGCGCTTCAGATCATACATTATGCTGGTGGTTCCAACAGACGGATGCTCTCCCAGGAGCGAGGCCCGTGGCGGCATTCCCGCAGATGACAAGCCATCTCTATCTAAAAGTCCTGGCACTACACCAGAACACGTTTCACGGCGAGTCTATCACCAAAGTCGGCACTCTGGCGGGGCAGAACAAGCTGAAAGATAGGCGTAGAAGTGGATGTGTCCTCAGTCGCAATCTACAGATTGATAATCTACAATCAATCTACCTTATCCCTCTTGCATTTAGCTCTTTGAGTTTCTCTTCCTCAGGGTCGCCGGGCCTCCCTATTCCAATGTGTATGATGATATACATCCGGGCAACGGCTGCCACTTTGGGATATTACCCACCAAGAATATACAGTTTGGCATATCCCAAGCATATTTTGGCGTAAACATTTTTCAGTTGACATTTTCCAAAACCCAACTTTGGGGGCTTTATAAACCAATCATCACACCGGAATAAGGTAAAGCCCTGTAGAGCCTCGGATAGAACCGGAACAGCATTTATATCCTGCGCGCAAGTAGGCACGCATGGCACTGAAACGCTCGTCAGCCTTGGGTCAGATTCTTTGCAAACGATGACAGGTTAGGCGGTATCGCATTAATTGCTGCGCTTTCATTACATAGCCCAATTCACACCTAAAGACAAATGGCGATGACGGACTTTGAAGTAGCCATTAGTTCCGTTTCCACTAAGTGCTGGAGCTGCTCAAAGAATTCCGTTCAAGTTGAAAGGCAGCCGTGCAACTTTTGTAGACATTGCCAAACTTTGTTCAATGAAGTCAAATCACCAGGAAATACAGCAGACTCATTTTAAGCCAAAAAATCATGTGATGTCTCATAAATATCTGCTGCTGTTCCGCTGGCATAGGCCCAAGGAGATGGCGCAGGGGGACGTCGCCTGCCCCTGAGTTCACTGAGGTGTCCGCTGTAAGCATCATGCGGCTAAGGGGGACGTCGCCTGCCCTTTACATAGGTCCGCTGATTCGGACCTGTTCACGGCATGCGTCCCTGTCGGCGCCCAAGGTGGCTTAAGGGGAGATACGCGAAAAAAATTATTGGCTAGATCAAAAGGTCACACAAAGTTCTTTCAGAAGTCATATTCTCATTTGTGCGAATTCGGCCTGCAAATGCCTTAAAATTGATCTCAAAGTCAACATTTCTAGACGACTTTACCGGTACACCTCATATCGATGCATATGACGTACACACGGCTAAGGCTATCAATTTCTCTAAAAAATGGTCGTATTTTTCCTAAGCAGTGACTTAAAAGTGTTGAACTGTTAAAGAAAAATTATCTAAAAAACCTATAGCATAAAGTGATATTATAACAGAAATATAGGATTTCTAAGAAATCACAATTGACCAATCAGAGGGTATAGCCACCTCAAAGGGGGTCACGTGACCTTTCTGACGCAAAAGTTTTGTCATCCTGGGAATTTTGCAGAAAACGATTGAAGACCCGAGGATCCAGTGAGACATATATGAACGAAAAGAGACGTATTTTAACCTGTATTCAAGCAAAGGAAACAAAAGCATAGCTATATAGGGGATTTCGAAGATTTTAGTGAGAGCTGTCGTTCTTGTATTCATGTTATCTTCCACCGGTAATAGTACAAATAGTATTTTGCAGAGGTGATGCAGAAGAAATCTTCTGTTTTGTGCCTATTTTTTTCTTTGAACTACCGAATATATGTGAATGGCTTCAGAAAAATAAAGCCCATCGGCCCATCCACCGTGACATCATAGTTAGGAAACCAAATAGTTACAACAGTACTGTGAGCAAATTCCATAAAACGTTGTTTTTAGTCAGAAAGCATAAGAGAAGGAGATTGTGGGATGTTGGCGTGCGATCATACATGTAGGTTCTGGAGACACTATGATATTGTGCTAAGGTTGATGACGGATTAAATATTTTTGTACCAACTGTAAGTGAACTCTGTGAGTATGCTAACTTTTAAAGATAGATGTTCTTTAATAGTTGCCATTTTTAAAAGATAAGCAAGACATATTTTTGGCTTTAACAACCTACGTGGCCCTTGAACCTTTTAAATTAAAGAGTAAACAGAGCCTTCAGATAGCTCAAATTAGACCTTAACATGCCTTGATCTATACATGTTAAGGTACTATGGCAGGCTCATCTCTTTTTCTCCTGTATGCTAGATGGGGTAAATTTAGAAGTCTTATCCTTCCTCTATGCTGGAGATGTATGATGTGGGAAACAACAACTCTATTTTCTGTCTTCAATGATATTCTGTCTGGAGAATGTGGCTGGCTTCTTGAGGCATTTGGGACAGCGCAGATCCTGCATATATCTGGAGGCATAAACTTGATTTCCAGAAGAAACTTTTGTTTCCAACCGGTGCACATATCCATTTTGGTGTGTGGGGAGGCCGCTTATTAATAATTGCCATTTTCTCTGTTCTCCTTTTGATTGCTTTGTAGCAAACATAAAATATTATATATATATATATATATATATATATATTTATATATATATTCACCATTGTGGAAAGTATGGCAGCTGGTCAGAAGAGTCGCACCAGCCATCTAAGACTCTGGCACAAATTTGCACAGCCAGCCACCTAAATTCACACCAATCTGCAGTATACCAGGGAGAAAGCACCCATCCCTACCCTAGTGTGCAAAGTATGGCATTTTCTTTGAGATCTCGTTGGTGCGAGCGTACTTGGAAAAAGGAGCAAGTGGTACGAATTTAATCAACCTGGTGTGAATTTGTGAGACTGGTGCAAGGAAGGTGACACAGAAAACCAAACAAATATTGACTGAATGGTTATAAAGACTTAGGAGGGGGCCTTGAAAAAGTCCCTAACTACCTCACTAATAAGAGAGACAGCATTGCATTGTGTGGGTAGGAATGAGAGCGTTTTTCCCTGGTAATATGACAGGTTAGTGTGAATTTTTGGTGGCTGTCAGTGCAAGAATTTTAGATGGCTGGTGCACCTCGTCTGGCCTGCTGCCATACTTTGCAGATGGGTCCCTACCCACATGATGCAATGTTACCTCTCATATGAGTTAGTTTTATAAGGCCTCCTTGTGTCTTTATAACCATTTTTCTGTTATTTGTTTGGTTTTCAGTGTTACCTCTCTTGCGCCAGTCTCAAATTCACACCAGGTTGATTAAATTCGCACCACTTGCTCCTGTCTCCAAGTACACTCGCACCAACGAGATCTCGTAGAAAATGTCATACTCTGCACCCTGGTATATTCATGGTTTAATGTAGCAAACAATGATTATGTTGCTTCCTTTTCTGCTGTCACGTTTGTGTAATGACTAATAACTTGAAATACAGTTATGTGATGAATAGAATTCTTATAAAACATTTTGACCCTAAACCAAGTTTGTGCTCACATTTAAGTATTGGGAATTGGTCTTCCATTCCATATTTTTGGCCTGTCTTTTCCTCATGCTTGTATGAATTTTTCAGGTGCTGCCAGTGGCTTAAGATCTGTGGATGGTCCCTCACTTCCTGAAGCTGCTGAGGAACCACATCTTGGACCAGGGTCTGAGGCTACCGGGTCCAGAAGCACCGGTGGTAGACAAGGGCCTCCCCCAGCAGCTTTTGGCAAAGGACAATACCGAGCTGCTGCTTTGCCACGCCCTTCAGTTGAAGCATATAAAGGTATGGGCCATCAGTTTTGTGCACCAAACTTTACTTGCGGTTTTTTATAAGTGCTGGACGTGAAATTTAACTGATTTGTAAAGGATTTTAAATTATTCAGTGCTTGGGAGTGCACCTTTCCATTTGGTTTGTACCGTTTTTATGAATATACTGTGTACAAGTGTATTTGCAGAGGCAAAATGGATTGCATTGCTATCAAATGAATCTCAGGTCACTCATTCAAATGAACATATCAATATATTTTTCTCTGGCAACGGGAACATAGCAATAATTTTAGTGGTGCTCTTTTGAATAAAAAGACATTATGAACCTTTCCCTGATAGGTGAAAATAGATTTAACCAAATTTATAAATGTGTGAGAGCTGAACATGCTTCACCTCCTAATATTTGTTAAGTTGAACAATCATGATGAATGACTAGATTTTGAACATTTGGCAAGTGTCAGTTATTTGCTTGATATAGCAAAATATCCAATAAAACTGTTCGTTTTGACTAATCGCCCATCAGTTGATGATTGTCAGATGAAGTTTATACCAAAAAATTTCCGTCAGGTGACTGGCCAGGAGCGACAGCGAGTACGTCCAGCGGCCCAGATGCTCAGCGAGCGCGTGGGAAAGTGTCTACTCCACCTATTTGGTCAGCGCTTCGTCAAGCAGGCTCAGTTCATCATCACCTGCGACGAGATGTTCGACACCTGCAACTTTCGGTGCTTCCTGGACGGCAAGGCTCATCGGTCAGCATTCGGCTTGGAGCACACCATCAATGCTCTGTATACTTCTCTGCTCGAGTTCATGCGGCTGATTCGGGACTCCCGAGTCGGATGCCAGAGCAGGTACCATTCCAGAACGGGTTCATCATGTCCTTAACAGCACTGCGAGGTCTCCACAGCATGCTCAAGAACATTTACGGTGTCAAGTACTTTCTGACGTCTCGGGTGAATCAGGACATGGCAACGAACTTCTCTCAGGTTAGGGGCTTGGGAGCAGGCAACACCCATTCAACGGCGGTGGAGGCCAAGACTCGTGTTCTCATGCTAGACCACATGCTGATGGAGCCCCAGTCTCGCTGGAAGAGGAAGAAGAAGAATCAACCTACCTAAGTGCGGCTACCCTGCAACTGGACACCCCCTCCCCCTGCCCCCGACAGTCATTACTGAAGAGCTTGATGACATCGCTGCTCTGTGTGATCAGATGGAGAGGGTGCAGCCGTGCCCCGCTTCACCGGTACCGGACAGCCCGGAGCAGGACTGGCTGGACGAGGATGACCAGGACGACGCCGCGGAACGAGCTGCTCCGTCAACAGGCGACGCGAACCAAAAACTGTGTAAGCAGGCACCGGCCTACGTGGCGGGCTTTGTTGCTGCAAAATTCAAATCTGTGGACAGCTCTCTCTGATACATATCATCGACCGTGCCTGTAGTAGATGAAAGTGGGAAACTGGAGTGGTTGCAACGTCTCAATAGGGGTGGTCTCACAATACCAAGTGAAAAGTGGCTTAGGTAAGTAGGGGAGCTAAAGGTTTTAGTTTGTGCTATGCATGGACCAAGCGACATCGATAGGAAACCAGGATTCATTCGCCGTTTGACTACTGATGTGCTGGTTAAATTCCCGGACCTTGCCGAAAAGGTAGCGCGAAAGTACGCGGTGACGAGGACAAATATGCGGGTGAAGTGGCTGCAACGGTTGTATGCGGAGGGGAAGCGAAAGGCAAGGGCAGAACAGAAAACTCGTCGGGAAATGAAGAGAATGCGTTACTACATTTAGTAAAAGTGATTTAGTAGTATCCTCAGGTAGCCAGCTATTATTGATAATACTGTATCTGCGCCCAGTCCGTATACTAATCGGGCATTTGCCCGCTGTAGCGCCGCGTCAGAGGTACGAGTCGGTGATTGATAAAGGATTATTGATATATTTTAGGAACGTGCATTGATCTATATATCTATGATAGAAGTGATAACATTTGTGTGTACGTTTGGTTTTTCACATGTGTTTTTGTGATTTAATGTCCCTTGCGCAAAAACATTAAAAACCTAAAAAATAGCGGGGAGTGGTGGGGCCCATAATATTTGCTATTCATTTTTCTTCTTTGTTTTTTTCGAAAAGTAAATGGGCACATTGGAAAGGGAAGGACACTCCTGCATACCCAACAATGGGCAGGGGCAAAATTTTATGCGTGATCTGTACATTTTGTGTTGCGTAGTTTGTTGCCGCCGTAAACTTATCACTTATGTATGCTAGTGTTGGCTTCCCTGTTATGTATAGTAGTGTGACTTTTGTACACAGTGCCCTATTTTTGGTGCATCTGAACAAGAAGTGAGGTATTTGTCATATATTTATCGTGGCAAACGGCTCAGTGACTGAGACTGCGTTAGTGCGCAAACCATGCAAGAATACGTGTGGAAGTGGACGCGACACCACACAAAACATGTGACGGCGTTACGATTTCGTTTAGCGTTTGTATACCGTCGATTCTCTGCTCACCTATATCATGAATAAATGTATCATTATGGATGGCGATATTTCATTGGGAAATGTCTGCCGAGGTGGTGTTGAATTAAATAGTCTTTCCGAAAAATTGCGCTCAATGTGATATCAAAGGAGCTTCTTCGCTGCCGTGATGAATATAAATCACTGCATTGGTACATAAATTTTATTCCACGGTATTTACCTAAGCGTTTTAATACAAATTAGATCGTTTTCTGGTGAAGTTGCTAAATCTTCGAAAGAAAATGCCTTCCACGTTTGTTGTGTTGTGCCCTTATTTAGCTTGACAAAGTTGAGAAAATGCCTGAAAATAAATAGCCATTGAAAAATGTTCCGGCTACACATATCGCTGGTAGTTATGTTAACACGCGCATTGACGGGGTACGACGGGGGCGGGTACCCGCCCCCCCTCAGGTTTTTTGGAGGGAGAAGAAAAACGGCGGCGTGTAGCGCCGCCGTACTTGGCACACCTTTTTCCTCATCATTTTTACAGCTTCTGTAAATATTTTAAGGTTAGGTCATCTCAGGTCCGATCACCAGTACAGGTCAAGTGAGCTGACCTCAAAAAAACGTTTAAGATAGCGTAAGTCGGAGCACGGTGAACTTATCGGATTGAAACTCATATCACATAATGGGCCCACCGAGTTCTCTAAAAGATGTTCCGGTATTTTTTATATCGATGACCTAAAGTCAGGTACAAGGCATGACCTCTCCGTTGGAAATACATGGGAAAAATGTTTTTTACTGAATAAAACAGTAACGGACGGTGACAAAGCGTTCACTCTAGTTGCATTAGACTCACCTTGTCTTTGCGGTTCTAATGATATAAATTTTATATAATTTGACCTTGACCTGACTTCAGGTCAGGTCAAATCCTTGATGTGACCTAGCAAAGTCAAATTATATATCATTCGATTCAGGGGCGCCACCACGGAATTTTCGCAGGGGGGACAGACCCGGGCTGATGCTGACCGGGGGAGGCGAATTTTGAACATATTCGGTAACTGACAGCATTAATGACCATTGACCCAAAAATTTGGGGGGACATCCTCCCTGGTTGGCCAACAGGGGGGACGCGTCCCTTCCGTCCCCTCCCCTTTCGGCACCCATGATTCGATTGGGCTTGCTACGAGGATTGCTATAGTTAAAGGCGTTTTGCTCTATCTTAATTTGTTCAGATGTAAGGACCGAAAACCTAAATTTATATGTTATCCCTAGGACGCGCATGTTTCGACTTCTCGTGACTTTAACCCTCGCCCCACCGGGAAGGCCATCGATAGCCCCCTAAGGTTTTCGGGATAGCAGAAAAACGACGAGGCGCAGCACCGCGGTTGAGGGCTCTACCTCTCACTGCATCATTTTCCCATCATCCCTGAAATTTTTACCCCGGGTCACCCAAGGTCAGGTCACCAGACGAGGTCAACCAAGGTCACCTCGCTTCACTTTAGAGCTCTGTAAGAGCTACATTTCAAAGTCGATCGATTTGAAACTTCCTACACTTCATGACCCCTCCAGGGTCTACAAGGTGTATATCCGGGATTTTTCGATTTCGTGCCCTGAGGTCAGGTCACGAGGCGACCTCTCCCATTGGAAAAGCATGGGAAAAGCTATTTCATGATATAAAAGCCACAAAAATGATTGCAAATACTCAGACTGCTCAGAACAACGTTTTTGGACACCCTTTCACGGATCCCAGGGGTCATATTTGCCCTTTGACTTTTCCAAGGTCATCAAGGTCACCGGAGGTCAAAAACAGTATTTTGACAATAACTTTTGACCTAATTGAGCTAGAGCGATGAAACAAATACCATCGTGTTTGTCTTGTCACTGGCTTTCAATTGATATACGGCAAGGTCACTTTTGACCTTTCGTGACCTCAGGTCATATTAGGTCACGAGGTGACCTCTGGCGGTCAAACCACTGGCGGGGGTCTTTACGTTCCACATAGCGGAAAAAGTACAGGCAATTTGCTATCAAATGTACTTTACCAGGCCTCAATATCTCTAATGACATAAGAGTTATGCCCAGTTTGCTTAATCATTGCATATTTGAGTGAAAATAGCCGATCTTGACCTAATTTGACCTCTGGAGGTCAAACCATTGACCTGAGCACTAAAACATGCGAAGTAATTTCTTACTGAATTCACGCGAGCTTTCTAATGCACTTTGCAGATTTGCGCTAACGCCCATATTTTCGGAGTTAGAGGGGGGCCATCGATGGCCCCCGGTGGGGCGAAGGTGGCGCCGGACCCCGGTGGGGCGCGGGTTAAATGTGACCGGACAAAAAATTGTACAAATATTTTCGATGGAGAAGAAGATTGGTTACCCGACGCCGTTTACCGTTTTTCGTTACCTACCGTGATTCTCGAGATCTTAGGGGAGGGGGGCGGATACCCACCCCTCGTCAAGGCGAAGGTGCCTCAGGCCCCCGTCAATGCGCGCGTTAAATTAGGAGACATTAAAGTTGTAGTGAAACTTTCCCGTAAGGTCATTTTCATTTCCGCTGGGGTCTAGAGGGTAAGATGCTCCAACGATAGAGCACCTGTGCCAATGATCGCCGCCACGGCACCTAGAATTAGGGGGGGCAAACCCATGTCTGCCTCTTCTGGGTGGGAGCGAACTTTTTTTTGCTCTACAGACCTTGTGTAAACATCTTTTTCAGTGCTCGTAAGACCTAGTATAAAGCTACATCTCCAAGTACATGATCGCTCTCCGGGGCGAGGGGGAGCGAATATTTTTTACTCTACAGACCTAGAGCAAACACTTTTTTCACAAATTTCTCCGGCATTTTGGGGGCCAAAAGATAGTTTGGTCCCCTCCAACGCTTTGGGGGCGATGGTCCCTCCGATACACATTTGGTCCATCCGATATACATCAACTCTACAGCACAGCCCCTGGCCATCCTCGGCGCTCATAGATTCTGATCTAAATGCACCTTTTTCCCTCTACAATAGAAAACCTGGATCAGCCATTGCATGTTTCTGTTCAGAGCACCATAGTCTACACACTTGAAACGCTAAGAACGGGTCATCACTATTCTTAATTGACCAGACTGAGCCCATTACAGCCTTTGGGGTACCGCCAGACAGATTTTCATCTCTAGTTGGGTTTTGAAGTGAGCCAACGGCAATTTGCATCACTCCCGGCCGGCTCCTGGGTACCCGTGTGTTGGACTGCTGGCAACCTACAAACTCTTTTGTGATGCGCAGGAGCATTCCTCCATATTA
This sequence comes from Lepas anatifera, assembly GCA_034440635.1. Classification (NCBI taxonomy): domain Eukaryota; kingdom Metazoa; phylum Arthropoda; class Thecostraca; family Lepadidae; genus Lepas; species Lepas anatifera. Next base: position 875,364 of record JAOTON010000972.1, on the reverse strand, counting down.
CGGGCTGGCTGCCGTCTGCATTCTATAAAAATACGATATTGCGCATGCGCGTTGCAGAAAAACCTGCCAGTCCGCCTGCAGCCGAACACATCTCCGGTTAGGTCGGGTCGGACGGTAGGTAGAGGTTGAATTACTTTTCTTAAATCTGCCTTGAAGGATAAATTTGTACAAATAATGACTAAAAAGTGTAAAAATATATTTTGAATACAAATATATTATATGAGAAACATCAAAACACAATTTTTGTAACCATGGCAACGAGAAAACACTGTCCCTGGCTAGTGATGGAGTGCTTTTTTTTTTGGGGGGCCCCCCCGCTGGGTTTAATACTCTAAGTGCTATTGATAAATATTTCAATAATTGTGATGCGGCCTCCCAAAAATTGGTCGAAGATACAAAAATGATTAGTGGTTTCAGGATCAGGATTTTTTCAAATATCATGAAACCACAATAACATTTTTCGCGTATGTCCCTTTAAATAGATAACAAAATGCGCTGAGTTTCGAAACTTTGCTGGATTTTAGCATTAAAATGTATGTACTTAAGCAAGTAACCCAGGTAAAGGATTTCTGTTCCTTGGCGTTCTTCATTAACGTAACCTTTCCATTGTCAACTGCAGACTTGGGCTTCCCCGTGGGTACATTTCACACTTGGCGCAATGTGGTGCTCTGCTCTACCCACGTAAAGTCATAAGAACTATGATGAATTTCCTGAATCATGAATATCTGATCTATGATCTTCTCTACCATGTGAGTCACATCACAGAACCTTGGCAGCGTCGCCCGGCTGATAGCAAGCGTCGACGTCACCAAATGACGCCAAATGGGCAGATCCGTCGTCCCATTGCGCCTGTATCAAATCCCCTCGCATGGACAGAGCCAAGGTCCCGCACCAGCATAGACCCTCGAACCCATATTGCCGGTTGCAACTCAAATATAAATAAAGTAGATCACCTCAAACAGCTGAGATCGAACGAGCAAAAATTCCCCTTGTGTCTGTTTGCCACCCCCGTCTTCGATCGAACGGACGCGGTTGCACCCCCTGTCTGTTTCCCACAGTACCCCCTCCCCCCACCCTGTTCCCGACCGAACGGGCAGGATGGGCCGTTGTTTGCCGGGCAGGTCTGTTTGCCGCCCCCGCTGCCGTTGGGTCTGCCTGCACGCCTGCGGCGGCAGTGTAATGGCTCGTGAAGTATTCCCGGATAACGGGGTGTGTGTGCCCCGGCGGTGCGGCGCGGCCGTCGTCGGAGACGACGCGTCTCCGCCGCCGACGACAACGGCCGCCTTGCCGCCGCAATGGCAGCGACGGTAACGACGGCCGACCTTATTGATAGCGAAGACAGTGGCGAGGGCTTCCGTATAAAACCAACTCTAAATGTGTGGATTGTTTATAGTTGTGCTTCAATAGAAGAGAGCCATCAGTGTATTACATTGACAGGTGTTGGAGTCTGAAAACGGGCTTAACCCTAGGTTTTCAAGGCTTCGGCCTGACCACCAAGGACAGATCTGATGGCTTACAAATGTTTGCCGCCAGACTATGGAAAGTGAGCGAAATGTACTGAATGTACTGCTCTTAGAACTTCTATTGAAATGTGCAGAGGCGCCCAATGACAGACCGGGCAGGCTTTAAGGCTCGAGGGTAAAATTTTCACCGCTCATAGGGTAGCTTTTGTTTTCTTTCCTGATCACTGTTGTTTTTGTATCAGTAAAACATACCTATCCGGGCACCACAACTGCCTTCGACAAACCTTCCAGCCTCCAGCTCTTACCTAACAAGGAACAGGTCTTGATTGGAAACCAGGCAACGAGGGACACTATTTCTCTGTGGGCGATTATCCGACGGGTTGGGAAGCAATCGGCGGGACTGGTGGCTAGAGTACATCCTGGCCAGTATAATTCGGATCCACTCCGGTCCCTAGTCGCAGTTTTCTCCACAAATCAGTGCCAATCCGCGCGCGCTCCACCATCACCAGTCCGATCCTGACTCATATCCGAAACCTCCGGGTAAAACAACACAGTTCATCTGGACACACACATGAGCCCAGCCACAGATCCAAAACTGCCAGATTATCCGGCCGATCCAGTCCAGACCGATCCGTGGCAAGACCTAGACTGGATATCAGTTCAACTATCCGATCCATGGGCCGACCTGGACTGGATATAAGTTCAACTATCCGATCCATGGACTGACCTGGACTGGATATCAGTTCAAATATCTGTTCCATGGCGTGCTCTGCTGGGGACTGGAGCTGGAGCTCTCCGCTTTGTGTTAAGAACATGTCCCGATTACGCTCCTCCTCCTCCGAGGAAGTAGTAGTAGTTCGGCTCAAAGGGTAAAACTTTTTACTCTGATTCCATTGGTGAAAGCTGTTTTTCTCTGTCTCTCCTGTTTTGTTATTGTACCGGTCCCTCAACAAGGAAAACTGGCCCGAAACGGGTTTTAGCTGATTGAGTCACACTGGCGTGACGGAGCGTGATAAGAAAAAAATATACCCTTATTTTTGGCGTTTAGGCTAATAGTAAAAACCATTATTCTCCATCTGTTTTAGTTTGTGTTGTGTTGGTCCCTCTTCATGGCACATCTGCAAGCAAGAACCTCTAGCATCTGGGGCATGGCCCAATTATTTTGTACTGGCAAATGATTGGATGAGGAGAAAGTTGAATGTAATTGTTTACATTTATTTTAAGTTTGAAAGCCATTTTGATCTATTGAACTCTGTACAGAAATAAATAAATGAATATATATATATATATATATATATATATATATATATATATATATATATATATATATATATACTGTTTCGCGCATGCACCACAGACTCGCCTTTCCGAGGTCCAGATGGATCCCTGTACCAACAAAAGGATGGGGTGGCCGTGGGCCCACTGCTCGAACCACTCATCGCAAACTTTTACATGGCCCACCTTGAAAACGTAGTGTTCTCAGATCCTGAGATATGCCTGTCCGTGCTCTACCGATATGTTGATGATATATGCTTAGAAGTACGAAAACCAACAACACCTCGAAACCATTATCAAGGCATTAGAACAAAACTCGGTACTTAAGTTTACCTACGAAAAGAACAGCCACAACTGCCTGCCTTTTTTAGACATACTCATCAAGGCTACCCCCAACTCATATCTTACACGTGTCTATAGAAAACCAACTAACATCGGTCATACACTTAACGCTAAAAATGAGTGCCCAGCTAGGTACAAGAAAAACGCTTTGAGAGCCTTCAGCTGACGGGCTACAAAAACCAACTCCACTTATGAGCTGCTACACCAGGAATTTTGTAGACTTAACTAGCTGCTGGTTAACAATGGTTATACCAACACTGTGATTGATCAAGAAATCTGCAAACAACTTGATATGAATAGGGAGAAAAACATCTGAACAAAAAACAACTCATGATTTATTCTACCAAAACTTCAAGAACACAGATCATAAAACTGATGAAAAGATCTTAAAGGACATCATAAACAAGAACGTTAATCCTAAGGACAAGGAAGTGAAAGTCCACATATACTACCAAAACAGAAAAAACAATTCATTACGCGAAACAATCCGGTCAAAACAAAGACACTCAACCGCACCCATGTAGTATATTAATTGGTATGCCCACACGAGGATTGTAGACCTCGTAATACTTGCTACATTGCTGCCACCACCACCACCCTTTCACGACGCCTCACCATACACGCCAAAGAAGGGGGACCCAAGGATCACATGGCCAACACGCACAACACAAAAGTCACACACAAAATGCTGGCAGACAACACATTCATCATTGACACTCCAAAAATCCATAGCGAGTCTTCATTAAAGAAGCATTCTACTTCCACAGACGGAAACCATCAATCAATGCACAGATTAGCACACATACATCCATGGCACTATGGGGAAATTAGACGGGTTGTGTTGTTGATTAGGTCAAATTGACTCCCAAACTTGTATCTGTTTAATTTATTTAGGGTGACTGTATTGAATGATGACGTTTAAAATGATGGCTAAGCTAGTGTATGTTGTAATGATGGTGTTTAACATAACGATAATAAAATGCATCTTCTCCATGAAGTGTTATTTTTGCCAGTCGCTTCGTAACGTGCTAAATGCTTTCCAAATCCCAAATGTTTACCTTGGAACTCAATCGACCTGGCGAAATTTTTTTCAAGGTTGTCTTGAATGATAGAGAATTAAATAGATTCAAAACGTCGATTTATTGTGACTTTACGCATGAACTTTGGTGAGCTCATTAACTCAATTCCTTCTAATATTAAATTAACTATCAGCAAAAAACTAAAACTACAAAAGAGACTGGCCAAAGCAAAGAACGCAGCAGAATTTAAAGCAATATGTTTAAAAATATTTTACCCAGATATACCCAAATACACACACACGATATATATATATATATATATATATATATATATATATATATATATATATATATATATATATATATATATATATATATGTGTGTGTGTGTGTGTGTGTGTGTGTGTGTGTGTGTGTGTGTGTGTGTGTGTGTGTGTGTGTGTGTGTGTGTGTGTGTGTGTGTGTGTGTGTGTGTGTGTGTGTGTGTGTGTGTGTGTGTGTGTGTGTGTGTGTGTGTGTGTGTGTGTGTGTGTGTGTGTGTGTGTGTGTGTGTGTGTGTGTGTGTGTGTGTGTGTGTGTGTGTGTGTGTGTGTGTGTCCTGTATTTCTGTTTTGATCCCTCTTCATTGCAGCCCCTCCCTCAGCCACCGCCGCTCGGCGCGGCGTAAAACCTAGGCTAAGGGAAATCCTTGGCCGGGCGTCACCAGACAGAAGTGCGCCTAGTGATCGCAACACACATCTTCCCCCCCCCCCACCCCGCTCTGCCACAATAAACTTCAATCATTTCTTCCTAAAATCGAACTCTGCAGACTTCTATAGGGCGAATAAATGTAATTGCTTAGATCAGACGTATTCGTCACCTCCGTATCCCCTGAGGAAAACTGACCTCTGTATCGTCATTGGCCGGTCAGTTTCCGAGCGGACGTCCTCCGCCGAAAATCGGTTGCGAACCATGCGATTAGTGCCACACGCATTTAACTAGCCCTCGCAATGGAGTTTAGGCCCCCAGAAACGCTGTGAATAGGCCTTGAACACGCGATATTGAGCTGAAAATGGGCAGTTCTGGAACAAATAAAATATCAAACGAGAGGGTTTTCGGCACGGTCTTTCACGGGGATGTCTCAGTTCGAATCCCGTTGTAAATGTGCCACATTCCCTTTAATATAGAAGCTTTCAAATTACAGAAAAGCTCTTCAAATTCCATTTTTATCACTTTTTTGGTAGACCGATAAACGTTTTGTTTCAAAATAAAAGAAGAAATGATAAAAATAAAGGCTAAAAACATAACTGAAAGTGTTGATCAAAATCCTCAGAGGTTCAAAAATCTGCATTCACTGGACTCGTTCATGGGTCCGAGCCTTACAAGCATTCAGGTTTCAAGTCTCTAATATCTGGTCTCAGAACAGACAACTGCGGTCACCAACAGAGAAGGAAACACTGTCATGATAGAAGCTGGTATACATCTTCAACGAATTATGACAATTCTGATTAATGTTTAAACTTACTGCTTTCAATCTTCATGGCGCATTGCTGGGTATCGTGAGGGTAGAGTTGAAAGTTCATCGCACACGACAGCACCAGCGTTAACCTGCAAACAACAAACAGTGGCATTGAACCCATCACCCATTTTGAGCTATACATAAATTTTTGGACTTGTCTGTCTGTCTTGTTTGGATTTGTCTGTTAATGTAAAGCAAAATCTGACTTGTGGAGTTTTACAGACTGTGCCTAACTTATGGCATGATTTTCCAGGCCTAAGTTTATTATAGTTCAATTCATATATTTCATTAAAATCAACCTACACTTATATTTAAACATAAGTAACCTTATCTGAATGCTTTAAGAAGTAAAAGCAAGTTTGAATTGTAAATGACGTATAAATGACATAGCACCCCTGAGGTTTCATCAGTCATCAATGCAACAGCATTAGAAAGCACACACATATTTGGAAACCACAAAATGAACAACTTTAGTTTCCATAAAAGTTTTTAGCTCACAGTTGCGATATTTGCACTTCCCGGGATAAAATACTGTAAGCATAGTTGATATCGGAGACTTTTCTTTTAACATAATACGTCTACTTATAACTTGTTCAAACCAATTATTAGAGATTAGTAAACTTGCATTATTACATTTACTACTATTACGTGGACTGCCGTAGTCTGATATGACCCACGTTGTAAGTCTGTGTACTTTTTATGTTTTTTGTTTCAATATCTACTCTGTTATGAAGGCAAAATGACCTTTGCAGTCGGCGTGCCCCTAAAAACCAAGAACGATGATGGTACTATTACGTGGTATGATAAGGGAAAAGGAAGATATTTGCCGTAGGAGATCTCTTCAAATAATACTGACTTTTAGGCTTGGATTTCGTGTTTGTTTTTGGCATGGAGCAATGAGCATGTAGGCAGCTTCCTTTATCATTATTATTTTCTGTACGATATGACACCTATTCCGGGCACACAACCTTTCGATTAGCGTGACCGGCGGGCCGAGCCCGGCCGCTCATTATTTTCCTTAAGATTCATTAGAAACACCGAGTATTTTCACGACATACAAATATTGTTGCATCGCTGTATCGCTCTGCCCTGGCAATCGCAATTCATGATTAGGGACAACTTATCCCGAATTCAGGGTATCATACTGCAGCCCGGATTAGTGTTAAGCCAGGCTGTTCTTGAAGTGATTCCGTTTTGCAACCAAGAATGTTTTCGTTCGCAGAACGTTTAAGGATGCCACGGTGCTGTAACCCACTGTGGTAAACAATGGTTTTGGGGGTTCAACGACGTACCAACTGCTAAGGTAACATGGCGTCGGAGGGAGGAAGTGGAACGAGCTAGACTTGATCTGAGGCAGGGCGTCAAATCCTGCATCTGCGTGGGCTCAAACCCACGACACCCGGCACGTACAAAACGTCACAGGCCGAACCGAGTGGGCGCTTTTCCACTGAGCCGCTCATACCCACAGAGTGTGGCTCTTCCGAGCACGGGTCTTCGCACGAGGGTGAACAGCCTTGAACTGATGGCCTCGAGTGATGGTCACTTGCGGCTCCTCAAACAGTTTTTTTTTGCTGCCAGTGGCGGTTCCAGGGGAAAAAGGCCCTCCAAACGGAAAAGCTCGGGACAAAACTATGTTCCCCCAAAGGGCATACCTCCCTTATGCCCCAACTCCTTTTAAGTTTATAAGCAGGATTTTGGTGATTCAACTCTCAACTTCAAACAGAACCAGTTAAGTTCAGTGTAAATATTAGGTCTTGGATAGGAAAAAGTACCTGGAGCCCATATTTTGCACCCCGTGACATTTTTTTGCTTTTCGCCTCAAATATTCCAAATTCTACCGTCAAGTCATGTTATTGTAGCTGATTTTTCATTACGTGTTTTTTTTTGCTTTTCGACTTTGGTTTGCCCCTCCCAAACCGACCGGCTAGATCCGCCACGGTTTGCTGCCACCAGGCAGTTATGCGTTATTAAGTCTATGCCTATATTGAAGGAACACAACTGGGGCTTTCGAAAGATGTTCTCATACCGCAGTTGTTTCAGGTTTTTGGCGGATTAACACGCAAACTGGAGGGGGCCAAGTAGGCCCCGCACCTATTTTTCCAAGATGGTCTGAGAACCGCTCGTAGCCGAAAAAAACGATACTTGGCCTTATTTGAGAAAATTTAACGGCGCGTAGATTGGTGAAATAATTTGGAAAATTTGTCGAAATTCATTTTACTTTTAGACTTAAAAAGTCAGACCTGCATTTTGAGATAGCCACAATAGCGCGGTCGGACCAGTTCGCTTGCAGTGGAGACCGAGCGGTGACGTCATAACGACATATAACCGAAATGGTATGTGAAGGTCACCCCACATGAAAGTCAAGGTCAAGGTCAAACGTCCAGGCCATATCAACACGTTCAAGGTCATTGAACCCAGCACTTCCGGTCAAATGGCGTAATGACTCGACATGCATCTTCGTTATCGTCATCATTATTATCATCACGCTTTTTGTTGGGTAATAAGACGATGGAAACTTTGAAATAGGCAGTAATCCAAGGCTGAAACAATACGATTACATTTGCAGTTCAAATGGACGTCACTAAATATTCCACGCATTAAATCCCAAAAAAACAAGAAATAGCGGAAATAGGCAGGTAGCCGTACACTTATAGAACAACGCGAACCTTTCCATACTTTCCTTGTCCCTTATCGCATATACATATACACGTATTTGTCACATCAAAGTACCAAGCTACCGGTGAAGTATCTGGGTACTCTATACATGTTAGTGCCACTTTTGCATTAGCAAAAACCCCGCCATGAGACTTTGCATGGAATTGTGAAATCCTAGTTCACAAGGTTTTGCTCTTGTCATAGTGTCCGCAAAGTGAAATCTTACAAATGGTCTTACGAGTGCCCTCGTGAATGTTGTTTTGCGTGAACAAACATATTAGCTGGAAGGCGGATCAAAGAGACTGGACGACTACCTCATGGCAGTGTTTTTTTATAATATCATGCAGCAGTCCAGTTGTTCTACACAGACAGTCATCGAGCTAAGTATCTGGATGACACAGGCCATTTACGCACGGCAGGGCACCGGCGGCGTCATCGTTAGATGGAAAACGCGACAGCGCATCTCAAGGAGCACCGGCGCCAGTCGCCAGAATGGTGCTTAATGATGGCCCTGTCGACGCCAAGTCGGGGAAGCGAAAAATCCGACTCCAGGCCACTCGGGACCAGCCGCACAGGCCTTGTAATCCAGAAATACGCTGCGCTGCCGAGCCCCTGGCTCGGAGGTATGTAAGGTACTCGATTTCTGGCAGGTCAATGTAATGGAGCCAAAGGTAAAGTTAGAACTTGGGTGATATGAACAGAAATTATTTTATCTGAAGCTGTGGTAAAAAAGTATATTCATGGGAAACTAACTGGGAAAGGCAAATTTAGCAGGGAGTTTAACACGCGCATTGAAGGGGGCGAGTAAACGGCCCCCCTCAGATTTTTGGTGATACAATAAAAGCAGTGGCGCGTAGCGCCACGGTACTAGATATACCTTTACTTTGGTCATTTTCACAACTTTGGTCAAAATTGTAAGGTTGAATCACCTCAGGTCAGGCCGCCAGTGCAGGTCAAGTGACCTCACCTCAATTTTTTTAAGATAGCATAAGTCACAACAGGGTGAACCTATCCGATTAAAACTCATATCACATAATGGGCCCACCGAGTTCTACAAAATGCATTCCGGTATTTTGATATCGATGACATAAGGTCAGGTATGAGGCATGGCCTCTTCCATTCGAAATACGTGGGAAAATGGTTTAAAATAAATAACTTAGTAATGGCTGGTGGAAAAGCATTTATTTTTACGGATTATTCACCTCATCTTTGCGGTTCTAATGATGTGCATTTTGACCTTGACCTGAACGCAGGTCAGGTCAAAACCTATATCTGATCTGATTTGACCTAGCTAGGCCATATTATACATAATTAGACTTGGCTTGCCGCGAGGATTCCAACGGTGTATAACTATATTTTATAGTTCAGATGTTATGACTGAAAACCTTCATCTACATGTGTATCCCTTTGGTGCCATGCCTTGACCTCCATTGACCTTAAATGTGACCTGAAAAAATGGTTAAAATGTTTTCTACAGAGAATTGGATGGGCTATCCCACACCGTTTACTTTTGATTGGCGTGTTTTTTATCTTGGGGGGGCCGGGTAAGGTGACTCAGACCCCGTCAATGCACGTGTTAACTTTGATCCGCACAATTCTATTTATATCAGATGAAATGCCTCTACATTCTGGATCTCATTTCCAATCCTCTGGAGATAGATGGCTTAGTGGAAAACATCCCTGTCTTCTAAGCAACCGGTCCCGGGTTCACGTCCCGGCGGAGCCTCTGAATAAGTTAATCTGATCCCGCAAATCCCTCCTAACAGGGTGAGAGTTGGAGACGCCGTATGACCTTGGCAGTTGGTGCGTTGTTAAAACCCAACAATAATTATTCCAACCTCTTCTGTTGCCGTTCGAATTTCGATAAAGGTGCCACATTCGAGACGAGATTATAGCCAACGTTCAAAACATTGACATTGTCAGAACATCTCCGCCTTTGTCTCTTGATGTTATTTCGCAACGAAACCATAGAATGTTAACATAGAATGCGAAGAATTTTGGTTTGCAAACTAACATAGTGAACTCGCAGACTTCCTGAACAGTCATTTAGTTTGCAAACATCCCAGTTTGTTTGCAAACTAACTAGGTGGCTCTTTTGCGAACTCCCTAATTGGTCATATAGTTTGCGAAGCAAATATTTAATTTTCTAGCTCACTATTTAGTTTGTAAACTAACTAAGGAATTGTCTGATTCACTGGTTTAACTTACGGAATAGCTTAATTATTTTCCATTCATGTTCTAGAAGGCTAGACGCTCCATTGCTAGCTCACTGTTGATGTATGTCAGGCCGCCTGAGATGTACCAGGATCGCCAACGGAGCAGAAGCACGATCGCAACGCAACCTACCCGAGGACTATTTGCTAAGCCAAACATAGCCAGAAGCCTGCCTAAGACTGAGCAGCATTACCAGAAGGCAATAAAGAGCTCAATTTTGAAGATTAATTGGTTCTAGAAGGGGTAGTTTCCTGCCGGTTGGAGTTTAAATGTTCACTAACTTCATTTTGATGGCGAAGGTGACGCACCCGGAACCCGTGTTAGTGTGAAAGTTACTTTGAGGTGCACGCTATTTCTTTGTCCCATTACTGAACACTAGCATTTGTTCCCAAATACCTGAATGTGTTAACATTGTTTGTGTTTTCATATATTTAGGTAGTGTATATTTGTCAGAATTAGGTAACCGTTCTATATGTCTGAACATACATTAGGAGGACCCATTTAGTAACTTTTTATATGATCTTTTGTTACCAGTTGGTCTCTAATGTTCCCGGACCCGCTGATTTCAAATCAAAAACCAATTTTTGAATTTATGTTGCCCACGCCGAAACTTGTATTTTATTTTTAAAGAAAAAAATATCGCTTATCGACGCCCATAGCGCAGTCATCAGAGATGATAACATATGTCCCTGGTCAGACAGAGCAGAGCTGTTCTGAAAGAAGCTCTTCTTAACCTTCGGCCGTGTGGGGGTCTTTTAGGCCCCCTCGGGTTTTTCCAAGGTGACCAAAAAACGGCAGCGCACAGCGCCGCCAAACATAGTCTAGCTGTTTCTCTCTCATTATTTACAAATTTCTTAAAATTTTAGCTCAAGGTCATATCAGGTCAGGTCACCAGGCCAGGTGAAGTGACCTCACCTAAAAAAATGTTTAGGGCCGCATAACTAAAAGAAGGGTCAATCGATCAAGTTGAAACTCATACCAAATATTGGACCCACCAGGAGCTACAACATTTGTTCCGGGATTTTTTATATTGGTGACCTAAGGTCATGTGCAGAGCATGACCTCCCCATTGTAAATACATGGGGAAACCACGAAATGAGCTTTTCTTAGTAAGTATGGATGGAATCAACTTTAAACATCGGTTACGACTTGCTCTTAGCCCATTTCTGAAGTTGATGCCAAACATTTTGGCTTGTGACTTTTAAAAGGTCACCTTAGGTCAAATAAGCATTCTTGGTGTTTTGCTCTATGAATTTTAAATAAACTATGATAGAACCTTTATTTTGTCACCAAAGTGTTTGTATGAAGACTGCAAGTCAAATTATACATCATGACTATACTAGGTCAAGTTGGGTCAGACCGTTAACCTGGGTCAGGTCAAATTCTTAAATTTGACCTGACATAGCAATATTATATATCATTCGATTCGTATTGACGAGAGGATTGCAATGATGTATCAACTATGGTTGTATCTTGTTTGGTTTGGAAGTAAATAGCGAAAAAGGAAACGCCCTTATGCATGGGTGGCTATGGACATTCCCAAGAATGTGCCCAATATTTAGTGACCTGTAGCTCCCTAGGCTTTGACCTGACACGAAAATGAATGCCACTGTAATGAAAGAGCAACTCAAGAGCTTTCGAATGGTGTAAAAAAATGTGTCCAGCTATCATAGTTTCTGAGATATATGAGGTTTTCTTAGTACACCTCACATTAGGGATTGTGACCTATTTTGACCTCTGGTGACCTTGATATTGGCCTGACAAGAAAAATGACCAAAGTATTTTCGATATAGTTTTTGAAGAGCTTTCGATTGCCGTTTTGCGCTTTTTTCTAGCTCTCTTAGTTTTTTAGATCGTGGGGGTCTTTTTAGCCCCCCCCCACCAGGGCAAAGGTGGTTCGTACCCGCCACCGGGGCAAGGGTTAACTATAATCCTGTAAAACTGCAGGTTCATAACGCTTATAGTGTTTAAGCTATTGCATTTCAAACAAAGCTTCCATATGTGTCAGGCGATACGGGTGGGATGCGTACCAGTCGATTTAGCTCTTAAAGAAATTAGAAGACTGGACCATAGTCGGCCGTTGACGACAGCTGATTTTATGCTGAGGTTGTACGTCTCACATCATCACATGGGGACGCTGAATGCAAAAATCTACAGTTCATTGTCCAGTTTTACACTGGGAGTGTACTTCCCAATGTGGTTCCGTGCCAAGATACAGCACAACTGGCCAGACGGGCCACGTCTCTTGCTTCGCCAGCTTCAGCTGACTCAGCTGCAGCACACGGAAGTCGTCGATATCGTGATGCCATACCTCTACACTAGTGCCTGCTATGCTCACAGGGAGAGGATCCTACACACGCTCCTGTGCAGTGATAAGAAAGCAGCGAGAAAGTTTGCTATGCAGTGTATCAAGAGCATCCGCGGCCAAAATGAGCGCGGAGATCTGAGCGTCCGTCCAAGACGAACCCTCGGACTGAACTAGGCCGCGACAGGTCTGAGGAGCCGATACCCTGGGACGAACCCTCAGACTGAACTAGGCCGCGAAAGGTCTGAGGAGCCGATACCCTGGGACGAAGCCTCAGAACCAGTCCTGACTTGTGACATAGCGACATCCGCCCTTGGTGAATTTAAGATAGTCCAATATCCGTCCCGCAGTTCTTTGCACACGGTCAGCTTGTCGAAAGGTATGCGAATCAAGTCTCACTCAGGCCCAGCCAAAGATCCGGGGTCGCCCTTCCTGTGACGGCAAGCCGGCGATCAGATTGACCTTTACCAATGTGGTCCCGTGTAAATAATTATCAAATTCAAACGTCTTCTACAAGTACAGTGTACCTTGAATGAATTCAATTTTCCCCTTATAATCCTACATTCAATTTATGCCCAACATCGGTCCTCTCAGGATAATTTCCTTCCAATTATTTACAGGTATGTGCGTCTAATGTTATAGTGTATTTTATCATGTTATACCTTGCACCCCTTTACTACCGCACGCGAACCACCGGCACACACCACGTGCCAGGCGTGCACCCCCACGCGCCAGCCCGAGCGGCGGGATCTCGGGCGCAGCGCCCACCGACACGTGTGCGGGGGTAAGGCTTTGTCCTGTGGACGTATATAAACCGCATTCGTTCGCCAATACAGAGATTCGGCCTCCAAGACTTTGCCTTACAACACTAAAGCTGGCTCTGCAGCCTCCACAAAGGAAGTGTCTTAGTTACTGCAGCCATATCGCTGCTATCATTGTGCGACGTCCACTGTGCGACATGATTCCTTTAATGGACTGAACTTAGGTAATAATCTTGGATTTCACTGGCTGCTAAGACGGTGAACAGGTAAGAAAGGTAAGGGACTTCATACGAGCAGGTTAAAAGCACCTTCAGCTCCTGCCGGTGTTGAAGCCCAAGATGACCATGTTATTCATGGTTGGACACGTGTGAGTATCACAACTGAGCAGAGGTCAGAAAAATTCCGAACGTGCCAACAATGTTGAGGAATATCTTCAGCTGCCGGGGAGCCTGTACACTTTTCATTCTTCCTCTACTGCAGTATTTCCGCTCTTCGGACATGTAAACATTATGTCTTAGGTACTTTTAAGCTGTTGATTTTCCCACGTAATGAATTATTTAATCATTGAACATTTAGATAGTTATTCATGGCGACATTCTGACTTTGACTCTTTATTCTTGAGGTCGAATTAAAATGTGGACTACTTGAGCAGTTGACTATTTGAACATCGCTTGAATTCATATATCTGTGGTCCTTCGCTTCATTATTTTCACTTGCGCTAGCACAAGAAAAAATCTGCTTTCAGCCATTCTAAACGAATCAGAAGCCGAGGGAAATTTCGAGGGCGGTCGGGCCGGGGTCCCCGGGGACTATGGTGAAGTGAATCCGTTCGCATCCCGTTGGAGGCTGGTGGCATCCGGTAGACCCCGGCTGACAAGCTGGCGCACGCGTTGCAAATTGTTATAGAGCACAATGCAAAAAAGTGCGCCGGACTAGTCTCCATAGTTGTTTAGGTTGTGGATTTGAATCTCGCGGTGAACAATATGTATATCAGAGGGGCAAGGTAGTAAATAGTAATAGAGTGTACGGAAGCTGGGTCTGGTTGGGGGCGCATACTCGATGCGCCCACGCGCGGTACTCGGTCAAACCTGATTTCACATAATGTTTGACTGAGGTCGGAACCGTTTAACCCTCGCCCCACCGGGGCCATCGATGCCCCCTAAAGTTTTTCCGGGATAACAGAAAAACGATGAGGCGCAGCACCGCGGTTGAGGGCTCTACCTCTCACTGCATCATTTTCCCACCATCCCTGAAAGTTTTTACCCCGAGTCACCCAAGGTCAGGTCACCAGACGAGGTCAACCAAGGTCACCTCACTTCAACTTTAGAGCTCTGTTAGAGCTACATTTCGAAGTCGATCGACTTGAAACTTCCTACACTTCATGACCCCTCCAGGGTCTACAAGGTGTATATCCGGGATTTTTCGATTTCATGCCCTGAGGTCAGGTCACGAGGCGACCTCTCCCATTGAAAAAGCATGGGGAAAAGCTGTCTTATGATCTAAAAGTCACAAAAACGATCGAAAATGCTCAGCTTGATCAGAAAAGCGTTCTTAGACACCCTTTCACGGATTCCGGGGGCCATATTTGCCCTTTGACCTCTCCAAGGTCATCCAAGGTCACCAGGGGTCAAAACCAGTATTTTGACAATAACGTTTGACCTAATTAAGCTAGAGCGCTGAAACAAACACCATCGTGTTTTTCTTGTCACTGGCTTTCATTTGATATACAGCTGGGTCACTTTCTGACCTTTCGTAACCTCAGGTCATGTTAGGTCACGAGGTGACCTCTGGAGGTCAAACCACTGGCGGGAGGTCTTTACGTTTCACATAGCGGAAAAAGTACTGGCAATTTCCTATCAAATGTACTTTACCAGACCTCAATAGCTCTAATGGCATAAGAGTTATGCCCAGTTTGCTTAAGCATTGCATATTTGAGTGAAAATAGCCGATCTTGACCTAACTTGACCTCTGGAGGTCAAACCATTGACCTGAGCACTAAAATATGTGAGGTAATTTCTACTTGAATTCACGCGAGCTTTCTAATGCACTTTGCAGATTTGCGCTAACGCCCATATTTTCGAAGTTAGAGGTGGGGGCATCGATGCCCCCTGGTGGGGCGAAGGTGGCGCCGGACCCCCGGTGGGGCGCAGGTTAAGGAGTGAGGCCTAGAGTGGACTATTTCAACTGAGTATTGACTAGCCAATGCTCAAAATGGGTGACAGGGGGAGCATGATAAAATGATTTATTAGACATTTTGAAACATCCCAATAAGGTAAGCATTCATAACTCCAACTACCTACCTACCTTCCAGCAAGTGAGACCCAAGTTCGCTTTGATAGCTTACATGTTTCAATGGACACAGTTGTAATTTTTACAGTCAGCATCTCATGCTGTGTGTAGGAAGTGCATGTATAGGTAAGTTTTCCTTGGTCTTTTTCACTCACCATACATCATCAACCTGAAACCTCGCAAACTTTTAAATCGGCCAGTTTAGTTCTATAAGTTGGGAAAATAAACTTAACTTTGCAATTGAACAGTATGTTTTAGAGAAAGTAATTATTCACTCTTGCACTTATCGGGACGACACATTTTATCTGCCTATGATTTTTAAAGTTATAAGGGGATTTGAAAAAAATATAGAGGTGTTTGAATTTGACATCTTTGGATCAAAATGAAATTTTAAAAAAATATGGTCCATTTTTTAACTTCTTGTCCAATTTTGATTTTATGCACAAATTTTGAATGAAAGTGTCAGGGAACATATCGAAACAAACTCTGAAAGCAATTGGGCAAAACAGTGCCGGATCCAGGGGGGCAAAAAAGGCAATTGCCCCCAAACGGAAAAGCTTGGGGAAAAACTATGTTTCCCCCCCAGCGATGGACCTTCTTATTCCTCGACTCCTTTTTAGCTTGTAAGCAAGATTTTGGTGCTTCAACTCTCAACTTCAAACAGAATTAGTGAAGTTCAGTGTAAATATTGGGGCTTGGATAGGAAAAAAGTATCTTGAGTCAATATTTTTCACCCCGTGTTCTTTTTTTTGCTTTCCGTCTCCAGTTCCCAAAATCCTACCGAAAAGGCATATTGTAACGCAATTTTGCACTGCACGACGTTTTTTTTGCTTTTCGACTTTGGTTTGCCCCTCCCAAACCATCCGGCTAGATCCGCCACTGGGGCGAAACTATGAGAGATATTGGGTTATACAAGAAGGCCTTTACGAATGCGTCAAATGTGCCCATAACTTTTGAAATTGCCAACAAATTTCAAATTCCTTTTTTGTTCGAATCAGTGTCCTAAGTTACTAAGGAATATGTATATAGAACAAAAATATTTACCTCCAATGATTTAAGAGTATTAGTCAATATTTGATTATTTTACACTTAAACCATATTTTTCATGGCCTGAAACCCATCGAAACTAATTCTGAATAATATCCCCTAATAAATACTATATTTTTATTACCTGAATGTGACAAATCAGGACCATGTGCTTAGGTTTCTGCTCCACAGCTATAATTGCCTCTGGGGAGCATTCTTCTCATCTCGAGACATCAACTGGTCTGCGTTGGGGAACAAAATTACTTTTTCTGACCTCTGCAACTTATCGAGCACCGTTTTAACCTGTTTGGAAATAGTCACGCCTTGTTCTCAGTGGATGTTTTTCTTCCGTAACAACAATGGTGGCTCATCAGTCAAAGTTACCTACGTCTCCAACGAATACTTTTGAAAACTTACAGTGATTGAGAACCCATTCCATCTTAGATTCGGAACGCATTCGAATTTTCTTCATGCTGTCACCACCGGAGGTTTTCCTGCATCTACCGATGAGGCACTGGGAAGAAATCCTCGATTTGAATATGCGTGAATGGTGTACATACATTACATGTCTGTGTTTATGTCAGGTACGCATCAGTCTGCAACGCAGACTCTGATATATTTTGTTTAGGTGGTTGACTTAAGGATCCCAGGTGTAATTATGTTATTATATACGGAAGCTGATATTCTTTAGAAATTCTCTGGTGATGTTTCTAATCATTGCGTGCCGTGAAAAACATTTGAGATCGATTTTCCATACATTACCGGATGTGCCTCGACATGACGAAGCTGATTATCTTGGTCAGCAATTCGCAAACATTTGACTGGCGGTAATTTCTAAATTTTTTACTTTTTAGGAATGTGTTGTTTTAATCGCTCTATCTATTCGAGGAAATTAGATTGGGCCATTATTTTGCCTGGCTATGCAAATTGGTTCTCTAGACCAATGTGACGTAAAAGAGTGAACGGATATGCCATTTTGAAACACATTTTCCCAATTTCCAGCGATATAATTTTATTAACACACGTAGTGGAGAGGGTCCTATAGTGATCCCCCACCCCCGACTTGATTTTTCTACAGCGGCTACAGAACTGATCACCGCTGGAAAACGGTACTTGGCTAGATTTGAGAGAATCCATGAGCACGTCGATTGATCAAATAATATTCGAATCGGTCCACAATTGTTTGAGTTATAGGTTTCCAAATTCAGACCTATATTTTGACACCATCGCAATCGCGCGGTCGCAGCAGTTCGCCTGCACTGTAGACCAAGTGGTGACGTAATAACGGCACATAATCGGGCTACATGTCTAGGTCACCCCATATAAAGGTCAAAGGTCACAGGTGCATGTCATCAAACCCAGCATTCTGGTCAGATGGCATTATTCAGCATGGCGTATGTCATGCTATGACTTTACAGTTAGGGCTACTTCATATGAAGGGCAATGTCAAAGGTCTTATTTCAAGATCAAGTCCTTATTTTCCAGCCAAAGGCTTATTTCCTTAGGTCCCACCTTGATCTCAAACTTTCACAGAACATTGTGTGGGACCTTTACTCTACGACCTTATTCCTCGTTTAGGCTATTTCTGGCCTCTTGCCGCTTAATCACGGCATTTCCCAATACGTCTCCAGGACGGCCCAGATTCGACACTTCGACCTCGTTTGACCTTGAAGACAATGACCTAGGCCAAAGTATCATGTAGTTTCATGTAGATTACCATCGCCCCCACATACCCCTAAACAGGCGTTTTTCTAACCCTATTGGTATCTGAGATCTCAGGGGGTCATTTTAGAAGACCCCTCCATTTCACATTATCGTCAGACCCTTTTCCACTGTGCGTTAAAAAAATTATAGGCACATATTGGGCACAAAACGTGGAGTGTCCGTTTTCGATAGACCTATATTGCAATGCATTGATATAGGCTGCGCTCCATACTTGCCTTGGCACTGATGAAGGTCATCCTGCTAAGCACCTAACGCGACTCGGAACAGGTTCGACAGTAAGTTTTACGTCGCTTCCTGTTGAATGGCCGTGACATGGAACCTCAGCCCGATGTGGGAATCCAGAAAGGTCCGTAAGCTTTCTCAGTGTGAAGCCTCTCAAAGCAGGCTTAACATGGGACGGCTGACAGTTCCGTCCGTGCCACACTTGTTTAGCTAGTGTATAAGAAATCGGGAAGACCGCCTAATTGGGTGTAATATTGTTTCTAGTACAGTTTAACGTGTAGATTCCACATCTATAATCTGCGAAATCCATGGCTGTCGTCATTTTTTCATCATCACCGGCAATACACACAACTTCCGACCCCATCAACTTCCAAAATATTGGACGAAACAGTATCACGTTTAGTTTTTTTAAGCCATCAAAGTGCTGAGAATCCAGCTCTCGAATCAAATGTCACAATTTTCGTCTTAGCATCTGCTATTTTGACAGGGAACTGCAACAGTCTTTACACAGAAACCAATGGCAGATGTCATGGACAACCTACTCTGTCCTGACAACAGCTTAGTTTGCTACGAAATGTAACGTCTGTGAGCATTTTTAATGTGATATGTTTAGCCTGATTTTGAAGTATCATACTGTATCGCAAAAAACTGGCCATTCTTAAACAGCGTGTAATTTTTCTTGCAAATACGACTCTGTCAAATTTACTGCAGACGCAATGAGTCCCAGAACCCAATGTCAGAGACCGCAGCTGGCCGGGCGCGAACCGGGCTATCTATCGCTGATCAGCAGTTCCGTGTGGGGCGGGCCTTTGAATGCATGTGACCATAAGCGTCGCCACCGGCAAAAAGTGGGGGGCAGCCAAACTTCAAACTGACGCTGACAAAAAAAACTTTCCACGTTAGGAACAAATACTGTTCGAATTTAGGCTCCGCGTTGCCTTCTGCAGCGGCTGGTTAAAAGAATGTCCGGTTTTCTCCCATTTTGACTGAGATAGGGAAATTTTGGCCAAAAAGTGGGGGCCAGGCCCCCTGCCCACCCCCCGGCAGCGACGCCTCTGCATGTGACCAAGGTGTAAAGCTAGCAGAAGTCTTCCATGCAGCGCACTTCCAAGTTCAAAGTAAAGGGGTCTATTGGCTTATTTCAAACCCTGGATGAATACCTTCCATATGGTTGCAGTAATCTGTTTGGTCGTAAGCCATACGTCTCGCCCACTCGCTGAAAATACCATGCTAGCGAGTGAACCAGCATACAACTGCCTGTCAACCGGGAACTTAGGCAAACAGTTGTCCAGTTCAGAGCGCTATTGGGCCAACATTAGTCCAATAACCGCAATACACACTCCCTCCCCTGTAGTTTCCCAAACAAGTTACAAATGTTTTTGTCAAAATCCAACTCTGAAATAGTTTCCCTACATCAAACATATGCACTATCTTTCCACCACTGAATAAACTTGGCCGCCGTAGTGGAATCTGACGTTCGGTTCTTGCACCAGTGCTTCTTCTTGTACCGCGTGCTATTTGCGTCGTGCAGAAATGCTGTGAATCGAGTTTTATAGCGAGTCTTATGATCAACGTTTGGGATTTAACTGATTATCAAGTGTTATTTTGATGACATCACATATCGTTAGAAGAGAGGATATATTTATGTTTCTAGTTTATGGAAGTGGGGGAAATGCTGTTATCTGGTTTTCAGAGTTAGTTAGTTAAGGGCTTTTTATAAGGCGTTCTGTGCAAAGCACCTTTGCCCGCCTCTAAAGTGTGGGGGAGAATTTTCCGGGAGGGGTGTTTACTTGAATGTCGCAGAACAAGGGACGAATCTTATTTCAAGGAATGGGTCGCGGAGTGTAGCAACACTTGCGAGGGAAGGGGATTGCTACGGCAGAGATGCCGAGACTGGGGCACAGGTAGGATTTAAAAGGGTACGTGAAGAGTCTTGCCAGCGTAAAGATTAGTTTTTTGAATTTTGTTCCTTGTTATCGAATAACCGTTTGCTTACGTTACTCGAGTTCCTCCATTGAAAAAGAATAATTTTGGGTTATTAGAAATACCCGCAAGCACCATGACGTGATGCCGCGGGTCTTTATCCTGCAACCAGGAGGTGAGGTTACAGCACCCTCTCTGGCTGGGTAGCCGCCGCATAGAGGAAGAGAGAAGGGTAATAGAACAGATAGAGTGTTAGGGAGGGGTGTGAGTTGGTTAGTTGTTAGTCTTAGACGTGGTTAGTATAGTTAGTAGTCCTTAAGTTAGGGTTAGTTGGTTAGCAAATATGAACGGATGGTTAGGTAGGGTTAGTTGGTTAGTTGAACCTTTTTTGGTTTTGTTTTTTGTTTTTGTTTTTGTTTTTGTTTTTTTTCCCTAGGGTGGGAGTTATTCCCTTTAAGGCACCCGTTTGAAGACGAAGAAACATCTGGGTGTTCTTGAAAGTACCATGTTCGTGTTTCCCGTGTGGGCTTTAACCATCCCAGTCACTTTTGAGGCGCTATATCTAACAGTTAAGCCGTTAATCCTATGTTTGTGGCTCAAAACCTGCGACTGCTGTCAGCGCCATCTATGGAGAGCCCCAGTTGCTAGCACCTAATATACGATTCTATGCCCATTTTTTCTTGCGTAACGGCTTCCCATGACCATAGATAACATAATGTTAGACATGTTTCTGAAAATCACGTCCAGGCTGTATTATTCGGGGGTTTGGGGCTCGAGAAATTTATTTCTGAGGGTTTTAAAGGGCAACCGGGACTCATAGCCCATGTATGAAATTCGTCCGCGGAAACTCGAGGAATATGCTATGTAGGGAAGGGAGTGAAGTTTCGGAATCAACAACACTTTGGGTCGAATACCTTCGGATTCAATAGATATAAAGAAATTGAAGCTTACCGTGGGACTATAATCAAATCCAGTGGCGGATCCAAGATGACCTTCGGGAGGGGGACGGTAAGGTAAGGTAAGGTAAGGCGCTCGAGCCTCCTCCACCATTGCCTTGGAGCAGCCTCCGGCTGTATAGTTACCATAGGTACCCTGATATTTCAAAAGCAGGAGGATTAAGCCCAGTGCTGGATAAAGTGGGGGAGGGGCTAGGGAGTCTCAAGTTTGCCCCCCGTCCCAAAATGTCGGAGCTTCTATGCTGTATAGTGAATGGAGGCTCTACCAAGACAATGCCGGGGATTTTCGAGCACCTTTGCCCCCCATAAAGTCCTGGATCCGCCATTGACTGAGCCCCTAACCTCTCCCCTTGTATCCTGCACTGATAAAATCCATATATTTCAGTTCATGCGATAACTAATGATAAAATGCATTAATATTACTGTCATACTCACTCCGTCATTGAGCAGTCGCTTTGCAACAAACGGAAAGCATACTTAAACAATCACATCTGGTTACTAAAGGGAGTGGACCACTTTGTGAAAATCCTAAAAAGAACATTTTAAGAACAAGAGAGGTCTGAAAACCAGGAAACATAATTTTTCCTCACTTTTATGCGCTAAAACCAGAAATATATATCCTCTTTTCTAACAAAATGTGACGTCATCAAAATAACACTTGATATTCAGTGAAATCCCAAACGTTGATCATAGACTCGCTATAAGCTCCATTCAGAGCATTTCCGCACGGCGAAAATAGCGTGCAGTACAAGAAGAAGCACTGGTGCAAGAACTGCACGTCCGGTGTCACTACGGTAGCCGAGTTTATTCATTGGCAGAAAGATTATGCATATTTCTGATGTAAAGAAACAATTTCAGAGTTGGATTTTGACAAAAACATTTAACCCTTGTTTGCACAAGGACAAGGGGGGAGGATATGATATATATTGCAGTTATTGGCCTAATTTTGACCCAATAACGCCCTGAACTGGAAAAATTTTTGCCTAACGTGCCGGTGCACAAGCAGTTGCCTGCTGGTGCACTAGCTGGCATGGTATTTTCAGAGTGTGGGCGAGACGTGGGGCTTACGATCAATCAGATTATTGCAACCATATTGAAGGTATTCCTTCAGGGTTTGAAATAAGCCAATAGGCCCCTATACTTTGAACTTTTCAGCCGGCGGAAATTTTATACCGAGAGCTTTGGGTGAAATTAAATATGCTGATAGTGGTTTCTCAACATGCCCTACAAAACTGCTATCTCAGTTCAAAACCAATTATAAAAGTGGGACACTCCCTTTAAGGTCTGATTTATAACTACTGTGCCTGCTATCGACGGAACATTGGCGCGACTCCAGATTTAGAAGCTGAAGTCCTGGACCTCGGTCCACCTCTCGGGAGGCTTCCCCAGCCAAGCTTGATGAGCAGCCGTCACTTCGACAAGCAGCGACAAATCATCAATGAGACTCACCAGTTCCTGCACCAGTCTACTTTCTGCTCCAGTGCTTCAGCGCGCGGCATCCTCAGCAGCTTCTGTTCGATCGCCGGGTTCCCCTCCGGGGTTACAAGCTGAGTGAATAGGCAGAACATCACCACCGGCGGCCTCAGGTGCCACGTATTCCGGCGCAAGAAGTGCAGGGCCGTCTCAGCCACTTTTCTGTCGATGTGTTTGTACTTGATGAGGGGGCAAGGTGTATTTTGAAGTTGTTTATTCTCAGTCAACTTCATAGGGTTAACGGTAAGATCTTGAACAATGGAGGATGCATCATTACTTCTGTGTGCCTACGCCTATGTGTTCCAGCTAATGTCCTCCAGCTGTATCGTGACCTCATCAAGTACAAATACACCGACAGAGAATTGACTGAGACGGCCCGGCATTTCTTATGCCGCACAGAGAAAAATTTTGACGCTGCTATTTGGTGTAATTCTCCATTAACGCTTTAATCGCACCATGTTTAGTAAAGACTACTCCCATGGAACACCAATGAAGCACAGAAACTCTTCTGTGAAAACACGTCGATAATTTTTCGGAGAGTTTTCTTCATATCATGAAAGCTTCACTGCCGGCTCAACTCACACCGACTTGACGCCTCCTCTAATATCGAAGGATCATGTCAGTGCCCAAGGAGTGTTAATGGAGTAAAGGTGGCGTCATCCAGTTGCAATGGCACCCTCAATACGCCTTCTTGTCTCTATCAGCATCACAGAAGCGTCAACACAGCTCGCGCGCGCTCTACCGGTGTTTTGTCGGTATCATCGCGGTGCACTGCGCAGGACACGCGCGCCAAAACGACGCCATTTTTTAGTCGTCAGTTGCCATTGCAAACAGCGAAGAGCGTGGCAGGAAAATTGTGGGTACCTACTGCTCATGGTAGACGAAAGGAATAAAGAGGTGAGTCAAGTGTTGATTGTTTTCAACTGACAATTTTCTTTAAATTTGAGTAATTTGTCTTTTGACTGCCTTTGGGGATAACCATAACCGAAATTTTGCGCTACTGGTCGGCCTTTTCATATACTTACCTGTCCTTGCTAATGGTGGCAGCTTTTACTACGAAATTGTACATGCCGCTGAAACCTAAGCGTAATCCACCATCCACTTAGTAATATTTTAGACTGGAATGCTGCGTCATTTGTGATTTTCTTTACTCGATTCCTGTCAGGGAGGGGTGGGACTGACTTATCCTATACCCCTCATTATTTTCTAAACGGATTGGAATAGGCTACTGAATCTTTTCAGCTCCCCTAGTCCGTCCAAAAGACAACCATCTTTTATCCACCAAAAAAACACAGATTTAATTATTTACATATTGTCTGATAATGTATGGACAGATGTTGTAATATAAAATAAGCAAGAAGTTTTTTTACTATTTATCTCAACTGAGCAACAAAACAAATTTTGGACAGCACTTTTGAAGCACCTTATAAGAAAAGAAACAACGAATTCGGAGAAGCGGTTATCGGTTTCACGCTTTCAAAAATACATGAATGCGGAAATAGGGGTAGCTTTTTCACAAATTTGGTAGTGGCACCAGCCTCTGGTCAACATTGTGTTGACAAATATAGGTACCAGTGCGAAAATCCATTAACTGTGAAAAGTGTCTTTTATAACTGGCGTAGTACGTGAAATTCAGTTGTGCTACCATTTCAGAAGCCGCACCGAGGACGTTGCCGTGGCTGCTGAACGAAGGGGGCCAGGTGTATGTCAAGGAAGAAGTGCCATACATCAGCATACGCGAATACGAAGAGCGCTGCCCGCGTGTCATGGTCAAGGGAAACACCATCGTGAACTGTGAAACAGCAGAGAAAGCCCTTCTGTTCTGGGTTGTCGCGTTTTTTGTTTACTTTCAAAGATACGGCCTCTGCAGGGAAACGGGGCTATTCCTAGCCCGGTATGCCCTTGGCATCGAAACCCCTGTGGGAGCCCTAGGCCCAAAACAAGATCAGGCTATCGAGGAAGCTGCGCGTTATAGGTGAGTCCTATGGGATGACCAACTGTGTGGCGTTGTTCTGGACAGGTTTTTCAGGATGATGGAAGGGTGTTCTGAACGGTGGAAAGAACATGGACGCAGTGTTTGGTCATGTTTGGTCTCTTGAAATATTCAGTCTGCCATAGTAATATAATGCTAAGAATACTGTAATAGTACTATAATAGCTAAGAATGTCAGAATGTGGTCACAAACGTTGTTTCTTAGGGTAGGGGGATGGCGTCTATAAACATCAAGTGGTGTGAATGCCATTTGCGATGGCAGGAAGTCATGCTTCTGGTGTCTGATGGCATAAGGGCAAGTTGGAACCATTTTTACGGAAGCTGCTCACAAATGGTTTTCTTCAAAGCAAATAAATGTGTTATTTGCGATATATCGTGTTTTTCCGTGATGTGATGCACGGTGTGTCAAGCACGATTATGCAGGTTTAGAAAGTTGGTAATAAGCGAGGTGTACCTGAAGAAGAAGGATGTACAAAACGTTTATTAGACGAGTCAACGGGCGTTAGAGGGGAATCAGAGCCATTCTTGAACGGAGCTGCAAAGGGGTTGCAAGGTGCTAAGAAAGGTGCCATTGCAGCGTTATCATAGCGTCACTGCAGTGCCACGCTAGAGTCGTGAAGAATTGCGACGGTTTTTAAAGGGTGTTAGCGTAGAGTCACATGGTGCTTCACCCTGACATTTCCCGCGTCAGTGGATTTTTAGCGCGCTCTGAGCAGATCGGGCCGGCGTCATGATACGATACGCGGGGCTTTCTTGCAGAGTGTGGACCGAGTTTTGCCTGCGCCAGGGTTAAGTTAACTCCACAGAAGCTACTCACAGCATGCGACAAATGGGACACTCCAGGAATGGGAGTCAATTTTTCTCTCTGTGGGAATAAGCGGAACCTGAGGCCGACGATGGTGATGTTCAGCCTATTCTCTCAGTTGTAACACCGGAGGGGAAACCGGCGATCGAACAGAAGCTGCTGAGGATGCCGCACGCTGAAGCACTAGAAAAGAGAGAACACTGGTGCTGGAAGAAGACACCAAGCTAGTGAATCTCATTGATGATTTGTTGTCGCTGCTTTTCGAAGTGACGTCTGCACATCAAGTATGGCTGGAGAAGCCTCCCGAGAGGTGGAACGAGGGCGAGGATTTCTACATATTGAAGGGTGTTGTGCAGTCTGTGAAATTCATGAATAATGTTGCCGGGCGTGGTGTTACTCTCCTGAAGAACTTCACTGGTAAATAATACGAACCGCTCTTCCAGTGACTTCTAGTCAGTGCGACACCGCAAGACACAGCTGCCTAATCTCACGAAGACTGCTCGGCAGCTTCTAAATCTGGAGTCGCGCCAATGCTCCATCGATGGCAGGTACGGTAGTTATAAATCAGACTTAGTAACCAGATGCTCTCCATGATGGGATTGTTTAAAGGAAATGTGGCACCTTTATAACTTGATTTTAACTGAGATAGCCAAGTTGTAAAGCAGGTCGGAAAACCCGGTACTCCATATTTCATTTGTTTTGGAACTCGATATTTCCGGAGAAAAAAACCTACAACCTATCTGACACCAGCCCCCAGTCGCCGACGGCCATTGTTGTGAGCTACTGGTGTGACGACATATGCTGACGTCACGATGAGCATCAGCCAATCGAAGCCCTTGAAGCGTTTTAAGTATGGTAGTGGTTGCCAGATCGTGACATCATCCAGAGGCTGAGATTTATTTCTTTTTCTAGAGGAGTATTTTTAAAAACCAAATATTGAGCTTATTGTACATTTTTCAGAGAAGTCGTGAGTGGTTTCATTATTTTTTTACTAAAAGTACGCCTAATAACGCTAAGTTCCAGGATTCGACCAAGGTGCCACATTCCCTTTAATGAAAAACCCTACTTTAAACTTACGTGGTCGGGAGGGGCTCTGAAATGACTTTAGCTTTAAAATGTCTAGATAGTACGACTTTTCCCCAGCGGAGTGCAAGGACTGGTCAAGTCCTCCCACTGGAGATAATATTGAGCTAAATAGTATTGATAAAGTGTTTGTGCTGCCAAACTGGTGCACTGCGCTGAACCCCCCGACCCCTGACTTACCGCTAGTGACGCGCTTCGCTCACAGCCGCTCCAACAATCCGCACGTGAATTTACGGCCGATAATTGCCATGGCGACGCCCGAACCGCGGGACGAGAAATGAAGTAACCACCGCGCGTTCCATTATTAAGGCTAATAAAGCGGCGTAGGGACCAATTTCGACATGTACAGCATTGGCAGTTGGTGCGTTGTCGAACCCAAACTATTAGTAGCTGAGAAACTGTTATGTCTGGAAAGTGATTTTTTAGTGGACAAAGTGACTATCTTATAGCACCGTCGTACTTTCGACGGTGCTATAGAGGCATTTAAGGAAAAGGTAAAAAACCTTCCCTAAAGAGTCAAACGACTCCATTAGCACATATTTAGTTACCTAGCCTGGTCTCACCTGATCTTTGAACTTTGGCTATAATTATCTACGAATCATGGTATGACTTTATTATGACGAATTATGGTAACAAGTTGAACATTCAAAATCTGTTCACAGAAGTATGTTAATATAGGAAGACGCAGTAACCACACTTGGTCAGAAGAGCTGGTAGAGGAAGTTTTTACCAATTAGTTTGTAAAAATTCCCTGAGACAACGAAAATTAATGTCGAAATTTGACCGACCTTTAAAGGGAATGTGGCACCTTCAAAATGGGATTGGAACTAAGACAACCACGTGATAAAGCATGCCGAAAAACCACATGATCGAAATTTCGCTTGTCCTACAACTTACCGTTCGCGGATAAAAAAGGCAAAAAATCACCGCCTACCGAACCAGCCCTTCCCCAGTAGTCACATGGTATGAATTGAACCTAGGAATGTGACGCAATTCTCAGGCCCGCTGTGAGAATGAATATTTAACGCTTGGACCTTTTAAAAACCTAAGTTCTAAACGTGCGTTCGGCACTGACGACTATAACTACGTATAACTCGCTTCAATGACTAGTTTCAAACGTGAAATATATTTTAATAAATCACGAAAATAGCCGAAATCGATCGATGGTTCTTTAATTCCTGACCATATCCTCTTTAGCTAAATATACTTCCCTTGTGTTCGTATTTATTAGTGGCGCAACCCAGCCGTGAAATTTGCCACCTTACACCAATTTGTCGTACACAAATGGAGACTTATTTTTTCAAAAATAAAAAAGTTAATGAAAGCAAAGTATCACGTTCATTAGACATTTTTCAGAAAATCCATTGTTCTCACTAAATATTGCCCCAATGACCACTACAGTCAGGAATTGCACCAAGGTGCCAAAGTTTCACATTTCCTTTAAAGCTTGTAGGAATGCCATTGCATGTGCAAAATACTGCAAATGACTCAAAACAAGCCATGCTTGTGCTTGGTGCGTTTCGGGAGCTGGTGACCGCGACACATGGCAGGCCTGGCCTCCGGTCTGGTGCCTATTTCGGTCTGGACGAGCTGACCGGCCGCGCCTTGTTAGCAGCGGCCGCGTCATCATTGTCCCGCTTATCTGTGCCGCGACCTCTGCGCACCAGACGGTCCGCTCTGTTCCGGCCATTGATCTTTCCTCCTCTCTCGCACTCCCACAGGGTGTGCCCCCACCCTGCCTCCGATCGGTGGAAGGGAGAGGGAGGGGGTCGCGGCCTTTGCCTGCGCCCAATAACGCGAGCCCACCGTTACGAAGGGAGCGCTCATCGCCTGTTCCTCACCACATCAATGGGTAATCTGAGCGGGCGGCAGCAGCGGTGGTGATCTACAGCTGCCAGGTCAGAGGTCACGTCCGGATTAACTGATTAGGGCGTATCCCAGTTCGCCGGGCTTATTGCAGGAAATTGTTAGTCTTCCTCCTAAGCTCTAGTCTTTCAGAGTTAAGAATAAGAAACAGACGTTACAATGGGCATATAAAAAAACTTACACGAGTAAATTTGTTGAGGACTCAAGTTTCAACATTTCTATAATTTAGGTGCACAGCGGTACAATGAAGTTGCTATTCACCCGCTCAAATCGCTGGCATCTGGTGGGAAAGGGCGTGGGACATTTGTTTTCCCCTCGGGACACTTTACCGCATTCTCTTCCAGAAAACATTATTTGTCATGTTTTTTTACTTGTTACCCCCGAACAACTGGTCGGTAGAGCCGTTTACTAGAGCTGATACTTTTCATGAAATTTATAGCAGAAATCGCAGTCTGCCAATTGGGAGATGCTCATAGTATATGTGAAATTGTTTGAATTTGTCATTTTGTCATTCGAAACATCCTTAGGTATTATTTTGAATTGAACGACAATCAGTTCTACGACGGTAAGTGCTAGATTTTCGTTGTATTTTATTTTATTTTATAGCATACACATCATTTAACACGTACGAAAAACATCGTGGCAATTATGACCTAGTGTCAAATGAATGAGGATGAAAAAGTCACCTTTCTCTCACTTTACATATATGTAGCATATGTATACACATAGTATATAGCATACATATATGATAACGAACCCGAAAACCTTTCACTGCACGGTTTCTGTTTTGTTTCTATAACAATTCATAATGTGCGCGCCAGATCATCAGCGATCCCGAGAAGCCCCGATGGCCTGAGCCGAATGCTGAAGAATATAGTGTGCTCCATCTCGATCCCGGCTCGTTATTGGCTTAAATGCCACAAATTAAATGGTTACGTCCCAAAACATCTATGTTATAATTTGACCGCAAAACGTAGGATCCATGGTTTAAATATATAAAAGGAAAATCAACAACTAAACAAGTCAAAAGTCACGACTTCCACAGGTGTAAGGCATAAAGTGTCCTGGGAAAGGAAGTGAAATATGTAACGGCTGCCCCGGCTTTCCCAGATTTTCCCATACTACGTTAGCAGAATTGGACCTTTTCTTATCTCTATTATCATAAATTTGACAATGTATGTTTCATTGCAGATGTACATACAAATCAATCAAGATACATTATGCATCTATTAAATGTAGACACATATGCGGCTGACACAATAAATCAGAACAAAGCTTCCAAAAACACATATTGAGACCACAGAGGCATCCTGTCCGACGTTTTACAGGACTCACTTGACCATGTAGAGGATGGTGACATCCCGATGCAGCCAGATGTAGTGATTGGGGATGGTCATCTCCTGAAAGGTGACTTGCTTGGCGTTCTTGAAATAGGAGTCGGGCTGCCAGATGTGGTCGAGCCAGGAGACGGGCAGCAGGCGGTAATCGCCGCCGGTCATATTACTGGGAAACCGCAGACGGTGGTCCATCCAGCTTTGTGCAAAGAATATGTCGGCTGCATATGTCTGGAACACAGTTCACCGCCGCTCAGGGTTATGTAGTAGACAGAGTTCGGGCTTTTGCATATTGTGGCGTCGATTTAAGATCAATATGTAGCACGTGCCATGCTGGTTTAAAGGCAGTTGCGGGGATTTCATTTACTACGACCATACGCACAGTGGCGGGTCCATGACTTCAATTGAGGGGGGGGCTAGGGCCTTAAGCCTCCCCCACCATTGCCCTAGGATAAGCCTCTGCCTGTACATAAACTATAGGCACTCAGACATTTCGGGGACTTGAGCCCGCTGACCCCCCCCTCCATTGTATCCGCCACCGCTTACACTGCATGCCCTACTCTCAAGCTGTCAGGGAGAGGGATGGGTGAGTTCAGGTCTGAAGTTGGTTCATGAATCCGAGATGAACGATAGGAAATGGAGACACCGTACCTCTTCAGAACGTGTGTAAAAGAGACGCAGAGTGCAAGTCGCCATCGACGCTCTTCCTCTCCCGGCCTCCAAGTTGGGGGCTCATGCAAATCCGACTCTGGACGAGGACTGTTCGGGAATATTTACCCAAGTTTTTAAAAAACAATTTTCCGTCGTAGATTCGAGAAGCCAGGCGGACGGAAAAGGCGCCTAATATTCCCAGTTCTGCAACCCATGGCAGACGATGAGACCCAAAAGCTGTTCGACTTCCTGGCTTTTGTCGAGTACTTTTCAATGAGGTGTATGCAGGCATTTTTGGAGCTGGTGCAGCGGCTACCTTCCATTAAATTGTTTCTCTATTTTTCAACTGGACGATGATCAAATTAATTAGTGGGTAAAATATTAACAGGATATTACCAAAACAAACAAAGGTTGCATCCATCCGTAAAGGGAGCACATTTTTTATATTCCTTGGATTATTTTTCACCAGACCGTTTACCATATATTTACAGGCTCCAAAATTAAGGACGCCGTAGTTGCGTCAGTGTATAGCGATAGCTTTGTTGCTAAACAATGAAGTGATGCGGACTGGTTGCTATCTACAGAAAGGTTCGGCAGCCAGCCTGTATTACTATTATTTCGACAGTTGCGTGCCGTGAGCGCTAAACAGCCCATTATAGATGCCGGATTGGCTAAACCCCTCACTCTTATTCACAAACTCATACCTGTTGGGGTTTAACGATGCGCCAGCTGCTGAGGTTACATGGCGCCCGAGGGGAAAGGGGCAAGAGCCAGGCTGGAGCTAGGGCGGGCCGCCAAATCTTGCCTCTGGGTGGGATCGAACCCATGACACCCCGCACATCCAGAATGGCATAGGCCGAGCCGAGCGCGCGCGCTGCCCGACTACGTCACCCAGACCCGATTATTCACAAACTGTCACGGCAGGCATAATACGTATTTGACTTATCTTCCAGATTCCTATATTTATGAGTTCGAACGATGGCATGGCATTGCTGGTTCATTCCTATTATTTGAGTTTATGATTTTTGTTAGAAAATTAAGAGCGAACGTAAAAGTAAACATAAATCCATCCAGGCCAGAAGGTAGTATTCGGCACCCAAACTGAACCATTACGCTAAATGTTCCGTTTGTCTTATTTTTTCTAAAACATCTAGCTTTTTAGAACATTTATTGCTGCACAAAGCCTAGCCTGAGCATAATACCCGACCGGTTTCGGGAGTATCCCGCCCCCGTTTTCAAGGGAGATGAAAATTACACTATGAAATGAACCTAACTAAGCGAAAAACACGAATACAGTAAACTTTGAAATAAAAATCTCAGCTGTGAACAAGACGAATCATTTAAGAATTATGAGCTCTAAACACGTGTTATTTTTCAATTCAATCTCTTCTTTGACTGGCGTTTTAAGAGGTCCAAAAATCCCGAGAAGATGGTCACTTTGCCGATGTTTCTATTCATTGTTGGTTCCGTGGTGGTTTGTATGTAAATTGCTTCTTTTATTTCCCGCTGTTTTTGCTTTGAGTAAAGTCGTTGTGGCGTCCCATTTGATATCATGATCCTTCTTGAATGAATGTTCCGCTGTGGCCTCCGCTGCTCTCTCGTCAATTGACCCTCGGATTAGTTTTTGCAGAGATTTTCTGTGTTCGTCTTGTCAGACTTCCATCATCCTTTTGCTTTCTCCAATGTATACTTTTGGACAGTCATTACATTCCATCTTGTATACTGGGCCTGGTGTTTTTCCGGTTGTCTATCCTGTCCTTTGGTTTGACTAGTAATTGTTTGATCGTTTGATGTGGTTTGAAATATGTTCTTACGTTGAATTTAGAACATATGCGTCGAATCTGTTGCGATACTCCTTCTACATATGGGATCATTAGCACGTAATCTTTCTTGGCCTTAGTTAGTTCTGACTGTTTTTTGTCGTTATGGTATGTAGCTGTAGCTGAGTTCTCACCAATGGGTCGTGTGTTTGCTGGTGTCTATCTTCTGTCTTCCGAATTTCTGCTTCCACGAACTTCGATGGGTAGTTGTTGGCCTCCAGCGTTGCCCTTATGTTCGACAGCTCGTCCTTCCTCTTCTCGTCGTTGTCACAGATGGTAAAAGCTCGCCGAGCCAGGGTTTGGATGACCGTTCTCTTGTGTTCTCTAGGGTGGTGGCTCAGGTAGTTTAGATACTGGCCGCTAGATGTCGGCTTGTAGTATACATCCGTGGTGATTTGGCCGCTAGGTGATCGATGAAGTGTCATGTCCAAGAATGGAAGCTTGCGATCCTCTTCTTTCTCGACGGTGAATTTGATGGATGGGTAGAAAGAGTTGAGGTATTCCTTGAAGGTCTCGATGTCACGCGGTCTCATAGCAGAGACTACATCATCCATATATCTATGCCAAATGTATGGTGAGCAGATAGTGTCTGAATTTAGTGCTTGCTCCTCCAAATGTTCCATGAAAAATTTTCGCTACAACCGAAGCGACAGCGGAACCCATAGGCGCTCCAAAAAGTTGCTGATAGTACTTCCCTCTAAACTGGAAGCACGTCGTTCTGAGGATAAATGCCAGCAGGCCTGTGATGTCGTCCGGTGATAGCGTTGTCCGGTCTGGTAGGGATGGTGAGAACTCTAGCTACAGCTACATACCATAACGACAAAAACCAGTCAGAACTAACTAAGGCCAAGAAAGATCACGTGCTAGTGATCCCATATGTAGAAGGAGTATCGCAACAGATTCGACGCCTATGTTCTAAATTCAACGTAAGAACATATTTCAAACCACATCAAGCGATCAAACAATTACTGGTCAAACCAAAGGACAGGATAGACAACCGGAAAAAACCAGGCCCAGTATACAAGATGGAATGTAATGACTGTCCAAAAGTATACATTGGAGAAAGCAAAAGGATGATGGAAGTCCGACAAGACGAACACCGAAAATATCTGCAAAAACTAATCCGAGGGTCAATTGACGAGAGAGCAGCGGAGGCCACAGCGGAACATTCATTCAAGAAGGATCATGATATCAAATGGGACGCCACAACGACTTTAACTTTCGACTCAAGGCAAAAACAGCGGGAAATAAAGAAGCAATTTACATACAAACCACCACGGAACCAACAATGAATAGAAACATCGGCAAAGTGACCATCTTCTCGGGATTTTTGGACCTCTTAAAACGCCAGTCAAACAAGAGATTGAATTGAAAAATAACACGTGTTTAGAGCTCATAATTCTTAAATGATTCGTCTTGTTCACAGCTGAGATTGTTATTTCAAAGTGTACTGTATTTGTGTTTTTCGCTTAGTTAGGTTCATTTTATAGTGAAATGTTCATCTCCCTTGAAAACGGGGGCGGGATGCTCCCGAAACCGGTTGGGTATTATACTCAGGGTAGGCTTTGTGCAGCAATAAATGTTCTACTTATCTTATTAACCAAACCCATGAATAGTAACAATATCAAGCTTTTTCGTTGGTCTCCGCCATCTTGCCACTCTTACAAACACATATTTACAATAATGGCTACAATAAACAAACTTGGTAATGCTTGCTCGTATTAATAGTTAAATGGTTAAAATGATCATAATATGTCAATCAATAACAATCTTCTCACTATCTCTGCGTTGCGGTTAAAGTTATGTCCTTTGCAAATACACGCTGTTCCATCTGCCAATCGTAAATAAGTGGAGACTGCTACACAGTACCGACATTTGATTTTAATTTGGTAGATGCCCTGCCCTATCTATTGTGTTTGTTCTGTGGTTAATTACGTCCTACCTATGTTCCGTGGCCCAGTTGGGGCATCCCACTGCAAGACGAACAAACAATATTGAAAAACCGACACCCTCTTAACTCGGATTTGCATTAAGATGCTGCCTTGGATTTTTTCTCTGTAGAAACAAGATCTTAAAATTCATACTTAACCAGCAGCACGGTTACAGAGTTATAACCCGAGGCAATTTCTACGGTCACCCTGAACTTGAATTGTTCTTTTATTGGTATCAGAGGGTAAGAGTGAAGTAAAACAAATTTTGACACCGTTAGAACAGCAGCAAAGCGTAGTTCGTTTTCGATTTTCACAGTTTTTTGAAATTTTGAATCATTAACTTCAGGTCACGTGACCAACAGTGACAAGTAGAACATTGAAAACATAATTTTTGACTACATAAGAATGTATTTAGATGCATTTTCTTCCGACATGTACAAAATCAAACGTGTGTTTTCCATAAATATGTCAAATAAGCCCTTATTGTCGTCTGGTTTTTGATAGCGGTCGACCCCCATTAGCTGTTCGTAAAGTAAGAAACATAGAGAAATACGGTAACTTGCAGCGTGTTGTTTGTGACCTGAACTCTAGTGGTATCTTCTTCTTGGCCCTAGGTCAATTGCTGACCTTGAGAGGTTACATACATCACCTGGACATGCCAAAAACACATAAAACACAGGCACTAGGCGGCTTTGCGCCAATATTGAGCGATGTTACATCGCTCAAGCGTGTTTTTAAGACATATGCAATGTTTTGAAACGCGCAATGTAATGCTTAAAAAGAAAAAGTTAAGAAATGACCTTTGGAAGCTAATGTAACTTGGAGAGTTTCGGCTCCCTCGAGTACGCGGTCAACTTCAGTATCAGTGAAACAGCTTTTAATGCGCTCGAATGTTTCTGCTAGCAGCACACAGAATAATGTTTTTAAAATTACACTGGTAAAGGTCGTCTAAGGTCAGCGACCTTCCTTGTCTTTTTATGTTTTCTGATTTTCTGTGACGTTTTGCTAACAAACTGTCGAAGTAATTGGCCTGGTGATTTATCGATAATTTCTATGATTTTATGAACTTGGACCACCATCAGTCATGATCTTGTTTGATCTCCAAAGAGCCAGGCATAAAAACATCATTGTTAGCGATAAACGACGTAAGTTTCCGGAGGACCAGAGTTATATTCGCGAGAGCGAGACAAACGGACGGACTCTACCACGAATCGAGCGTAACTGCCGCCACTCCGCCAGACAGGGCGGCGGGCGACCCCGGTGCCGCAGGCTAAAGGGAAACAGTAA
The DNA here is from genome assembly GCA_034440635.1 of Lepas anatifera. NCBI lineage: Eukaryota > Metazoa > Arthropoda > Thecostraca > Lepadidae > Lepas > Lepas anatifera. Next base: position 839,450 of record JAOTON010000972.1, on the reverse strand, counting down.
GGGGCGGCGGCGGATACCTGACCAGAGGGTCGGGCCTCCTACTGCGCCATTCACAGGCAGACCGGGGGACGCTGCGACACTGCCAGACGGCTACACGGGCAGATAGGGGAGGCTGGCCTGGAACCCGTCTGCGTACGCTACAATCATTAAAGAAAGCGTTAAACACTGCGTTGAACGCATCACGCCCAAAGGTGCATACGCAATTTTCTCTTTATATGAACGGGAGGATGGGTGGCTTAGTGGCTAGCGTTCCTGTCTTCACAGCCGGCGGTCCGGGTTCAAGTCCCATCGGAGCCTCTAAATGAGATGATCTGATCCCCCGAACCTCTCCCAACAGGGTGAGAGTTAGCGACGCCGCATCACCTTGGCAGTCCCTGCGTCGTTGAACCCCAACAATTATTCATCATAAGAATGGACATATTGGAGTGAGGTCGATTGGGTCACTTGAGGTTACCTGGAGTCACTAGCCTATGCCATATGCTCAAAAGGTCAAGTGCCATCACCACAAGTGCACTGAAGCCTAAAAATTATAATACTTATTATAAAAACAATAATTATAGCCTAGTAATACTTTTTTGGAGTTTAAAGACACACCAACTGCTGAGGTCATATGGCGTCGGAGGGAGAAGAGGAAATAAGTCGGCTTGAGCTAGGGAAGGTTGCCAAATCATGCCTCAGGGTGGGCTCTAACCCACGACACCCTGCACATACATAATAGCAAAGTGGGGCAGAAAGCAGTAAAGCTTAAAGCAAAGTTAGAACCTAATCTACGTCAAAATTTTATTCCTAGACCAAGCGCAGCAAGAAAGACGGCTGAAAGCTCGATCAAAATGCAAGTCTTTGGAATGGCAATACATGCGTATATATATATATATATATATATATATACATGACCGGACATTACCTAGTCTTGGAATTCGGTCAAGTGTGTGAGATCAAACTTGGTTTTCAAGTTGCATGTGGTTATGCGTTAAGCCGAACCAGTTTTCTACACTTTCCAAAATATTTTAAGGGGTCGATTTGATTCTCGAAGGATTAAATCCGAAACGCAAACTCCTATGACCGATATGTTGACTTATCTCGTAGGTGTGACCAAACTAGAAGCGGAGCTATCCGCAATATTTGCTGAAATTTGCCCATTAAAATGGATATTCGAATGCAATTGCTATTCCTAAGAACTTGTTTATTCCGCAAAATCTGATATTTCCAAACTCAAGTCGCTAGAATGCACGGGGTTGAAAAAAGATGAACTTGAATATATGGCAATCGAGGCCAAACAAGGTGACCGAGTTACGCAATAATCAAACGTTTTATAAAAACTTCCACGACACTAGTTTTTAGGTGACGTTTATAGAAATAAAACACGTTTCGGTACTTTTCATGTCAAATTACAATTTATCGGGCTAGACTATTGAGATCAAACATGTACTTTTCAATGTACTAGGGATCGCGGCAGGGCACGCCCCCTGAGGTAACCGGGTCAAATTCCGAAGAAAACAAACAGGAAAATATACAATAAACCTAAGAAACCAGAGTATGGGGTATTTTTCCATTCTAAAGGTACATAAAATTGTTTCGGTCGCTTTACGTTAACTCTGTGGTATGCATACAATAACAATTGACGTTAACAGCGACATTCAAGGTGTATCAGGCCATAACTCCCTAACCGTGCCACTAAGTTAAAACTGTCCGATTTTTTTCCTAAGAACCAGAAAACCAACGGTACAAAGTTTGGTGCAAATCGATCGATCTGTCGTGCCCCCTTATGCCCCCTTGTTTCTAATCCTCGTGATGTTTTACCTATTTGACTTTTCTGATACCCCTATATCAAGTAGTGTATACTGTATTATATTGATTTGCTTTTAACCCCTTTTCCTTTTTTATAAGCGCTTTTATGGATAGGCACTCCCTCAGGTGAGAACATATTTATTTTGTCATCGACTAGTTCTGTCAGAAGTTTACGTCCCCGTGAATCAGATACTGAGAGGTTTTCCTCCCCTGTGAATATGGCACTGAGAGGTTTTCCTCCCCGTGAATCAGATACTGAGAGGTTTTCCTCCCTGTGAATCAGGTACTGAGAGGATTACCTCCCTGTGAATCTGGCACTGAAGGTTTTCCTCTCTGTGAATCTGGCACTGAGAGGTTTTCCTCCTTGTGAATCAGGTACTGAGATGATTACCTCCCTGTGAATCTGGCACTGATAGGTTTTCCTCTCTGTGAATATGGCACTGAGAGGTTTTCCTCCCTGGGAATCAGGCACTGAGAGGATCACCTCCCTGTGAATCTGGCAATGAGAGGTTTATCTCCCTGTGAATCAGGCACTGCTAGGTTCACCTTGCTGGGTGTTTCGATGTGTCCGTGCCTTCCAGGATATTTTGTGTGTGTGTGTTTTTTTTGGAACTGGTGGAACAGGCCAGCAGTATGAGTTTCCCCGAATACTTCCTTGATATGGCTCGGCTCCTCTTATAAGAAATGCTCTTCAAAATCCGGTATGCCCTCAGAAAAAAATCATACAACAATCTCTATCTTGGTTTGGGAGTGTTTCTGTTTGTATTTGATTAAGCGGTATAACCGAAACGTAAGTATGCTTACACATCTTGTCATCTTAATTTAGAAAGGTTTCAAGCGTCTGTCCTTTGTTTCCCATAACATTTACAAAAGATACGCATTAATTTTTATTTATCAATCTGCATCAAATTCAGCGACTACAGTTTTGGAAAAACAAAAAGGAGTGCGTATAAATGTACACAGAATCTTTAACACGTCTAAATTTTTGTGTTCACTGTCAATGCCAAACCCGCTATAAGTAAGTATTGAACATTGACGGGACATGGAAACGAAGCGTAGTTTCAATCTTGCGAGAAGTATGTCACACGTTGGCCTTACATGCCTGCCATTCCCGACTGAGACCATCATATTTCTCCGCCCCGCGCCGACGACCAGCATCAATAATGCATACGCTTGGCACGGATGATCGGCGCGGACACGTCTTCCGAGCATGGTAAAGGTCTCCATTTCCCCCGACACGTATTCTGTGATAGCCAAACTTTTAGCCAGGAGACGAGGTTTACGCGCGGCTTGACACCCATTACAGGCCTCCCTCCTACGTGGAATCGGGTCTCAGTGAGGCGAACGTATAGGCGGAAAAGCGAAGTCAGGGACTCGTACCCAGACAACCAGGTCGTCGTTTACAGCGGCTGACCTGTTAAATTCATAGGTGGATCCAAGATGGAAGGGAGGGGGCAGGGAGGCTAGGTGCTTTCTTGATCGAGTCATTCGGCGCTCCCCATCAAGTGTTCGGCGGACATGGACTGCGCCCCAGCGCCTCTTTGACAGTTGTTACTAGGGAGGCAAGTAGTGGCGGCCTTGTGCTGCAACTCCACGCCTCCTGATATGTCTCGCTTTCAAAAAGTGGCGCCCTTCTCATAAAAGCCTCTACCCCTCTCTGCAGAAGAGCTGCCTCCGTTACCGAAAACTCTGCAACTGCCTGTGGTTACAGTGGCTTTCAAAGTCTGGGAAGTTTGTCGCCATCGCCGACGGCCTCTCAACTGAAGCGACAGCATTCATATGAAGCAGCTGCAGTGACAGGAGTCATATGTAGCAGCTGTAGTGACAGCAACCTAAGTAGCAGCTGCAGTGACAGGAGTCATATTTAGCAGCTGTAGTGACAGCAACCATGTGTAGCAGCTGCAGCGACAGCAGTCATACGTAGTAGCTGTGGTAACAGCAGTCATTTGTAGCAGCTGCAGCGACAGTAGTCTTATGAGCAACTGCAGTGGCAGCAGTCATATGCAGCAGCTGTGGTAACAGCAGCCATGTGTAGCAGCTGCAGTGACAGCAGTCTGTGATAACAGTCGTATGAGAACACTGCAGTCATAGAACCTGCAGCGAGAGCTCGCGTGCTCAGGACCAGCCGACCGCACTGTGATCGACGAGTGTGGATCGAACTTCGACTCGTGAAACCGCCCAGCTGCGAGCTGTTTTTAGTCGTGAGAGTCGGCCATCATGTACATTGTACATTGTCCTTTCTGTTAGGCACATGTCTGTGAATATGCAGCGCAAGCTTTTGAGGGTGAGAGCGTTTATCGTTAGGCGGGAACATCACGATACACATCAGGTGCTGTTCACATATGACGTCAGCCACCGAAGGGTGAGTGGGTCTGACATTTTCTGACTTCTTCGTTAAGAAGGGGGAAGGAGGTCTGGCTTTACGTTTTCTGACGTGGCGGGTTTGTTGCTTTCGGTAAGGCGAGGGAACAGCCGGTAAAGCTGGTGATCGACTGGCATTTCAGCCCGCCGACAACATTCCACTTTGCCGGAGCTGTTGAGAGACAAATAATTACTTTCAGGAAAATCTGGAGATATCTCCCGTTTCAAAGTCAATTGGACAATTTCATGTTCGCTAAGCTCTTTGCCAAGATTGGGTGCGCGATGAACACCAGGTCACTGAATAACGTGTCGACTAGTTCTGGCGAGCTGGAGCCTCCAACGCCTAGACATCTGTTGCATTTGCAAGGCTGCGCAGTGCACAGGTCAGGTTCCGGGTGCCTTCTCGGAGTCGGACGCCTCCTCGAGACGGAGGTGAAGCCAGGTTCAATTTCTGTGTGATGTATTTGTAAATGGCCCTTTCTTTTTAAATGAGCCCACACAACAAACAAATATTTATTCGAGAGCAGAGGCCGTCCAGGCGATGTTAGATGCAGCTTGCTCTCTATGAGGCGGGTCAGTTCTGGGTCATCATATAGGTGGTGGGTCTAGCCCCCGCGTGGGTGAGTAATTTTTCGCTTTCATCCCCCTCTGCAATGTCAGCATTTCTCTTTTAATTTTTCGGCCGGCTATGGTGTGATCTAGGCATTTGAGCAGTTTTTCTCGTGAAAAAACATTCGTCCTTAAAAAGCTACCCTCGTCACTTGAGTCATAAACAGAACAGTCAAAAATTATTTCCATAAAAAGTCACATGTACCCCTTGAAATCTACTTAAAAAAACACGAGACCCTCCCGTTTAGACTAGCCCTCCCTCCAATGTTGCTCAACTGATTGGAAAACTCTGCATACCGGCTAAGTCCAAAAACATAACGCATAGAATTACAATTACCAGCCCCCCTTGCTGTTTTAGGCCAGAGAATTTGAAAAAGATAATAGGGGATTCGAGCGCCCGCCACTAATCAGCCAATTTTGCCCCATCTCCTCCAATAAGCGCAATGTATCATGCGCGTTGAGATCATTGGCTGGGTTTTAGGTCGTCAATATGCTGAGCGGAGACGGTTAGATCGGTTTCTTAAGAATCAGTGCCTCTGCCCTCCCTGCGACTCTCGCCTTACAGGATCTGGGCGATCGCTCAAACTAGTGAGGTTCTCCTCGGGTGCACCTCCGGCCTTACCCCGGTATCTTTTCAACTACTCTACTTGAGGCACTAGGCGGGCATAACCCACTCACCTTCAGAACCACATCAACCGCCTCTGCTGAGCAGGGACTCCCTAGAGCCCAGCCCGCGCCTCGGGCTGATTCGGAGTCGGGTGATTAAACATTGGAAAAGAACGCGTTTGCGTCCCTTCCGAAGACGACCCATTCACCGTTGCCCACAGACACGCTGTACACAAGGGTACGGCTAACAGAACGTCATTCCTCATTTTAACCTGTTCATCTCGATCCGGGTCTCTACTCGTTTTCTGGTGCAGTCTATTCGATTATCCATCGTCTGAACGGCCGAGGTATACAAACGAATTATATTTTACGCAAAATTGGAAGGGAACCCAACAAAAGGTAGACAAAAGTGTGTGTACGTTGACTGCCCCCTCCGGTTGAAAACTGCATCGTATAAAATAAGTATAGTGCCAGGGGATAAAATTCCTCTGAAACCTGGCTGCTCTGAGGTTGACTTCCGCCACGACCTGCATCATTGCGAATTTCATCCTCTTCCTGATTTGGCTCACTTCCTGCCTTTCCGCCACTTCCAGCGCGACTCATCTCCTTCTCTCGACGGTACCCCTCCTCTCTTTCTCTTCCGGTCATGTGGCCTGGTCACGGGGTTGTCACGCGCCTCAGCCACATGGCTGCACTGAGAAAAAACACTCACGGTGTAGTATTCCAACGCCTTTTTGGTCATTACGCCTCGTTAGAAAGGCTTCATACCACAAGAAAAGGAGTGAATTTTGGCGGGAAAACAGAAAAGTGGCTTAAAAAGAGTGAGCTTACTCTACTAGCGTACTGGTTCTCTAAAAGCTGGAGCAGTAACAATAAATGGAGTGAATTCACCCGTCTTTTGGAAACAAGAACCACAAGGTAGAGTATGAAAAACACTTTTACCGATACATATAGTAATTAGACTCTTACGGAAGAAATTGGGCCTCATCAGGGGGTTTACGTTACACCAGAATCCATGCAGCCTGTTAGCCATTTTCCCTTCCAACTTCAAGTCGGGCGGTTGATGGCAAGAGCGCTGTCTTATTTTTCTGTGTTAAGGTCAGAAGACGTTTGTGGAGTGGTTTTTAAGTGTAGCTATTCCTGTCAAATAGTCATGATCCTCTTGTGTAACTTATTCTGTGATAATGCGGTGTATAATGTTGTTCCTGACGAGCAAGGAGGACGTCGGCCCTCTCAAATTGAACCGTGAGTGTCTCATACAACTAGTGTAATTTTCCGAACATGCATTTCTAGTCCGTTTAATTTCATAAGCACCATCGTCCAATATGGCCTCATCTGTCGAATACTCACACACGTGAAGTGACGGGTCTAGGATTTTGGTAAGAGTGAAGGGCGAGCGAGCCTCAGAGGACGCACTTTACCAAGCGAAGGATGCACCTTTTCGCGCCAAAGGAGCTGACTTTTTTCACCCAGGGGCGCCACATGTCGTATCCTAGGGGAGAGGAGATCGGATATTTTTGCCTCGAAGACCTAGTGGAAACCGTTGTTTTGGGGGCGCCTTTTCGCCCCCAGATTGGTGCCTCTTAGGCGTGAGGAGGCCGCGGCCCCCTTTCCCCTTCCTTGGGTCTGTCACTGTACTCGTAAGATCTGGACCGCGACTGCTTTCAGGTTAAACATATTTCCCTGTTAGATTTCAATTTCATTGTATAATTGTCATCCATACCAAAAGCAGGGAAAAGAGGGGTCAGCGGTCCGGGCTCCCTTTTTCGTCCAAAAAATTCCTATCTCAGCTCAATTGGGATGAAACCGGAAAATTATATTACTAGACAATGCGGAAGGCAACGATGAGCTCAAATCCGATCAGTTTTGTATCCAAGCGTGGAAAATCTCTTGCCAGCAGCAATATGAATATGGTCTACCCCTACCCCTTTTTATTTTTGGCAGAGTCTAAGTGCATTTTGCTAGTGTAGTCGAAAATCGCATTGGGATTAGTCTGTGGAAATGCGGAATCAATACCGTGTTGTGTTAAGTTTTTGGAGAGAACAAATAATTGAGAGTGCTTCTGAGAGTGAGAGAGCCCTCGAAAAGTTCTTTTCGGGCATCAAGGGTAGCGGCATAGCCAGGATTCGACCCGGGAGGGCGATGACCATCAAAAGGCCCATGACAGACCGTACGAGTCAAGGCTCAGCCCCCGAGACCTTCAGTTAAATCCATAAATCGATGTTGGTGTCGTCTCAGGACCAATGTTCGGGAATAACGATACCTAAAATTTCCTGTTCCCTCTCAATTGGAATGAGATAAGGAAATCTTTGGACGACATGTGGCCACACCTCTCTGGTCCCTTTTAAAATGTTTATGCTGGGAACGAATAAAAACGCTTCAATATATTCTTGCGAACAGACGAGTTTATCCATTATGTAAACCTGGTTTGGTTTAGAGCAGTTCCGTAGCCACGTGTGTGCACTCGGCACCTGGTCACTCTCTGCGAGCTCAGAGCACTTCCCTGGGCATGGGCGCAGAATGTTCCATGTATATCCATGCATGTCTCATGTAGCATGGGCGCAGAAACCGTAGTGGTATTGGCAGTGGCTGCCTCTAGCTGACGAACTGTGGGGGCAGTGCCCCCTCCCCAATTCCCAACTTTGAGCTGATTTTAGAACCTTTTCGGTACCTATTAAATTAAGTGGTAGGTTGAATTTCTTTTCACCCTACCATCGGCTACGGCTCTTGCCCCCTCCCCGAGCTTAAAAAATGTTCCGGAACCTGTGCCCCGTACCGAAGGCATAGAGACTTCCCGAAATCTGAACTTAAAAAAAACTTGACTCTCAGCTAGTGCCTGTCTTTGGTTGCACGTCCTCTGAGGTTTTGCCTGGTTACGGGCCTGCTTTGGAGGGGGACCATGGCATTGACAGGATGGCTCCCGTGATCCATACCTGGCACGAAACTTCTCGATATTTTTTAAAAACTTTTGCCCTGGAAAACGAATCTTATGTTCAAACAAACAATAAATAAGCCAGCAAACCGGCAACGGAAAATCACTAGTTAAAAAAGTCACATTCAAATTAACCCTATTTCCGTCAGGCTCCCGGCTACCCCTATTTCCGGCAAGGGGGCAATATCGGCCCCCTAAGATCTCGTAATCTAACCGGCCGATTTTGAAAATTCAAAGTGCTATAGATTCCCCTGACGCAAAACTTTATTTTTAAAAAAATCAAAATTTTGATTTTTAAGGAGAAGGTCGTGCAAAATATACAATTTTGTGTATTTTTTAGATTTTCCATAACCCTTGTCTCTGTTGTACGATTTTCACAAAACTAGTTCAGATTTACAAAATAATTGACCCGAAATTTTCCATATACTCGAGTTACGCAAACATTCGAAATTCAATGGCAGTTCCAGGACCAGGACTATGAGGGGAAATATATACAACCTAAAAAGTTTTTGTTACGCAGATTAGAAGCCGTCATACTGCTTGGAATCTTTGACACATAAGTAAATGAGAAAAAAGTGAAAAACTCATCAGGGGCGGATGCAGTAAGGTAAAACAGTGGGGTAAAATACATACCAACAATATGCGAGTGGTATGCATGAGTATATTAGTCCCTCGACTAGTTGAAATTTATTTCTGATAATTTTTACCCTCCCATGGCAGCTCTGGGAAAGGGGGTGACATAGGCGGATCAAGGACTCTCGTCGTGGGGGGGGTGGGGGTGATTGGAAACACATTTTCAATATACAACGATATTGAGTCGCGGCGGTGATACTGGCTGGGAATATGCATTTTGAAAATGTGTAGTGACTGGACACGCCTCTGGTAATCTAGAATTGGGTTATAACTATTTTGAATTTTCATATACCCAATTGTATTCGCCCTGCACGGCTGTAAGCAGTCTTCTCACTTACTAACGTTTAGTCCTTCTTGATAACATCCCCCCAATTTTGAACTCCTGTAACCGCCCCTAATGAATACAAATAGTGACAATTGTGAATGCACTATCATCTCACATAAAAAATGATATAATAAAACCATATAACTGGTATCAGGATCAGCAGAGACGGTTTCCTTTTACAAAGAACCCATCGCATACGATAATACTTGGTTTGTGGATAGAACCTCCCCAAAAACCCAGCCATAGCTCCGCCCCTGGTAAATATATAATCTTGAAAATTTCAGAAAACCTGCCTGTACTAGTTTTAGGAAAAGTCAGGAAGTTTCAAAGTTTTATCGCTAGCCGTTTCGGAGATATTCTCGAAAAACCTGAAGGGGGCAATATTAGCCCCCTGCCGGAAATAGGGTTAAAATAGAACTCCAAATCAACTGAATATCACGCACATATGTTTTATGTTGAATAAAGCTGGTCCAGCCACCGAATTGAATCTATTTTTTTGTCTATTTTATTCCAGGGAAATATAACCCCAGCTATCCCTGCATCTGGGTGAGCTGTCTCTCGGGCAAAAAACCGTGGAGGACAAGACTGGCTTGAAACTCGTGGGTCGTGCGGTCTATGCGGGGAAAATGGAGGTGGCTACCTTCGCCGACAACGGTGTTCAACTCCAAGTTTTCACCGTGGAGCAAAATCATCGGTCACTATGTACAAGCACTGATACTTGGAATACAGGACGGAACAAAAGTGCCAGCAAAACCCGTGCCGTTGGTTCATCGAGTGATATAGACTCCTCGGAGATCAGGTGTTTGATCTCAGGTGATGTGGATGCCAGAGAACAGGCGCCAGACTGTACGATTTTCCCTGTGGTTTTGCTGTGGTTTGTTTGTGTCGCGATTTCTACTGATTCTTTGTAATAGTAAATGAATATGCATTTGTAATAGCGTCTGCCTGTATTTCATGCATTCTTGGGTGAAAACTGATTTCTAATTTGTATTTTTATTTAAAACATTCAAACTTAATTAGGGCAATTCCATCACAAATCGACCGGGTTCTACACGGTGCCCAGTCGATTTTCTTTGAAATGGGCTTACGGGGTTCTAATTGGTCCTGAAGCCGAATATGAAAACTTTGACCTTGATTAGATCACAACTTTTGGGAGTATTAGCCTCAGAAAGTGTTCGGGAATCTGATTACCGTGCACTTTTCGGATGCCCATAAACACCACTAGAACTCATAAATATGTACAAATAAACTATATGTACAAAATACTATATATATATATATATATATATATATATATATATATATATATATATGTGTGTGTGTGTACAAAAATACTATAGTATTGTTAAAAGATTGGTAAAAATTTTGCCATTTTGGGGGCATGGCCCCTGCCCCCTCCGTACGCGGATCCAGGACGGCAGGTGCCGCCCATCAACCCTCGTCGCCCCCAGAAATGATTACGGCGTCACCTTGGAAGGCCAATGGTATCCCCTGAAGCGTCACTTCCCACCCCAACCCCCCCATTGATGCAAAAATCCGTGCCCACGGATATGATTTTGCGCCCACCTGATAAGTTTTGCCGGTCAAAAGTGACATCCCCTGGTCCGGGTGGTGCCCCCACCCCCACCCGATCGGCAATCCTGAAACCGCCCAAGGCCCCTCTGCGTCTGCCAATGGGGGCGGGGAGGAGTGGGTAATTTTCTATTCACTCTCCTCCCCTTGGAAGTTGAATCCGTCGCTGCTCCGGACATTTTTACTTTTGCTCGATTATAAGATGACAGGAGTATGGTCACTGGCGGCGGAACTGGGGGGCACCGGGGCACGGTGCCCTCCCTTAAATCATAAATTTTAACAATAACCCAATGGCGTTGACTGGAAAGAAATGGGTTGAAACGTAGGGCGGATCCAGGACTGCCGATCAGGGGGGCACCTTCCCGGGTGGGCGCCATCCGGCCCGGGGAGGGAAGCGCCACTTTTGACCAGCAAAACCTATCAGATGGGCGCAAGGTGATGAGGTGGCTTAGTGGATAGCACCCTTGTCTTCTAAGCCACCGGTCCCGGGTTCAAGTCCCGGCGGAGCCTCTGGATAAGTCGATCTGATCCCCAAAATCCCTTACAACAGGGTGAGAGTTGGCGACGCCGTATGACCCTGGCAGTTGGTGCGTCGTTAAACCCCAACAATTATTATTAGATGGGCGCAAAATTTTATCGGTGGGCGCCGATTTTCGCATACTGGGGGAAGCGACATTTCAGGGGGGCGTCATTGACCTTTCGGGGGGGCGCCGAGAGGTCGATCGGGGGCACGTGCTCCCTCCCCTTTCCCACTGCATCCGCCTATGGGTTGAAAAGCTCATGGTGCCCCCCCTTAAATTTGGGCGGCCCACCGTCGCAGAGTATGGTAGAAAACCGTCGGAATATATATCTTTTCCACCGTTCCGCATATTATTTCTATGCAAATACTACTTTTCCAAGGTCAAGTTTTTTATAAAGCGTCGGTGAAAATTCAGTGCACTAGAATAGTCTCCGCTGGTGGCATTGCTAAAATTACATCGAACTGCATCCTTTACGTTTACGCTTTTTACTTTTCCCGTTTGAATCTCTCCGGAATAGGAGGTTCAATCATCAGCTAGCATGAAATTGTTTTGATGTCACGTGACCGTGCCTTCCTGTCTGGTTTCGAGAGTGAACATACTCCATGGTAGAGTAAATCAAAGTTACTCCAAAAGAGGGGGGTGGTTTTTGCACCATCACTCCCCCTTTTGGCTTTACTCTATATTTTGAATACTCTTTTTGGCGGAGTGAGCGGTATATGTAAGCACACAATAGGGAGTGACATTACTCCCCCAAAGTGACTGTACGCTCATATTAGGGAAGATTCACTCCAATGTAGCGAGGAGCAGAAACCTCTTAGATGGAGTGTCAATCATCCACGAACTAGAGTACTGGCACGCTGAAACGAGGTGTTAAAAATTGCGCCGGTTTACGCTAGATATTGGGGTGATTTTTTCTCCCAGTGTGGTAGGCACGAGACCATCCCTGGCAGTCTGGCTCATATCATGCCACGTGTTCTGGATGCTAATTTTCTTCAGTAGACGGTGTTGAGGAAGACCCAGAAGGATTTTTTGGTAGGATGTTTGGTTTTAAGGTTTTGTTTTACCTCTCCAGAACAACCGGGAACTAGTTAAAAATGTAACCCGTTACACATTCTGAGTCAGGTTCCGGCAGGAGTTTTTGCCAACGCTGCAGACGCGTCAAAGGCAGGGGCAGACTCAAAGAATCTCCAGCCAGACGGTATCGTTCTGGTAGTTGACCCTGTTCTGCCCTCGGGACAGCGGAGAATCAGAAGGGCGACTCAGGTGTTACTAGGGTAAGACAAACTTGTAAGGAAGGCCATGGTTAAATGTAGGAGTTCTTCGAATCTACGACCGATGCATAAAACGGTTTTAATCCGCTCTAGTATTGATTCGGAGTGGTGCAATCCTAGGAAAATAGAGCCACGATGGTCCTATTGGGTGGTTAGCTCTCTGCTTAATTTAAAGGTCTAGATTTCAGGATCTAGCTCCTTACTGTGAAGGCCCTAACTGTTTGGTTCGGATATCACTGCGGCGGTCAAGGTCACCTAAATGCGTGCCACATTTGGACAGCTGGCGGCGTGCCAGCGGCCCGGGTTTCCGGGCCTGAGATGAGTAGACAGATGGCCCGTCGAACTCCCGTAAATGGCGTGTTTTTCATAGTTAACGATGAGGATGGGATATATATATATATATATATATATATATATATATATATATATATATTAGTATGCATATATCATAATAAATGAGGATCTGAACACCCACACTAGTGGAATTCCATCCCCAAAAATACCACAAGCTACTCCATGACCTTCTAAAAGCCTGCACGTCAGAGTCTCCTTTCCGCGCCCTGGATGGAAAACTCTGCCTTCAAAAGGACGAGGTCGCGATGGGCTCTGCCCTAGGGCTGTTATTTGCCAATTTCTATATGACTCACTTGGAAAACAAGGTACTCAAGGATGCGGACACCTCACCATTCGGGATCACACGATATGTAGATGAAATATGCCTGGAAATCAGGGAAACTAACCAACTAAAACGACTCATTGACAAGTTTGAAACAACTCCGTTTTAAAGTTCACGTACGAACTTAAGTCATAACAACTCGCTTTCATTTTTGCACAAGGTTGTTCAGGCCTCAGGGGCAAAGTTCGAAGCTGTTCGAAACTGGAGTGTACCGAAAACCAACAATGAAACACTATGAACGCCATCAGTTAATACTCTGACCGCTGCAAACATGGAGTGACCAGTGCATTCATACGTAGGGCTATTCGCCACAGTTCCACAAAAGAGTAAATGCAGGAAGCCTTTAACCGATCTAATCAACTTTAGTCAACGACAGGTTCACCAACCATGAATTAGACCTAGAAATCAAACGCCAACTGGACCGCACAGACACGGCAAAACCCACTCGAAGAACGATACACGCCACATATACTATGGTAACTGCATGAGCTATGCATATAAAACAGATGAGAGTTCTGCAAGACATGCTACACCGAAACGTAAGATGTCTAGAAGGCGAATGTTTAGAACTATCTACTACGCGGCGAGAGACGCGCAACCTAGTCATGTCGAACAAGCCAGTCGAGGTGGAGTCCTTGAAGTGCACCAATGTAGTATATAAATTCAGGGAAAAAGTTTACCTCAGGCCCCCAGCTACCTCCACCTTGCACTCCTCGCCTGACAACGGTCAAGGACGGAAACGTTGCGTTTACCTTATCCCACGCTTTTTATCTTTATCTTTACCTTGTCTTAGCCTTTATTGGGCTTTTTTAAGGGTTTGGACCTTTTAGTTTCTGGACTGGCTTTTTAGGCTGCCTTCGTCTTATGATTTTATATTTTAGCTTTTTTGGCTTTTTTGCCGTCGGGTGGGTTTGAAGTCTGTTTGCGTTTTTTCTGTCTTCTATTTTATCATATTTTTTAGAGTCCTGGATCATTCCTACAACTTTCTTTTTATATGTTTTATGCACTGATAAAAATTTTGGCTCCTTAAAAGTTTTGACTCCCGGGGTTCAGGACTCCCCACTCACCCCAAAATGGTTCCGTAACCGATCACGAGGATTCTGGGAGTTAAGGAGTCCTCTTAGGAGAATCATAGTATTGCAGACCACCTTGGAAACATTTAAATACCCCTATTTACTCCCTGGATGTATATAATGACCCCTGACTCCTGAACACAGAACTCCCTTGAAATTTCAAATGTCAGGGAATGGGGTGTTTTTGCAATATTAAAAGTTTTACTCTGGTGAGCTCTCACTGAACCCCCCCAAAAATGCTGCATTTACTATTAGGGGTGTAGCTGACTCCCTCCTGGGGAGTCAGTTACGCATGCGCACTTCAACACACAAAGTTCACAGAAGTGAATTGCACGCCATTTACTGCAGTCCGTTGTCTGCTTCAGGGTCCCAGCGATCAGTTTCGTTGCATCAAGGTATGCGTAGCATGAGAAGCGGGATTGAAGATGAAGCGCTCATGGTGTGCTCACATACCAAGATAGTGCGCAGGAATTATTTCTGAATATTTTCAGTTATGTGAAAGCAAACAACTTTGAGGAAATACACACACACACACACCCCCCGCACACGCACACACACACACACACACACACACACACACACACACACACACACACACACACACACACACACACACACACACACACACACACACACACACACACACACACACACACACACACACACACACACAACACACAACACACACAAAGAGAGAAAGGGAAGAGATATATATATATATATATATATATATATATATATATATATATATATATATATATATATATGTTTAGACAATGACCATTAAAATTAATAGATGAGTCACATTTTGAGAGCTTCTTTTGTTGTTTTTCTATTTTTCGCATCAAGGGTCTTATATCAGGTGATGTTTGCTAAATCAATGATCCAAAATTCATGCAATTCCAACTAGTTTCAACTGTATTCAAACAATTATTTTCAGCAACTGGACGTCGCTGCTCACAGTTCAAATATTCATATTTGAAAATTAGATTGATTAGAATGAGCTAAAAAAACTAGGACACTTCCACGAGGCAATGGCAAACGTTAACAAGTCACAATGGAATCATACAAGAATAATGTTTTAAACAATCACTTACTAAATAGGTACAAGTCATTTTAAATCAGACGTTTCATACAAGAGACTATGTTTTACTCAGCTATACATGAAGCATTTTAAGCATATTCACAACACATAATAATATTTTGGGCTTATCGACAACTGGGGCATATGGCGTCGCCAACTATTTCCCTGTTGGAAGGGTTTCTCGGGAGCCAGCTTGCCCGTTCGGAAGCCGCCGGGCCTGAACCGGCGCTGAATGACCAACACAATTAACACTGACGAAGCATAAATACAATACAAATCACAGTATACATTGCTTGCAAAATCAAGTTCAATGCGATGCTATCAATTTACCTCCCACAATGTGAGTGCTTGATGCGTGTTAATCTGCATGTTTAGTGAGGGCTTATGTTCGTGGATGTGGAGTGCCTCGAGAACTATATACACAAATCATGCACAAATCATGAGGTAGACCACGAAATCAAACGCCAACTAGACCGCACAGAAACAGCAAAACACACTAGTAAGACAACACACCACATCTTCTACAGGAACCACATGAGCGACGCATACAAAACTGAATAATATTAAAAAATTTTGGGGTTTAGCGACGCACCAACTGCCAGGGTCATACGGCGTCGCCAACTCTAACCCTGTTGGAAGGGATTTTGGGGATCAGATCGACTTATTCAGAGGCTCCGCCGAGACTTGAACCCGGTACCGGTGGCTGCATACAAAACTGACGAGAGAGTTCTACAGGACATGGTACGCCGAAACATAAAATGTTTAGAAGGCGAACGTCTAGAACTCCACATCTACTACTCGACAAAAAGACACGCAACCTAGTCATGTCCAACAAGCCAGTCGAGGCGGAGCTGTTGAAGTGCACCAATGTAGTATATAAATTCACATGCCCACTCGAGGGTTGCAGACCTCAAGCAGATTACTACATTGGCATCACAACAACGACTCTGTTGACGGCTCACTATGCATCTACAACACAAAGCAATCAAACAACACATGCATGATGAACACAACACTGAGCTAACACGCAAAATACTAGTCCAGAACACATGCATTATCACATCCACAGATGACACACGCAAACTAGCAGTTCTCGAGGCACTCCACATCCACGAACATAAGCCCTCACTAAACATGCAGATTAACACTCACAAGCACCATTGTGGGGGTAAATGATAGCATCACATGAACGATTTAACAAGTATACTGTATTGTATTGTATTTATGCATCGTCAGTGTAATGTGTTGTGAATCTGCTTAAAATGCTCATGTATAGCTGAGTAAAACATAGTCCTTGTATTAAATGTCGATTTAAAATGACTTGTACCTAGTTAGTAAATGATTTGTTTAAAACATTATTCTTGTATGATTCCATTGTGACTTGTTAACGTTTGTCATTGCCTCATGAATGTGTCCTAGTTTTTAGCTCATTCTAATCAATCTAATTTTCAAATATGAATATTTGAACTGTGAACAGCGACGTCCAGTCCTTGAAAATAATTGTTTGAATACAGTGAAACTAGTCGGAATTCATGAATTTTGGATCATTGATTTACCAAACACCGCCTGATAAAGACTCTTGATACGAAAAATAGAAAAACAACAAAAGAAGCTCTCAAAATGTGCCTCATCTATTAACTTTAATCGTCATTGTCTAAACGAAGATATATTGCCGAAGTACTCGCATATATATATATATATATATATATATATATATATATATATATATATATATATATATATAATAAAAAAAGTATTTATGTATTCTAGTGCTTTCTTCTGTCCTCTACAGGAGGGACAGAGAACGTACCGAGCTTCGGACGCTTTTAGCTCTTACAGAGGAAAAACGTTGTGTAGTCAAAAAGCCGAAAGAGCTATAACTTGGTGCAGCTGTGGAGAAAACAAAATGGACAGTGGGTCTGCAACGTGGTGCTCGAATGTTGTGCGGTGGAGGCGAATGACGTGAAAAAGTGTTCCCTCTGTTCAACCTGTAGAAGCGTTGTTCTCGGATGTCACACGGTGGAGGCGGACGACGAAACAAGGCACACTGTTGGACCTGTAGAAACTTGTTAAGCATTTTGTGATGTTGTGCGAGCTGCACTAATATAAATGTACGTTTCCAGATACCTGTCCTGTGATAAGTAAATAGTGTTAGCAAGGAAGACTTCGGATCGCAAAGCTTTCACGCTGCGTGGTGTAGCCATGCGACCATCTGTTTAGCAGGCCCAGAACTGATGGAACTGACGCATTTTGATCAACAGTTTTTGACCGCTTGCACAGATGCATAAAAAATATATTTAAGTGATGGGCATTATTTAAAATCTTTCCCCCATATGGCAATTCATTGAAAACAAGTGCTTGTTGTCAAAATATGAAAAAAGATTTAGATGCGAGACGGTGCTGGATATGTTATCGATCACGTATGCAATAATTGTTTGACTCTGAAGGAGAAGGCAAAAACAAAAATTATTGACCCCTTGATGAGTTTCCAAGGAGAAAAGGGGGTAAAATAAAGCCTGCAAGGGGGTAATCTTGACATCCTTGGAAGGTATCACCATTTCATATAGGAGTGTCGCGACACCCCGATGAGGTCACACATTACTCCACCTACTTTCGCCATGTCTGTCTCTCTCTCTCTCTCTCTCTCTCTCTCTCTCTCTCTCTCTCTCTCTCTCTCTCTCTCTCTCTCTCTCTCTCTCTCTCTCTCTCTCTCTCTCTCTCTCTCTCTCTCTCTCTCTCTCTCTCTCTCTCTCTCTCTCTCTCTCTCTCTCTCTCTCTCTCTCTCTCTCTCTCTCTCTCTCTCTCTCTCTCTCTCTCTCTCTCTCTCTCTCTCTCTCTGGTACTTACCATCGACTCCTCATTGATGGAGTCCAGTGTGAGCACGGTCACGTGAAAGTACACCACGGTCGGGGTATCTGGAAAAGAATCGGCGACTGAGTTCGGGAAATGTCTGGAATGATAGCAATATGGACACGTGGTACCAATAGCCTGTTCTAACTTAGCCGTATTCCGCACTGTTTGTACCGGAGCACTAGGTTATTTCTCCCCTCACCCCAGGTAGGTACATACCTACATCATGCTTCCCTCCCAGGGGGTATATCATGATGCACTGTCACATTGACGTTCCTTGCACGCCCAATTTCAGCGTCATGTCCATAGGTGGAGATCCCGGGGGTTGGGGGGTCAGGACCCCCTGATTTGGAAATAGAGAGAACCTGGGGGGTCAGCCCGGGTCCTATAGCTTCTGCTCTCACGAAATATTTTCCAACCCTTAAGCAATAAGGGTTCAATTTGCGGCATTTGTGGGATCGGCCGAGTCATAATTTGACCTATATGTCCCTTTCCACTTCTTTGTAAAGGAGCCGAGGACTAGGGGCGGCGCCACGGGTTTCCGTCATGACTCTGCGTCAGGAAGTGTACGGGCCCCCGAGATGGTCTAAGGTCCCTCAGCTGAACTAAGCAGCACCCTTAGTCGGCCTTTCACAGAGGATACGTGAGTTAGTCTTGGGTCATGTACTCTTACCTTAACACGCGCAGTAGAGAGGGGTCTGGCGTCAACGTGCAGTGGAGGGACCTGGAGTGCCCACCCCCCTGAGATTTCAGAAACCAAGAGGGTTAGAAATCACCCGTTGGGAGGTGCGTGAGGGCGCTGGTGATCTACGTTATAGCTAAATTCACTGACCTAGCTCAGTATCTTTAAGGTCGAATGAGGTTGTAAAGGTCATGAACCGTGCTGGAAACCTATGGGGAAATTCCGTGATTATGCAGAAAAAGCGGTAATACACTGCAAGTGAACTAAGGTCATAGAGAAAAGGTCCCACTCAATGTCCTCCGAAAGTTTGAGGTCAAGGTCATTCAAGGTTAATGACCTATTATTAACAAAACCTACTCCCACTAACGTACAATATAACTGGCACTGTAGCAGCATTTCAGCCGGAAATGAGGGTTTGGCCTTGAAAAAGCCTTTTACCTTGACCAGTGACATCGACCTTGACAGTGAGTAATCGTAACTATGAAGTCACAGCAAAGCATACGTTATACTGAGCAATGCCATCTCTCCGGAACACTGGGTTAATTTGCCTTGACATGTAACCTTGACCTTTATTTGGGGTGACTGACATATAAACCGATTATATGACGTTATTATTGTATTATCTATGGTTCCTTGATAGGCTTTCTGAGCTTAGCTCCTTTGTCCATCTCTAAAGTATCATGGGAGGATTGGAATTTGAAACAATTTAAGGGGAAAAATGTAATGTAGAACTTGATCATCTTCAATATAGTGGAGTAATTTTAGCCTGGTTAGCAATATTATATGACGTTATTGCCTCACCATTTGGTCTACCGTGCAGGTGAACTGGTGCAACCGCGCGATTGCGAAGGTCTCAAAATATGAGTCTGAATTTTAAAGCCTACGGGTAAAAATTGGCCAATTTTGAAATTCGTTCACCACTTGACGCGCTCATGCTTTCTCCGAGTAGCGTGTTCTGGCGTATCATTATTCCGAGTAGCGATGTCCGGGTAGCGTATTCTGACGGCGAATGGTTCTCCGGCCACCTTGAAACAATATGTCAGGGCACTTTTAGACCCTCTGAACTTCGCGTGTTAAGGTCTCCGAGCGGTGTCAGGACCCCTGAGCTGGTATGGGGCCCCAAGTTGTTTTGGCGCTCCTTGAGCTGATTCAGGGCCTCCTAGCTTGACTGGGCCTATGAATTGGCGCGGAGCCCTCGCGTTGGTTTTGCCCCCACCCCACCCCCTGAGCAGTTTTGGGGTCCCATGAAGTTAAGCTGGTCTGCGGTCCCTGAAGTAGACTAAGACCTCCAACTCGTTTGGGCCCTTGAGCTGGGCTGGCCCTGCAGTTGGTCTGGACTTTTTACATGGTCGGGTCCCCTGCAGTGATCTTGAGAACCCTGGGCTAAACTGGACCCCTAAGAGTTTGGACACAAGCCCCTGAGCTCATCGTGTACCCCTTGTCGGGTCCGGGGCTCTTGAACTTTTATGGGGCCTGCCAGGTGGTTTTCGGACCCCTGAGCTGGTCTGCACCACCTGAGTTGAATTTGTCCATCTTGAGATAAAAGTTTCGCAGGTGGCCCTTGGGCTGTTCTGGGGGCCGCTTATCTTGAGACACATGGGCTGATATGGAACTGTGAGTCGACACTGGGACCCCTGAGCTTTTTGGAGGCCCTTTATCTTGTCTGATCCTCCTGAATTGATATGGGGCCTCCCATATGCATATACATGTCGGTTTTACCTTCCGAGGAAGTCATGATCTGGCTCGTGTAAAAATCCTATCACCATAGGGTTCCATACGCTATTTATAGGCATTGCCTGAATTTTAGTGTCTTTATTTTCTTACGAAAAATATCCACTCTTGCGGCCCCGACTAGACCGGGACCCCCTGATATGAAAATTGATCTCCACCCCTGGTCATGTCAGGGATCGTCAGCCAGCGCGGGATAATCAGCCTCCCCGTCACTGCTCCACTCGTCTTAATTAGTATCCTGTAGATCTGTGTTTGACGGTATTACCCCCAGCACGAGCAGGCAGTCCCATTGGCCGCTTCCTGATGAGACATTACTCGACATGGCTTTCCCAAACATTGAGCGGGTTAACCTCATTCCTGTCAGGGTCCTGGCTACCCCTATTCTTGTAATGGGGAGGCGGGGAGGGCAGTAAAAACCTGCCAAATTATAGCACCTCCGCCAAACATCTATGAAAGCCAGCTTTTTTATTTCAATCACACGCAGTTCTATGCTTTAGTTTTGCGCTCTTAAAAACAAGTATCTTTATGAACCGTTGACTGGCGTTGACAGTGTTTCCCTTCACCCAAGTCGGTAGCGTGAGGTGTATATAAACAATGCAATTCGCAACGGCCATGGCGGATGAACTAATAATGTGGAAGCTTTGTATTTTGGTGTGCACAATTCCAAAGGCTTGTGCTTTGTGTTCTTTAAATATTAGAGAGATTTTTATTAGAGAGCTACAGCAAATTTCAGTCAATAAAGAAAAGATATCTCCACATTGAAGTTTTTCCTATACAATTCAATGCTGGGGCATACACTTTTTCAATATTAGAATTATTTTCCACCCCCGCCCTTCCCGCGGAGGGCGGGGAGGTAGATTTTGAGACACCATAAGGTCTCAGAATCTACCTGTCCGATTTGAAAAGTTAAACAAGTTAAGCATAAATTTAGAATTATTCCCAGTCAGAGGGCGTATACCAGCAGTTAGGAATTCCCTCAGCACAGGTGTTGTCAATTTGAATGAGAACACACCCGTTCACGAGGGAATAAACCCGTTAGAAACAAAATAGGATGACTATTCACAGAACATCAACCCTTCTGGTTTGACCAAGGACGACATAACGGGTTTTCTCATTGTTTGACAATGTTTTCTGATTTCTGGATCGGTACTACGGACATAAATTAGGGTAAGCTATGAGGAAATAATGTGCACTTGCCTTAGTGTCATTCTGTTCTTAGATTTCTTTGAAACTTATATGTCAGCCACATGTCCTGTCAAACCAGAGTTCTCGGTAAGGTACATACATTGACGATTATGAAGGCATCTTCTCGCATGGGCAGGAAGCATTCGATAAGTTCCTTAGCTATATGCACAATAGGCATTCCCACCTACAATTTCCCATGGAGGACATGGGTAGTGGAGGTGGGGTACCATATTTGGATACGTCCATACGTGGATCCAGGGGGCAAAGGGGGCACGTGCCTCCCCCCATCGACCCTCGGCGCCCCCTGAAATGGTCACAGCGTCCCCTGAACGGTCGACTGAGCCCCTTAAAATGTCGCTTCCCGCCCCAGGATGGGAAAATCGGTGCCCACCGTTAGGATTTTGTGCCCACCTGAACAGTAGAAGCACATGGCGAAAACACTACGATGGAGACAGAGCTCTACATCAAGCCAATAAACTCGACGATAATGCTACATAGCACATCTGCTCGTCCGACCTCAACAAGCCACAAGCATTATCAGGAGCATGTTTCACAGAGCAATGGATAGCCCAAGCATAGATAAAGAGAGAAAAAGCGTAGATAAGGTTTGGAGCTTACTTCTCAAAACTGGGTATCATTCAGAATTTTTTAAAAGGTGCGTCTTGAGGGAAGTTACACAAACAAGGACAGGTAATAGGAAATGCAAGACAAATAGGGCAGAGAGTCTTATTGCGGGTTCGGGGATGAGGTGGCTTAGTGGATAGCACCCTTGTCTTCTAAGCCACCGGTCCCGGCTTCAAGTCCGGGCGGAGCCTCTGAATAAGTCGATCTGATCCCCAAAATCCCTTCCAACAGGGTGAGAGTTGGCGACGCCATATGACCCTGGCAGTTGGTGCGTCGTTAAACCCCAACAATTATTATTATTGCGGGTTCGTAACCATACCGCACGTATACGACTTGCTGCCCCGTAAAATCAAAAGCGTCGTAAAGAAACCCAACCTGAAAATACACTTAGTCTGGAAGAACAGCAAGAAACCAAACTTAAGTTGTCACCTCTTAGACTGGCCATTTCTACGCGAAAATGTCCGCGGGTTAGGGGTGATATCTATACAACTTTGGTTCAAACGCGACTGCACGCAGAACAAATGTTGTGTATCAACTAGAATGTGCAATACATTACCGGTATCAAAACAACGCTCAATATGTAGGAAAGTCCATGAGGAACATCCGGTTGCGGTTTGATGAACATGTGTGTGACGAAAGGAGATAATTTCCTCCAGACGCACAGCACAAAACACCCTGGCTATATCAGAGCCACTTGAGCTAAAAGTCCTCCATCGAGCTCGTGACCATCCGGATTGGAAGATAGCCGATTCCATATTCAATCAGGATCGTCATCCCTGCCTTAACATACAAAGAAGGTCCTGGCCCATTCTGTGGGTCTTAAATGGGCTTTCATTTGACAGCGGACGTGTTAACCCCCCCCCACCCGGTTGGAGGGGTGTTCGGACACCCCACCCCTCCTCGGGGATTCCGGTGGTACAAAAAAACTGCAGCCCGCTGCCTTAATTGACATGCCTAAACCTTGATCAATTCTGAAACTTCCCAAAATTTTAAAGTTAGGACATCCCAGGTCAGGTCACCAGTGTAGGTCAAGTGATCTCACATCCAGAGAAGTTTAAGATATCATAAGTAAGAACTGTGATGAGTTCCAATTGAAACCCATACCACATAATGGGCCCACCGAGTACTACAAAATGTATTCCGGGATTTTTCATATCGATGAACTAGGGTCAGGCACGGACCATGACCTCTCCATTGGAAATTAATAGGGAGAACAAGGCCTTGACCGGTTGATATTATTTCAAGACTACCAGGATACAAGACTCAAGATACATACAACTCGAAGACAATATTTATAGAGGAATGCAGAAAAAAGTTATGTATAACTCGAAGACAAAATTTATACAGGAACACAGAAATACCCAAGGATCATATATGTTGGAACAATTATAATTTGAGAACCTACACGATGTGCACGTGAACTGACCTAGAAACATGTATCGACCGAACGTTCAGCATCATATTCTTAGCTTTTTTATTTCATTGTCACCGGTGCTTCCCCTTCTCCAAGCATCCTTACCTCACCCGGGGCTGAGAGCATCTGCGTCGGTGCGGCTGCGCTGCCCCGCCCTGCGTGTTCCTTGTCCCATTCTCATTCTTAACCATCCTTATCCTGCACCATCTCCTTTCATAGTATTCTGATTGTCTATCTCATGGGGACAGCATTGGAAGGGCTACTGCAATTAAGTGTAAATTATCGATGAATACAAATACAAATGAGAGATGGACTGATTTAAGGAATAAGTGCTTAGAGTTGGAGTTTTGAAATATGTAAACAATTATTGATGTTTGTTTGCAGTTAGACGTATACTCATTCAGCGCTTTATGTTGGGAGAGAGATAGAGGCTCTGAGTGCCAATCGCGACCTCCATGCCGATGTCTGATTCATTGTCCCTCAATCTGTTTTTGATCGCAGTTTTAGGACAGATAAAAAATTAGTAGGTATGTTTACCACTGCCACAGCCAGTTATCTTTGTAAAGAGAGAGATTTATAGAATAGTTAACCCTCAAGAGCCTAGGCTTTCGAAATCGAATCAAGCTTGACAGAACAGAGGCGGGAGAGACAATGTGATTCATATAAAGCAGTTACTGAATGGCCCAGTGCACGTCCGTTACGTTGGCTGCAGTAACGCAGTTACTGTCAGCCACCAGGCACGGCCAGCTCATTGATCGCGTCAGCTCTCTTCAGGAGTAGGGAATGCCTCCAGTGGCTGCGGTGGATGCTGCATAGTAAACACCGCAGGACCAGTGACAAAGACATCATCCAGGTAAGCGCCTGAACACTGCTGCTCATCTGTTTTCTCAGGTGCGGCCGGAGCTTTGTATTTAAACAACATTGACACTATATTCAATCATATCACAGCAAATATTTCCACCACAAATGTAACGCGTCCATAACCCTCACCCTGGTAGGCCGATCCACGTTCGCCCTGGTGGGAAGGGGGTTTCGAGCAGGGATGCGGAGCCGAGAAAATTTTGTACGGCTCTAGCTCCGGCTCCGGTCCGGGGTTATGATTTCGGCTCCGGCTCCGGGTTCAAGTGTCCTAACGGCTCCGGCTCCGGGCAAAATAGTCGGCTCCGACCGGCTCCGGCAATGTACCTGTATCCAAAATGTGATCGACACGTTCTCAAGGGCGTGGAAGTCCATCAGATGCAAAGTGATTATGTATTTGTACGAATGAAAAATGGTGACTGGATGAACAAACGCTCTTGACCAAATGCCAAAGACCAGTGAACCTCAAAACTGAACCAACCTACACTGCAGTGTTTTCGTATGGCAAACTGTACTGCACTGTTATGGCAAACAGAAATAGGGGTCAGACACAGGGGGTGACATGAGCTACTTGTCTATAATCCTGGGGGTTTTGAAGGTTCCATTTCTGGGTCTTACGAGATTTTTTCCAGCAAAATTTAATATGTAATTCCAATGGCACTTTTTGCAGGGATTTGGGGCACGGGCCGTTGGGAAAATTTAAGTGGTGCTTAAGGGTATATTTATATTTTTGGTGCGTAAAATTCGTCAGGCTATCTTCTAGCGGCAGTTTATAGTCCCTGACATGCTTTTATAACAAGGAAAATCCACGATGAAATTCATGATAATTCCTTCAGAATCCCGTTTCGAACGTTTCACTCAAACAATCAGAACGCTGAATGCTACCATATGCTACCGGAACCAAAGGTATCTTGACCAGAACCCTCCAGAATACTACCATATCCTCAACATGCTGCCAAATCAGGCAGTCAGCTGGCTGTCATGTCCGGAACCGTATCTATAGGAACCGTGGGTCAGACATGCCCGCAAACCCACATAAAAAATTAAAGATACAACGATCAAGTAAAGCTTGGACGAACCGCAAAGAAAAATTTCGATGAGCTAACAGTGTTCAACATCGAAAAACACATCAGATAGGCTGATGGTCTAATTCCTTTTCGAGAAAAATCGAAACCAACCATCCTACCGTCCAGTGCCCAGGGCCCAGCAGCTGTTTCGATCATTACACCACCCAATCGCGCAGGGGCGTAGCCAGGATTTCGCTCAGGGAGGGGCGGCGCCCCGAAAAGGCCCCTGCGACAGCGCAAAAGGGCCCTGATGGGTAAAAAGGGTCCTGCTTGTTACAGAATTGAGTGCTGGAGAGGGCTTAAGGGGGGCCCTATCTGGTATAAAATGCCAAATTTGGTCACAGAGCATAGTGCGGGCAAGCCGCGCTTCGCCCGGCTCGTGTCCTTAGAGGGGCCCTTCGGGCCCTCAGGGAGGGGCGGCTGTCCCTGCCGCCCCCCTGGCTACGCCCCTGCAATCGCGGTTGGAGCGGAGCAGCAACATTGCCTCCAATATGTCTGCTCTTAGTCTGGACCTGAGATCAGTAAGCAGTAGCTTCATCGCAAAACATGACAATACTATTTACACGGCCGTTGCTACGGCGTCGCTGATGACGTCACTGCAACCATGTGCGTGTCCACTTGCCGTCCAGAATGGACAAGAAATTCGGGATGTTGATTTTCTAACGGATGTGATGGGTAGGTTTGAGGCACGGTTGCAATGGAACTTAGGTTTTTGGATAGATCAATGTTTGGAGAATAATTTAAGAAACAAAAACCATACACTATCATAATCAAGGGCGGACGCAGAACCGAGTTTTGGGGGGTAAACCCAAATCTGCCTCTCCCCCTTTGGGAGGGGGGACGGGACGTGCGATTTCGGTTCTCGACAAACCTCGTATAAACTACTTCTCCGAGTACATGATAGCTCTCCTGGGGGGGAAGGGGGTGGGAGGGAGCAAATATTTTATCGCTCGACAGACCTAGTGTAAACACCTTTTTCAAAAAAATTCTTCGGCCTTTGGGGGGCCAAAAGATAGTCTGGCCCCCTTTTCCAGGGCTTTGGGGGCATGGCCGGAATGGCCTCGTCCCTGCGTCTGCCAACAGGGGCGGATGCAGGCCGACGGTATGGGGTATATCGTGAAAAACATATGGTTTTTGAAGAAAATCGGCAAAAATGGCCAAAAAATGGGCGGTTCGGGGGCAAATGTCTTTTTGCCCCCCCATGGATCCGCCAGTGCCCGCCAATGCTTTCATTTGTTGCCAATTTCTGCCATGCCATTCTCCGGCCATGCTAAATGGCCGGAGTGCATCCCCTGCCCGAGAGTGAGACCGTCTACGGAACACCCTAGTTGCAATATTTCACTAATCTCGATATACATAACATATTGAGAAAATGTAGTATTTCAGGTAAATAAATGTGTTGCCATGCGACATCTCACGAGGTAAAATGTGACCATTTCGCGTTTGATTTTTTGTAATTTTAGAGCTCTTTGGGAGCCGGAGCCGGACCTTTTCTGACGGCTCCGACTCCGATGAAAAGTGTTTCGGCGGCTCCGGCTCCGGGCAGAATGGTCGGCTCCGACCGGCTCCGGCTCCGCATCCCTGGTTTCGAGCCCCCGCCCGTCGATTTCGACTCCTATGCTGGATGGCGAAAAGACATGAACCGTCGCACACTGGCCGTAGAAAAAGATTTCGAGACTATATATGTCACTTGTTTGACACGAGTCAATATTCGGGTTATGATAAGTCAAAGAAGGTAGCAGATACGATGACTGTTTCGCTCCAGCGCTCACTGGGCAAGTTAGAGCCAAGTGCTAGGTATCGTTCAATTCTCCTCGTTACGACTAATCGAATAACATTCGATGCATTGGGTCAAATTGTAAGAATAAATTTGTCATGCTGAGCTGACTGGATTGAAAATTACACCAGGTTACTCCACTTGTTGATTTTCCTACAGCAATATCCGCTCATCAAAACGGCCTTTCTTAGCGATCTACTGCTTAACTTGATGGACATGCTGGGATATATGTTTTCAAGGATGTACAACACAGCAACGCGGCATGCTTGCCGTTTTGATGGACCCCATGCACTGCACATCGGACGTACACATAGAAGTCGTCGATGTGATTGACCACACTGGGTGGTCGGGTCGGGGGTCAGAAAAACTAGCATTAGTCCTGTTTACACGCAATGGCATGGGCCGGCTACTCGGGCAATTCCCACGCTCCGGGCGCGGCCGGCCGGCGTGCACGTTACCATTGTCCCCACTGGCGGACGCAGGGGGGGGCATTCCGGCCATGGCCACCCAAAGCGCTGGAGGGGGAGGGGCAAACTATCTTTAGGCCCCCCAAACGCCGGAGAAATTTTTGAAAAAATGTGTTTACACTAGGTCTGTAGAGCAAAAAAATCTTCGCTTCCACCCCCCCTCCCCAGGGGAGCGATCATGTACTTGGAGGTAGCTTATACCAGGTCTGTCGAGCACCCAAATTGCACGTCCCACCCCCCCGAAGGAGAGGCAGACATGGGTTGCCCCCCCAAAAAAAACTTGGGTCTGCGTTCGCCCTTGATTGTCCCCACGCGGCAGAAGGAGCGCGCATGAGCGGTGCCCGGTCTGACGTCTTGGAGAGCACCCTGTAAGATTGGGCTTCAGAACGAATAACTGTTGCTTTCTTCTGGGCTCAGCCTACATCTTATCAAAATACAAAATAAATTACCGCCATTTTACCCCGCTTGTACAAACCTGAGCACGCGTCTGTTTTACCGTGAAAGAGACCGCAAACTGCACTGAATGGCACTTCAGGCCGGCGGGTCTGTAACGGACTGAGTGCTGCCCCTCGTGCGGGTCTGTAATGGACTGAGTGCTGCCCCTCTTGCGGGTCTGTAATGGACTGAGTGCTGCCCCTCTTGCGGGTCTGTAACGGACTGAGTGCTGCCCCTCGTGCGGCCCTGCTGTCGCATCCCAGAAAGACCGAGGCGCGCGAGCACCCAGAGTGGGAATCGCCCAAAAGCTAGTAAATCCTATCGCTTTTGAACAGGACTATTGTTTCCCCTATGCAAACCAATTGATATCCCGAGATAGGAGGAATGTTACCCAGAGGAAAATGAGGGTTGTAGAGCACAGTTCTGAAACGTTTTAAACGTCAGCCACCTGTTTTACCCCAAAATATGAATGGTCGTATTGAAAATTGAAGAAAAAGTGAAAGCACGCCAACGAGTGCAGAAGTTTGAAGTGTTCATCACCTCTGGTGCACAATTGGAGGACACATCCTCAGCCCAAACTCATGCCTCATGCGAGTGAGGTGCCGAATGTATAAATTACCACAGCCATATACATCCAAAAATGTAATCTCTCACTCTACCTTCGGTCTTATTTGTGGAGTGGTGCTTTCTTAATTCGGATGACGATACCAAAATCCTGATAAGTAATTTAATCAAGCTTCCCCCATCTCACCAATATTTTCTGGATTAAGCATTGATCAGTCCATACTCGTCGGAAAAGGGAGCCAAGCCATCCCCTCCCCCCACTTTTCATGTAAAAGTTACTCGACAGCAGTCAAATTGTAAACTAACTGAACTTTAAGATACATTTTCTTGTCAGCAGAAGGTTGAAGATTGACAGACCCTCCCCCACCCCATACACTGTTTTTGGTATTCCATGTGCAGTAGAGGTGAGAGTTTCGGGAAATTTTGCAGGCCCGGTCCCGGGCCCGGTCTGCTGCTGATTTTAGAAGCCCGTCACAAGCCCGGGTTATGGAAGAAATGGCTTACCATGCCCGGGAAGGCCCGGTATCATGGAAAAACCATAACATGCTATATACAACACGTATTTACTTTAAAGCTGTTTCAAATACATGTTTTAAGCAAATTTATCCAGGAAAAAGTTTTGGTTGCACCCAAAACCATATTAAAAAAGGTGCAAGCAGCATCAGTAGCCTCAGCTATCTTAATAATTCAGCAGAAAATGATACTGAAAAAAACACACAGTATGAAACATAACTTGCTTATGATGCAAGCTGACTTCAGGTAATGACCAGCATCACCTTATAAAAACACAGGACATTCTAGATAGAAGTATGCACATGGTAGCTATAAGAATCGGGATGAAATAAGCCCACTCATATCAGACATTTCCTCCATCATTGCATTTTTATAAATCATGATGTGCTGGCACGAGCCTCAAAATAGAGTTCCAATGATGTTGATGAATAGAGGAGAGAGCAATGACAAGTTTTCAGCTAAAAATTTTCAGAATATCATGGCAGAGGGGCTGAGAATGAACCAAAAATCCTTCACATTATCCCTCTATTGATATATTTTTAGCATTTTCTTTTGTTTAGTCACTAGACAGCTTGGAAGATAGTCAAAAGATTGTTCTGCTTGGGTCAGTCTGGTCTGCAAAGAAGGTAAGCCAACAAGGCCCACCAGCCATATAGAATTCTCAAACCACCAGCAATATAGAATTCTCAAACCACCAGCCATACAGAACCACTAGTTTTCAACAGGTTCACACCAAATATGGAAGAAAAAGATTGCACTAATCTCCACCAAAAGTAAAATTGATCCAAAAAACGACTACAATCCATCCACACCACTATGCGGGCTTGAACACTATTTCTGTTTGTTTTGTTGTATCTTATGGGCTTGCGCTTAGAAGGTATCTGAAGCGCCATGCTTGTCTGTATTAGAGCATTCATTAGTGGCAATATTTTTCACAAACATTTAGCAGAAAAGTTAGTTTATTTCAGTAAAACTATTTCAAAACTGTTGAAAATATATTTCAAAAACTTCACAGATCTAAAAAATAAGCACAAAGTGTGTGGTGCATTTGTTTTGTTACTGAGAATAGGCCGCCGTTCTGCGCACTTGTTTCATATATGACGCTTTACTGGCTTTGCAATTGCAAAACTTTACAAGCTGCTCAAGGCCGCGGAATTTGGGGTAACTAAAGTCTGTAATTTTGGGTAGTCTGTTTTTGTGTTCTGTGTTTCTATGTTGCTGTGCATTTTTGAGTGTGGTGGGAGGAAAGTGCAGTTATGTTCAAAGCTTATAATAGAAGAAGTTTTATTTCATAGAGGCCAGGGAAGTATCTCCACAGGGAAAATGTAACAAATAATGTCAAGTATATTCATGTTTTGGCGCAATTTCAAGGGTTCCTTCTAAGGCTGACCTCTCTTCCCAGTATCTCCCCACAACTGACTAATCTATGTTTTGAAGTACTTTCATCAAAAGCATGTTTTCTTTGTGCCTGTTCCCTTGCTTATACTAGCTTTTCTGTGATTCTGTATTTTTGGGCAATGAAAGAGCAAGATGAAGCTGTGGATGTGTTAAACATATCAAAATTTGTTTTTGCATTTGGCATTAACAGGCCAATTTGATAATTATGGGCTTCCACCAGATAGTTTGTACCAGGGATGCGGAGCCGGAGCCGGAGCCGTCAGAAAGGGTCCAGCTCCAGCTCCCAAAGAGCTCTAAAATTACCAAAAATCAAAAGTGAAAAGGTCACATTTTACCTCGTGAGATGTCGCATGGAAACACATTTATTCACCTGAAATATTACATTTTCTCAATATGTTATGCATATCGAGATTAGTGAAATATTGCAACTTGGGTGTTCCGTAGACGGTCTCACTCTCGGGCAGGGGATGCGCTCCGGTCATTTAGCACGGGCAGAAATCGGCAACAAATGAAAGCATTGGGGGCACTGGCGGATCCACATTTTCCCCCAGATCGCCCATTTTTTTGGCGATTTTTTCCGATTTTCTTCAAAAACCATATGTTTTCACAATTTATCCCATACCGTCGGCCTGCATCCGCCCCTGTTGGCAGACGCAGGGACGAGGCCATTCCGGCCATGCCCCGCCAAAGCCCTGGAAAAGGGGGTCAGACTATCTTTTGGTCCCCAAAAGGCCGAACAATTTTTTGAAAAAATGTGTTTACACTAGGTCTGTCGAGCAATAAAATATTTGCTCCCCCCAGGAGAGCTATCATGTACTCGGAGAAGTAGCTTATACTAGGTCTGTCGAGAACCGAAATCGCACGTCCCGTCCCCTTTCCCCCTCCCCTGAAAGGGGAGAGGCATATTTGGGTTTTCCCCCAAAACTCGGTTCTGCATCCGCCCTTGATTATGAAAGTGTATGTTTTTTGTTTTTTTATTATTCTCAAACATTTATCTATCCAAAAACCTAACCTTCATTGCAACCGTGCCTCAAACCTACCCATCACATCCGTTAGAAAATCAACATCCCGAATTTCCCGTCCATTCTGGACAGCGAGTTGACACGCACATGGTTGCAGTGACGTCATCAGCGACGGCGTAGCAACGGCCGTGTAAATAGTGATGTCATGTTTTGCGATGAAGCTACTGCTGACTGATCTCAGGTCCAGACTAAGAGCAGACATATTGAAGGCAATGTTGCTGCTCCGCTCCTACCGCGATTGGGTGGTTTAGTGAGCGAACCAGCTGCTGGGCCCTGGGCACTGGGCAGTAGGGTGGTTGGTTTCGATTTTTCTCGAAAAGGAATTAGGCCACCAGCCTATCTGATGTGTTTTTCGATGTTGAATATTGTTAGCTCATCGAAATTTTTCTTTGCGGGCTGTCCAAGCTTTACTTGATCGTTTTATCTTTAATTTTTTATGTGGGTTTGCGGGTATGTCTGACCCATATTTCTGTTTGCCATAACAGTGCAGAGCAATTTGCCATACGAATACACTGCAGTGTAGGTTGGTCCAGTCTTGAGGTTCACTGGCCTTTGGCATCTGATGAAGAGCGTTCGTTCATCCAGTCGCCATTTTTCATTCGTACAAATACATAATCGCTTTGTATCTGATGGACTTCCACGCCCTTGAGAACGTGTCGATCACATTTTAGATATAGGTACATTGCCGGAGCCGGAGCTGGAGCCGGTCGGAGCCCACTATTTTGCCCGGAGCCGGAGCCGGAGCTGTAAGGACACTTGAACCCGGAGCCGGGACCGGGGCCGGAGCCGGAGCCAGAATCATAACCCCGGACCGGAGCCGGAGCCAGAGCCGTCCAAAATTTTCTCGGCTCCGCATCTCTGGTTTGTACCTGACATACTTACTTGACCATTTTTCGTAGAGGACATGGGAATGGCTCCATAGATTAGTTTTTTTACCTGAAGCAGAAAGTTTCTGGAAAGAAGGTTCTAGCTAGAGCTAGGTGTTATTATCAATATAATGTTAGCCGCACATCGATTAAATGCCTTCCTTTGAAATGGTATACTGACAATATGGAAGTAATAAATAGGCTATCACAATTTATATTTTGTTTACCCATATTATCATCAGGAGATTCATAATATGACAGTACAGCATGGATGTTTCCAACTGTAACATTATTCAATATTTGATTATGAATATTGATACAGGTTTAAGTAACTTGATTTTGACCCTGGCATGAGTAACAGATAGAAGGCTAGAGCTTCATGCTTTTACGTTCCTGATGTATGTCTTAAAGTCCATGTCTCAAAATTAATTGTAAATGCATTTTCAAAAGCTGCTGGTGCATGAATAAGATTATGTTTTAGTGTAAAAAACTAGGTCTGTACTGAAAGAGGCTTATTTAACACGCGCATTGACGGGGGCGGGTACCCGCCCCCCTTGGGTTTTTCGGAGACGGTAGAAAAACGGCGGCGCGTAGCGCCGCCGTACTTGGTATACCTTTTCCCTCATCATTTTTACAACTTCTGTGGAAATTTTAAGGTTAGGTCATCTCAGGTCAGGTCACCAGTACAGGTCAAGTGATCCGACCTAAAAAAAGTTTAAGATAGCATAAGTCGGAGCAGGGTGAACTTATCCGATTGAAACTCATATCACATAATGGCCCCACAAAGTTCTCTAAAATTTGTTCTGGTATTTTTTATATCGATGACCTAAGGTCAGGTACGAGGCATGACCTCTCCTTTGGAAATACATGGGAAAAATGGTTTTTACGGAATAACTCAGTAACGTATGGTGATAGAGCATTTATTTTAGCTGCATTAGACTCGCCTGGGCTTTGCGGTTCTAATGATAGGCATTTTGTATAATTTGACCCTGACCTGACCTCAGGTCAGGTCAAATCGTTGATTTGACCTAGCAAGGTCAAATTATATATCATTGGATTCGGCTTGCTAAGAGGATTCATATGGTTCAAGTCGTTTTGCTCTATCTGTACTTGTTCAGATGTAATGCCCGAAAACTGAATTTACATGTTATCCCTATGACGGGCATGTTTTGACCTCTCGTGACCTTAAATGTGACCTGACAAAAACTGGTTCAAATGTTTTCGATGGAGAAGTGGATGGGCAGCCCAAAGCCGTTTACCGTTTTTCGCTACCTACCGTGGTTCTCGAGATCTTAGGGGGCGGGTACCCGCCCCCCGTCAATGCGAAAGTGGCTCAGACCCC
This sequence comes from Lepas anatifera, assembly GCA_034440635.1. Lineage (NCBI taxonomy): Eukaryota > Metazoa > Arthropoda > Thecostraca > Lepadidae > Lepas > Lepas anatifera. The sequence continues at coordinate 805,204 of JAOTON010000972.1, read as the reverse complement.
CGTCAATGCGCGTGTTAACCTACAGAAAATTTACGTTGAAGTCCTAGTTCAGTTGAAGCCCGGAATAAGCCTGGGTAAAACCCGTTATCAGCCCGGCATTGGCTTAAATCAAGCCTTCAGGCCCGGTCCAAGCCCGCGGGCCTGGGCCGGGCTTTTGCCCCAGGCCCCCGGGCCTAGAAAGTCCCACCTCTAATGTGCAGATATCTCACCCTTGCCAGTTAGTGACATTGGGTTCTTCTTTAGTTAACCAAAATTCTTCCAGAGCAGGAACATGCATACATACCTATACCATTCTTGCCTCTGGTCATCTTGCCAGTTAATAAAATTATAGATCTATAGTACTTAAGCACGCAAAAAAAATCATCGATGATTATCCCCGAGAACCCCTTCAAACTCAAACAGGTGCAGCACCATACATGCGCAGCTGAAATCAAGGGCTTCAGATCCACAACTAAAACAATCACTGCAATGTTGATTAGCCCGGCCACGCTCTTTAACCCTCACCTCACGGGGGAGGGGGTTAAAGAGCGATAGCCCCTCAGGGTTTTTTCCGAATAACAGAAAACTGACGAGGAGCAGCACCGGGGTTGAGAGTCTCACTCTCACTCCATCATTTTCCCATAATCCCTGAATTTTTTTACCCCGGGGTCACACTAGGTCAGGTCACCAGGTGAGGTCAAACAAGGTAACCTTACTTCAAATTTGAGCTCTATCATAGCTACACTTCTAGGCCAATCAATTTGAAACTTTCTATACTTGATGACCCCTCAAGGGTCTACAAAACATATATCCGTGATTTTTAGATTTTGTGACCTGAGGTTAGGTCACGAGGTGATCTCTCCCGATGGAAAAGCATGGGGAAAATATGCATTATGATCTAAAAGTCACAAAAATGATTGCAAACGTTCAAATTTCTCCGAAAAGCAGTTTTGCCCACCCTTTCATGGATTCCAGGGGCGATATTTGCCCTTTCACCTATTTGAGGTCGTCACAGGTAACCAAGGGTCAATAAACGTATTTTAACTATACATTTTGACCTATTTAAGCTAGAGCGCTGAATAAGACGTCATCGCGTCTGTCTTATCACTGGCTTTCATTTGATATACAGCAAGGTCACTTCTGACCTTTCGTGACCTCAGGTCATGTTAGGTCAAGAGGTGCCCTTTGAAGGTCAAACCACAGGCGGGATGTAGTTATGTTTCACATAATAGAGAAAGCCCTGGCATTTGCCTATAATGTGTACTTTACCAGATCACAATAGCTCTAATGGCATGAGAGCTATTCCAGGTTCCTAAGCATTGCATATTTCAGTGGAAATAGCCTATCGTGACACAACTTGACACCTGGAGGTCAAACCATTGACCTGGGCGCTTAATCATGCAAGTAAAATAAAACCACACAAAGTTCACGCGATTTTTCAAATGCACTTTGCAGATTTGCGCTAACCCCCAAATTTTCGGAGTTAGAGGGGGCTATCGATACCCTCCGGTGCGGTGAAGGTAGCGCCGGACACCCGGTGGGGCGCGGGTTAATATATATGTTGCATTGCGCTCTATAACGATTCTTAATGTGTGCGTCAGTTTGTCAGCCGAGCCCAACGCCTGCCCCGGCAGGCAAACATGGGCGAACGAATGCTTATGACTATGAGCCCCATATTTCTCCCGCTCGATGCCCCCGGCTATTTCCGCCCATCAACATCATGAAACATACGGAGAAAATTCTAACGAGCATATTTATGATTCAAATACCCCAGGTTGCAATCTGATCTCAAGAAAACAGTAACCAGAGTCCCAATAAATTACCACTGATCAAAAAGTCGAAAAGTCAACTGTCAAAAACTGCAAAGCGGAAAGCCCAACAAATTCCCCCAAGTTATACTGTTCACATGTGTCAAGAGGGTAGGAACTTGTCTGGTGCAAAGGATAGGGGTCCGGCGTCAACGTGCAGTGGGGAGGGTCTAGCGTCAATGCGCAGTGGAGAGGGGTCTGGCGTCAAAGTGCAGTGGAGGGGTGTCTGGCGTCAACGCACAGTGGAGGAGGGTCCAGAGTGTGCCCTGATATATGGGAAACCAAGGGAGTTTGAAAAACGTCGTATGACGAGTTATCATCTTAATGGGAGGATCTAGGATTTCCTATCGGAAGGGTACTTTAGTTAGAGGGCTCCATTTGGGTCCTGAAGGGGCACGGTTTTGGTGCCGGGGGCGTCATTTGGACCAAAGATGTCAATTCTTGGTAACTTGCCTGTCAGAGGGGGTGCCAAACTTGCACCGTGCGTGCACCAACTTGCATCCGGCAAGCTGGCGCTCTGAGTCTCTAAGTCACCATGTTAGTTTGAGCTTTTGTGGGAGTGTTATGCCTCATAAGTAGTACCTGCTGAATCTTCAAGCCGCTTTACATCTCTTGCCGAATCTTCGGGCCGCTCCACTTCGCTTCAAACCGCTGTTGCTTGAAACCTTCAACGTGATTTGAGTCAACTCGGCAGGAGTCAGACATCATCTCAAGGTGCGCCATAGTGAGTACCAAGCCCCCTGCCCCATTTTTACCAATCGCTGGGAAGCTGAGGTCCCATGGGCAGCCTGTAAGCGGATTTCTAGGTATACGCCCTAGCTAAAGGTTGGTGAGAGAAACTCGAGCAGTGACAATAGAACGCTGCCTTTGCACTTAGGGACAGGAGGGTTACAGGCTCTACAGGATTGAGGAGTCTTCTAAAAGAACCGTTGAAGCAGGAGTCCAACCCAATCTCCTATCCCAAGCTAAATGCGTCTATTATTAGGTATTAAGTTATCTGCCACCAGCTTTGACTTCATCTCGAAGAGAGTGCAGTTCCGAGGATGTGTACAGGGGTGGGACACACCGGTGAGGACTTACCTAGGAACTTCAGGGAGAAGAGTGCGCGATGTGGGTTTGGCACCTTGGAAAACTTAAGGGAGAAGAGTGGGCGATGTGGGTTTGGCACCTTGGTGGAGGGACTTACTTAGCACACTCAAAACAGAGGAGTGCACCAAGTGGGTTTGGCACCTTCGTGGAGAAGACGATCCGGTTCGGTTTTCGGAGGGAAGTTCTTCTACCCGACAGGGGGAAAGGGCTGTGTGCAGAGCAGGCCCTGGCTTAGCCACTGATGGAGGAGATCGCCCTTGCTGCAGACATGGCCTGTGACCATCACCACACCAACTGCAGCTGACCAACCCAGCCAGCTACAGCACACTCATTCAAGTAAGTGGCTTCGACCTTCAGGAAGCTAGCCAAGAAGCCTCGAGAAACTGGAGTGATATACACTGAATTGTTTGGATATCCTGGGGGTTGGCGGGTCAGAACCTCCCTGGATTTTGGGGTTCCCAAAAGCTTTGTATAGGGCTAGTGTTTTTCTAGATGATGGCTGACACCCAGCGATTATGTCAGAGCACTGCCTCTGGAGGTATACAAAATCAGACATGCACGTGTAGCACTGTTCCCATGTTCTGCTGAGCTTTGTGGCGAAAGAACACATCACCTGGAAGTGTTTGGTTGTGTACAGGTGACCGTCGCAACACAGGATGGAAGGGCTGGAGCAGGGTCTCTATATTGTCAAGATATGGACCATGCATCTTCTTAGAACGGGCCTGCAACAGTGGCTACGCCTTACTGACAAGAGTGGCAACGTTGCGTTTACTGTCTCGTCTGATGTTCCCGTAGTCACACTACCTGCCGTCAGAGGGTTCGTGCACAAGGTGAGGGCGAAGGAGGACGTCACTCCAGTGCTGCAGAGGTTGCACCATCTACCCCTGGCGGTCAGAAAGGGGATGAACACCCGCCTGATGGAGCTCAAGGCCAAAGGAGTCATCGAGCGTCTTGACTCGTTATCATGGGTATGACCCATGGTTATCATCGGGCGGACAGGTGAGACTCGGGCTATATACCTTTACTTAAAGGGAACGTGGCACCTTTATAACGTGATTTTAACTGAGATAGCCAAGTTGAAAGTATGCCAAAAACCCGGTATTCAATGTATCATTTGTCTTGAAACTCAAAACTTCCGTGGAGAAAAGCTAACAACCTACCTGAAATGTACCCCGCATGTACCCCAGCCAAGCAGCCGCAGTTTTCAGCTGTTGTTGTGATGACAGCACTGACGTCAATGTGAGCAATCAGCCAATTGAAGCCCTTGAAGCCTATTGAATATGGTAGTAGTTGCCAGATCCTGACGTCATCCACAGGCTATTATTTATTCCTATTTTGCACCATGGAGGAGCATTTAAGAAACAAAAATATTGAGCTCATTGTACTTTTCTCAGAGATATCATGGACGTTCTCATGATTTTCGGCTAAAAATACCCCTAATTACACTAAATTCCTGGATTTGACCAAAGTGCCACATTCCCTTTAAAGGTACGTTCAAGGCGGATTCCTTCACGTCTGTGTGACGCCACACGCTCCACCCGTCTTAGGCTGTATCTAAGGTGTATCAGTACCATCTAGAATATTCCAAAAAGACACCTTTATTCAAAAACCAAATACTTGATTTCTAGATTTGGAACACAATCGAATGCCTTGTGTTCTCTCGCATTTGCAAGCGAGCAGACAAGAATTTAGAACATTTTTAGTAGATCCAGCGGTGGGAAAAACCTTCACGCCTAAGTGACGTCAACAATTTTTGGGGTTTATCGACGCAGCAGCTGCCAGGGTTATAGGGTGTCACCAACTCTTCCCTTAGTGTAAGGGTTTTCTCTTGAACCCGCGCATTGACCCCAGTCTGAAAACCTGCTGAAGGAATCCCAGATGACCTCCCAGAGATCACATGTCCAAATTTGCAACATGACTAGGAGAGGGGCCTAGGGGACTACAATTTAAGGAATCGAAAGGCATTATAATCTGTACGTAAGAACATTTTAATCCGTACAGAAACAGAGCCATTTCAGCCGATTCTCGTTTTCCCCTTGCATTTACAACGGAGTGGTTACGACCCGTACCTGACCCTAAGAAATCGATATAACAATGCAGACAGGACAACTTTTGGTACTCGGTTGGCGCATAATTTTATATGAATATCAGGTCAATGGATTGAACTTTCTTCCACTGGTGCCAACTAAAACGTTTTTGGAGGTGAGATCGCTTGATCTGGTCTGGTGACCTGAGCTGAGATGACACAAACTTAACGTTTTCGGAGAAGTTGCAGAAACCGTCAGGGATAAGGTGTACCAAGTACGGCAGCGTTTTGCGCCGCTTTTTCGGTTCCGCCGGGAAACGAACCCGAGGGGCATTCCAATACCCCCTCTGAGGCGAGGGTTAAAAGGTTTGCTAAGGTCAAAAGGAAAACCACAAGAGTTGTTTCTCTGACACGGCTGGACGCCGCTGTGGAAACAGCTGTACGTGAGTATGAGTTTGTCAGCAGTCTGGGAAGTCACAGAACACGTGTTGCCTCCCTGAACCCTGCGCCCTTACCCGATTACCATGGTGCAAGGTTGAACTTGATTTCATTATGCTATTGAGAACGGGGGAATAGTTAACAGGATGTTTGCTGTGATCCAGCAGACCACTGTTCGAAATGGCCAGAAGTTGGTTGGATATTGTGCTGATCTTTCATTTCAAGCAGCCATCGATTTCTTAGTCTGCTACGTCTATGGAGGGTGCCCAGAAGAGGTCGTTACTGATAATGGCACTCCTTCACCTCGAATGCATTCACTAATTACCTTCGTGTAGCGGGGGTCTTGGCAGCGGAACGTTTTCGTCTAAGGAAGAGAAGCACCTTTATTACGGCATTTTTTGTCAATGGAAAATGTGCTAAAGGCTCGGTAAAAAGTAAATTGTAAATAAACTATCACTACTGCATGGTGCAGTCATTGATACAAATATTTTCCAAACTTGCCTTCTCATAATTTGATAAAAAATATGGTACACATTTGGCATCCAGAAATAAATGCTCATTCGCCGATTGTTATCAACAGGCAAGACCTAAATAGAAAGCTTAGCAGAATGCAGATTAATAACTATTTGGTTTTCTTTGTTTTAACTCTTCTTAACACGCGCCCCGCTGAGGGGGCGAAATTCGCCCCCTCCTGGTTTCCCCCAGATAGCTCAAAAACAAAGAGACGCAGAACAACGAAACTTACAGTACCTTATCCATTATTAATTTCACACGTTTGACCAAGTTTTTTAGTTGAGGTCATGTCAGGTCAAAAATCTATTCAAGGTCAAGTAACCCGACCTCAAAACCTAAAATCACGAGTTTGAAGCGGCGCCCAGGGAACACCAGCGAACCGATCAGTTTGAAACTTCCACAATATGATAAAGTCACTAGGATCTACAAATCTGCTATCTCGGAATTTGGATATTTTTTACCTAAGGTGGGGTCAATTTTTCTCACCCCATTATAAGTCTATGGTGAAAAATAGAATGGGCTCGTTTCCAGTAAATACTGAAAAGATAAAACTGAAAATCCTCAAGCCGTCTATTCTTACCACGATCTTGACCATAAAGTTGAGTTTTTGAGCACCTGACCTCTCAAAGGTCATGCTAGGTCACGGGAGCGTAGAGTGATTGTTTGCCAATATCTTCTCACTGAATTGAGATAAAGCTCCCACTTTGCTTGAATTGTGCTTATATTGTCACGAGGAGTCGATTGATATGCAACATGACCATACCAGATCACTCTGTGACCCTGACCTAGCTCGAGGTCAGGTCATTTTCACTATTCGACCTAGCAAGGTCATATTATACATCAATCGATTCGCCGCGATGAGTGGAATCCAATGATGCATAAAGATTCGCTCTAGCTCCCCTGAGGGCAGATCTAGAGAGAGAAACGTACACTGCTCTGTTGTAAGCCTATGGAACCTTCTTTGACTTATGCTGAACTCAATATTGACGTGAAATAAAAAAATTCATATAAAGTATCTTCGTCTTGTCAAGAGCTTTCAAACGCCGCCCGTAATTTTCCTTTTGCTCTCGTGGGGAATGAGATAAGGAGGGGGCGAAAACACCCCCAGCGGGGCGCGTCATGCCAGGGACCCCAGCGGGGCGCGTGGTAAGAGCAAAAGACACTCCGGGTGTGATTGGAATTTTTCGTAGAACGCATGTCCACAAAAGTACAAAAGACTTCGGGGACCAATTTCACTTTGGCGAAAACAGAGGTCTTAAAAGGCATTTATATCTGCATGTTCGAGCCCCTAGAGTGCCAAATGGACGCACATATCCAGACACAAAGCTATCAAGAACTAATGAAACTGATAAATGGGTCAGAAATATATTAGTTATTTATACGTAATGCCCCTTGCCGCATTAATGGTCGCTTTAGAATTAATTCATAAAGTAACAAATAAGTTTTAGGAAGGCTGAGGCGAGGAGCATGACTATAAGTTGACAAGATATTAAATGACATGCCTCCTCGAATCCTGGATGTAAAATGGATCAAATGCAAAGGATTATATATTCAGATACAGTTCTTCATCAGAATCGGCATAATAAAATGGGTAAAATCACACATTTCTGGTCATAGGGCAGCATGACCCCGAATTGAGTTACACACAAATGCCTTTTAAAATGAGTTTATCGTGAATATCTACTATAACTAGAGAGGACAGCTGGTGAGTGTGGGCGTCAAATTTGAATGTTTTGTTCTTTGAGGTATATACATCTCATAAAGTCAGGTATAAATTTCTATGGTTTTATTAGTAAAAATCTGGACCTCTGCATTGGCGGACGCAGGGGGGCATTCCGGCCATGCCTCCCCAAGCGCTGGAGGGGTGGGGGGTGGCAAACTATCTTTTGCCCCCCCCAAACGCCGGATAAATTTAAAAAGGTGCTTAAACTAGGTCTGTAGAGCAAAAAAATCCTCGCTTCCCCCTCCCCCCACCCCAGGAGGAGAGGTAGACATGGGCTTGCCCCCCCGAAACTCGGGTCTGCGTCCGCCCATGGACCTCTGTAAGGAATCTCGTCACAGTTTACTGAAACACCTCTCTGATAATCGTATTCAATCTAATTCAATTAAATTGATTGAACAAAATGTTAACATGACAACGATCTAATGTGCCATGAATCCTCCCGTCAAATATTGACTTTCTCTGCGACAATTATTTAGTGGTGGGCTAGATCAAGAAGCTCTCGTTGAAATTAGCACGTGATTCTCCAATTAACCTGGCCAAGATTTGTACTAACAAAGCTTTCAATTTTGACCTCGGGGTATTGCCGTTTTGTACAGGATGTCCCCTCTAGTTTTAGCGGATATCTATGGAGTTTATAGAAATTGGATGTCGTGACAATAATACTCTGGCTACCTCTAACCCACGGATGATGTCTACAATGCCGAGAACTCCTTACCGAGGCCCTCTGGAAATGTTCAGCTTTGAACCTTGTTTATTCCGGAAGATACGGTCTTGGTAAAGAAACGACAGCACTGGTGCTGACAAGAATAATGTGTTTACATCACGTACTATTATTCCCGTTTCACACCAGGCTATTGTTAATCTCAGACCTTTCGGCAACAAGCGCACGTCTCTATCACGTCCCTATGTGGAGCTGTCTCATCCTCTCTCCCCCCCAATAGCTGTCTCGTCGTCCCCACAGACCTGGAGTCCCCATCGCAAAATCTCAGCCAGGTGACGTACAAACTGAGCGTGCAGTCCGCAGAGTTTCCGGCTCAAATAGCACATGAATGTCCGCTATAAAAATAGGTTTACCTACTTTTGATAACAAAATCATTTCGAAAAACCATAGCTAACCCGTAAAAAAACATCCAATGGGAAAAGGAATGTTTGTACGCATGGATGCACAGTTGCAAATACAAAACTCCATCTAAAACAGCATCGGAATTATGGTGGATGTCTCAACTCAACTGTGGCTGCAACCCCCTCCCTCGGCCCCTCAACGTGGCTCAGGTATCCCTTTCAGTTGTCATTACCTTGTCCTGATATAAATATAGTTAAAATCACTGAAGCTTTCTCTGCGCTCGATAGCCGAGCAGTTTTTTGTATGAGACTTCCTCATTTTATGGGAAAATATGTGCATTCTTTCTCACATCAGGCATTCTCACGCCATTAACCTGCGGCTAAAGGTGGGATCAGGGGCAGCGCCATGATCATTTACTGGGGCAGAGGGGCCAGAGTCTAAATCATGACGGTGAAGGGGGGGCAGTGGAAGGCGACGTTCGGACACTAGCTATCTAAGCATGATACCGGTGCAGTCGACCAAGACTATGGTTGAACAAATTAACGTAAGTTTGATTCATTTCTTTAGGGCTACTTCCAACGGCCACACTTACCCATTCATAAGGATTACTGGAGCGGTTGTTTAAGGAACTTTTTCATCAAGCCAGACAGGTCACGGAAAGCAGTTTCCCACCGTGGGAGTCGAACCCACGCTAAACCATGTGATCCAAGTCTGGATGCAGACAATGAAGCTGCTAGGTCAGCCAATCTCCTACATAACAGGAAGGAAAGGCAAACCCGTCTACGCTGAGTTTCCAGACTTTCGGGGGATATCGCCTTGCTTCATCAAATAGTGGGAGGGTCTTTCCCCGTCCTTCCCTGCTGTAATGCTCATGAATGGAATGCACTCACCTTTTGTTTTCGGGGGCGCCATCCTGTCGTACTGTTTTGGAGGCTCTGGCAAGATGTCATCCAAGACCAGTACTGAGTCTTCCTGTTCCTCGCCTCTGAAAAAACAGCATCAAATGATTGGCATTTCTGTCATAGAAAACATCTGAAATCATACACCACCAGTTGCCAGAACTGTTTTTTTTCGGACTCTGGCGAAGCGTATTTCAACACAAGCACTGAATCTTCCTGTTCCTCGCGACTAAAAAAGATCAAATGATTGGTTCCTCTGTCACGCAAAAATTATTCAATCATCAACCACTAATTTGCAAAACGATTTTGCACATTATACAATTAACCCATAAGTGCCCAACTTACTTCTGCGAAAATAATAAACAAGATTATGAAGCTGTTCTGTTATCTTGAGATAAAGTTCACAGGATAGAACAGGTACATATTTTTGTGAGGAATATGCCGCTTCGTTAAGGCTATACAGGGGTCCATATATGTATGGCCATAGGCCTTGGGCAGGGGTAAAACACTTGTTATTTTGTCATCCTTAATAGTGACTCCCAGGGTTCCTCTGAGAGACAAAAGTTACCAGTGGATCCACAAAAATAGCACCTCAAACATGAGCTCCAAAAAAGTCAACTGTTAAGAATGACCCATTTTTCCGTTTATATCACTTAAAACAGAGTGAACTGTAACGGAGAACAAATAGTATTTCTTCCGATAAGTCCAAACTTCGGCAACTTTGTGACAGCTTCGTTCGATTTGCCGCGTCCGGTGAATAATAATTATTGGGGCTTATCGACGCACCAACTGCCAGGGTCATATGGCGTCGCCAACTCTCTCCCTGTTGGAAGGGTTTCTCGGGAGCCAGCTTGCTCCTTGTTCAGGGAAGCCGCCGGGCCTTGAACCCGGGTCGGCTGCGTGGAAGCCAGCTACGCTGACCACTCCACTACCGCGCCCCCCCGCGTCCGGTGAATACGGCGAACCTTTCCTCAAAGCTGAAACCGGCGGGTCAAGATGTCACGGAGTTCGCGAATCTCTTATCATTGACCGGTGACTGAAATGGGGACAAATGGCCAAGATCACCAAGATGGACAACCTAGGGCAATTGAAAAGTGTGTTGAAGATCCGGTGCCGCGCCCGCCGCCGATCCCCTTCGTGCCCAGTTACCTATCGGCATACACTCAGCTATAGCAATAGCAGTAGTATTAGCAATAGCGGCAATAGCGGAGCCGACCCGGTAGGGTCGTACCTTGAAGGGGCCGGGGGAAGCCAAGCCATTTGTTCCAACGCTGAGTGATTTAGCTCTTTTTGTCTGTTTTTTTTTTTACTTGGCTCGGTGGTTTGCAGCCTGGAGGACCTGGCATCCTTGCCTCCGCCGTTTCCCGTGGAGGGTGGGAGTAGCTACATAATCACTTTAACACAAATAACCAGTCACCCCACATCCCTCCCGTCGCGTCAGCACTACCTGCGTGTGCGAACTCCGGGAACCCTGGGCGATTACGGCGCTCAGTAGCCGCGTTTACACCTTTGGCGGTGTTGGTCAGCCCTGCTGGCTGGGCGACTTGTTGGGGCGGGAGGGGCGCAAGCTGTAACATTATATCACAGCACGAATAGGTATTCTAATTTGGACATAACCTCCATCTTTTTAGAACACCAAATTGATTGTTCTTGAAACCAATTTAATAGGCTGGGCCTGATTTAATTCCCTCTTATCGTTTAAAACCATTGAGCCAAACTCCTCAACAAATCATTCAAAAACAATTCTCACTTCTTGGAAACTCGCTACAGTGAAGCCAATCTTCAAATAAAAGGATCTCCATCAGCCATCTCAATTTATCGACCTATCTGTCTCTTATGTTGTCCGTCGAAAAAACCAGAAAGTATGATCTTCGAAAGGATATACCACCACTTGACTGCCATCTAATTTTTAACTCCGAGACAAAGTGGGTACAAACAGGGACATAACACGCATCTCAAACTTTGTTACCTTTCACACAGACTATACGAATCATTGCATAAAGGACAAAACATTACTTACCTAGACATATCTCTCGATATTTTGATAAAATTTGGCAAAGAGGACTGTTACCAAAGGATAAAGACAAGTTTGGACTGACATTCTTACGAACATGGTTGGAAGCTTATTTGACTTAGTTAACAGAAAGCAACGCGTCTGTGTGCAAGAAAAATTGTCAACTACCAGGACTTTAAATACGAGAACCTCTCAAAGGCTCGATTTTTGGCTCATCCCCTTAGCCTCGCTGTATCTAAATCATCTTGCCAAAAAATGAGGGACGACATACCCTGTTTTGCTCGTGATACCAGTCTAAATACTTCCCCTATCCAACTGACTAATTCCAGACAGCGCAAAACTCCTCCAGGCAGAAATCAATCTCATCTACCAGTACGGAAACGACTGGCTTATAACTTTCAATGTTTTAAAAACGACCCAACAAAACCCTTCGTAAAACAATAATGCAAGAGTGCCTAAACATAAATTTGTTGAGTCGAAAATCCAGTCGCTAGAAAGTCACAAAAACACTTAGGGCTGACATATTCCGAGGACCATAGGCTTGAGGAACACGCCGAGGCATTGATACGACAAGTCAGCACTGGGCTCAGCCCCATTTGTTCCATTGTCCCGTACCTCTCACGAGAAATCCTCTGTCAAACTTACTTGGCTTACATCCGACCTTACTTCGACTATATTGACACCATTTATGACGGCCGGATAGATTACACTGGTTACGTTTCCTTTCTTCGTAGCTCCACTGATAAAATTAGAACCGATTTGGGTTTGGAACCGTATGAGTCTGGGCTTTAGATGCACAAAATTAATTTTCTTTAATACCTGATTAATATTCCTAGTATTCCTACCTGTATGCGCGATACTGTTCCTGGAACAATGCCAAACACAACCATACGAGGTTTGAAAAACACAGAAAGACGAACTGTACCCGACCACAAACCACTATCATTTAAGATATATATGCATATATATTCAAGTATATATATATATATATATATATATATATATATATTGCATTCCATCTATACTAAGCCTCTGGAAACCGATTTCTGATAATATAACTACATTAACATCATTGACTCAATTTAAAAATGGAATTACGAATATCTTCTGAAGTTCGTCCCCGAAATGGAGGAGTGAAAAGAGATCACATCTTTTAATTAAATTTCGAACCGATATGAGCGCTTTCGATGACCATAAATTCCAGATACAAAAGTGGATTCACTGCAATGTTTTTGCAAACATTTCAGCGAGGGCACAGACCACTACCTTTTATTCTGTTCGACATATGTTTGTGAGAGAAACACCATGCTAACCTCATTAACCCACGCCCCAGAGGGAAGGGGTGCTTGAACACCTCCTTCGGGGTTTTCCGGCGGCACGAAAAAGCGGTGGCGCGATGTACGGCCGTACTCGGCACACCTTATCCTTGATCAATTCCGCAACTTTCCTCAAAATTTTAAGGTTGGGTCATCTCAGGTCAGGTTACCAGGGAGTTCAAGTGACCTTACCTACAAAACGACCTCTCCATTGGAAATGCATGGGAAAAACAGGAACTGGGCTGTATTTGTGTAGACACAACTGAAAATGTCTTCATATTCTCCAAATTGTAGTATCCTGGGCCCCTTTCCCGGTTCATGTTGCAATTTTTTACCTGCGGCCTCTGAGAGGTTATCTGGGCTACTTAAGCAGGTTTTCAGACTTAGGTCAATAACTTTGCAGGAAATGACGATCAAGCTTTTGCTTTGATACCATTAAATTTGGGTAACCATTGCGAGTCGATTCATGCACATATTGACTATGCTAGATCAGATCAGATAGTGACCTTCACCAGACATCAGGTCAGCTCATTTTTTGACCTAGTATAGTCATATTATACATCACTCGATTCGCCGTGGTGAAAGGAAGCGAATAGTGCCTTCCAGAAATTATTCTAGCTCAACTCTGTCAGGCACTGTAGTCCAAAAGTTCTACTCTAACATGCAACCTTTTTTACTTATCGTGGCCTCAATATTCACCTGAGCCAAAAAGTGACCGATGTAGCTTCCTCATGAATTGGTATGAACTATCTACCAGTTTTCGCGATTTTTTGCTATCCCGCACAGAAGCCGAGTTCAAGGGAGATGTTTGAAACCCCCACCAGGGTGAAGGTGGCTCGGAGGCCCACCGGGGCGGGTGTTAAGACAGATTTTTAATCTCAACCATTGAGATTTCACAAAAAAACTAGATGCTGTCATACGTGGATCGGATTTGACAGACCAAAGGGTAATACTTGCTTGTACGATGTGTTTTACAGTTTCTTCGTGGCACACATATATTTACATAGCATGATGGCGGTGGCGGGGAATGCGCTCGCTGAAGCTGCGGCGTCCCTGCGGGCGGGCGGCTGAAGCTCGGCGGGGTACCCCGGGTGGTGATGGCCATAGTCATTGAGCTCTGGTGCGAGAGGTACGACTTTGTAAGCGCAAAATCAATTTTAAGCCAATCGCCTCTGTTGCATTCGTGGGTGCAATGAAGTTTGCAGAATATACGTGTCTATCTGTCTGTCTGTCTGGAAGGTTGTGAGTAACAAACGGAGTGACCTGTTTGTCTTGGAAACAGTTCAGTTGGTACTGTCAAAGAAAGTAGGCTTTTGATGGCGAATCATTCTTGAAATTAACAAATTCCTAAGTTGCTGTGTGGATTTAATATGCCGAATCAACGCAATTACGTTATTCAGATTCATCATCCAGACAACAGCCCAGTCTGCTACTGCGTCTAAGACCCTCTGTACAGTGTTTGGGATCACTTGAACATCAGTTAAGGATTTCACTTGATGAAAAATTTTAAGATTGTCGGCGAGGGGCAAACGGCAGCAACTACGCGTGACAGGTCGTTGACGAAGAACCATTGTTGTCTCATGTGTATCCTTTTGACATGTTAATTGTCAAGCCTGCTTTACAAAATCATCTTCATATAAGTTTTGCTCTCAGGTAGAGTTCTCAGCTAATGAGTGATTTCCCAAAAATTTAATGGGTTACAACACTGCAAGTCCTAAAAAGAAAACAACATCTGAGAGAAAGATGGTGTTACGGTCCCAAAGTGGATCCAGTGCCATCACAATACATGAACGCTTATGGTTATAACAAAATATCATGCAATGACCTTAAAACTGTTTTAGGTTCAAAGGTCAAAGGATATCAAAGGGTGAATACCACCCGAATAAACTTCACAAATGCTTATCTCTAGTATTCATGCGACATTTCCAACTTCCAACAAAGGGAATGTGGCACCTTGGCTCACTTCCAGACCGTGGTGATTTTAGGAGCAAACTATGTTGAAAGTAATGAATTTAGTCTTGGTTCAGATGAAAAATGGCTAATAAGTCTAATATGTTTCCTCTGTTAGAAATAAAATATCCGAATTAGAGTGAGGGCAAGTCGGCGCATGAGCTGGTAACACTGCCAGATTAAACCTGCTTGATTTGCGCCAAAACTCAAAATGAATACAAATGAAGCGTGATTAGCTAAAATAGGTTATAAGTACAAATCAAAGCGTTATGGTTTAATTTCATCTATTTTTTTATATTATAAAACATATTTCATCTTTAAAAATAGAGAGTAAAGTAAGTTAGGCGTATTTATAATCGACAGTACCGAGGTCATGTTTAGCACGTTGGTTCTAACCCTCGCCCCACCTGGGCCATCAATGCCCCTCCCCTAAGGTTTTTCAGGATAGCATAAAAACGACGAGTCGCAGCGACGCAGTTAAAGCGTCTACCTCTTACCCCATCACATTCCCACCATCCCTGACATTTTTACCCCGTGCCATACTAGGTCAGGTCATCAGGCGAGGTCAGCCAAGGTCACCTCACTTCAAATTTGAGCACTTTCATAACTACATTTCTACGCCGATCGATTTGAAACTTTCTAGACCTGATGACCCCTCCAGGGTCTACCAAATGTATATCAGGGATTTTTTCTATTTAGCGACCTGAATTCAGGTCACGAGGTGGCTCTCCCGTAGAAAAGCATGGGAAAAGTTGTTTTCTGATTTAAAAGTCACAAAAATTATTTCAAATGCTCAGATTTCTCATAAAAAACATTATTTACCACTCTTTTACATGTTCCATGAACAAAATTTTCCCTTTGACCTATTAGAGGTCATCACAGGTCACCAGGGTCAAACACAGTATTTCGACGATAACTGTTGACCTAATCAAGCTGCATCGCAGAATTAAACGTCATCGTGTATGTCTCGTCACTGGCTTTCGTTCGATATACGGCAAGGTCACGTTCTGACCTTCGTGACCTCAGGTCATGTTCGGTTAAGAGATGTTCTCTGGAGGTCAAACGAATGGCAAGAAGTCTTTATGTTTGACATAACGGAGAAAGCTCTGGTAATTGCCTATCATATTTACGTTACGAGATCTTAATAGCTCTAATGGCATGAGAGATATGCCCAGGTTTCTTAAGCATTGCATATTTTAGTGGAAATAGCCTATCATTACCTAGCTTGACCTCTAGAGGTCAAACCATTGACCCGAACGCTTAAACATAGAAGAAAATCATTCTGAATTCACACGGGCTTCCTAATGCAATTTGCAGATTTGCGCCAACCCCCATGTTTTTCGGAGTTAGAGGGGGCCATCAATGGCCCCCCTCCGGTCGGGCGAAGGTGGCGCCGGACCTCCGCTGGGACGCGGGTTAAAGATGTCCAAGCAAGACAAATTTATCCGCACGCTGCTTAAAATTTACGCGCTGCGGGACCTGGGCATGACGTCAATTTTCGAAGATCGTTTCATAGTACCTCCATAACCATTCGGGGAAGACAGGTCAATCGGGGATGAATTTTGGTCTTTTCTCTACGCGAATGGCAAGTTCTAGGACAAATGAAATGCCGATCCAATGGTTTTTTGCCATGCTCTATCACATTAATATGCCAGTTCAAACATTTCAGAATACCTCGCTGGTTGTTCGCGTCCAAAGTCCCGACACGTCGACTTGGCTCTGCTGCACTATTCACGTCGGCATATCCACAAACCCCAAAGGATGGCGATGAACGCTTTTTTCATCGACGACACGGGCCATTTACAGGACATGGACACAACAGATGGCGTTCTCCACTTACCCCCGGGTCTCTGTGTGCGGCGGCGGCGGCGGCGACGGGGTGCTGGCCTGCTGCGGCTCCCCGTCCTGGACCACAGAGAACATGTCCCTCTCCGGCGCCTGGTGCACGGCCGCCCCGTGCCCGTCCCCCACCACGGAGAACTTGTCCCTCTCCGGCGCCTGCTGCATGACCTGAGGCTCGTTTCCTGAAGCGGGCTGCACCACTGAAGACGTCAGCATCGGCATCACCGACACCAACAGCAGGCTGAGACGCAGGTCAGCCATTTCAGCAGGTACGTGCTGATTTTACTGGATTGCAGATCAACCTGAAATGACATGGAAAGCTGTGAGTGTTGGTGCAGCCTGTCCGTCGCATGATTTCTAGCAGATAGTCGTAACTGGTTGCGTCAGCTATGTACATCATGAATAGTTGCATGGTGTTGCACCACGCAGTTCACGGTGGAATACACGGAGTGCTCTGCTGTGGCCGTTGGAACATTATTCTGCAACTGATGCAGCACCAGATACTCTTCTCCCTCATCGTCATTACAAGGTTGCTTGGGCGCGTCGACGTCCGATGTTATTTTGCGCCCATAATCATGTTTTAACCAAGCAACAAGTGCAAAATTCGATAAAAAGTTTCGATGTAGATTAACCGACCGTTGTCGCAGCGCATGCCTGGGAGACTGCTGCCGAGAGCATCCCCGAAGGTCCAGGAATAGCCTTAGCAATCGGTACAATTCCAAATCCGAATAATTATTATTGTTACCCTTATTTTTATTGAGGGGTGGGGGTATGGGGAAGGAGCCGTGCGCGGGTTAGTACAAAGTTATGTCAAGTATAAGGATTTACGAGGGTAAGTAACTGAGCTCAAGAATATGCAGGAGATACTTCAAGCAGGTGGCTGATGAAGTGTTGGCAATGAGTTGTTTTCTTCCTCAGCTAAAATTGTTTGTGTTGTTGATTTTTCTCCGGCCCCTCACGAAATCGTTACCGGACGGCTCTGGGCTGCAGGATTCAAGGCATAGTTTCGGGCTTTGTGTGATATTGTGTTCTCCCCATATGCTTAAGATAACAACGTGCGAGCTATTTTTTTATGTTTGGGAGGTGGTTCATAGCTTTTTTCTGTTGATGGTACTTTGGTTGTATTTGGGACCAAAAAAGGCTTTAGCTATTGCATGGAGGCTGAACAATAACCTTGGGAAGCACCCGACAAGCAAACTTTCGCGTGCAGCATTCATAGAGCGATTGAGATAGCATTGTCACAGTCTCGGTTTACCCTCGTCGGACACCTTTCAGCACCCTTGTACCAGCTCCGGTAAGCACTGGACGAACGGTTGTACAAGCAAGGTCATAGTGTGGGACAGGGCATATTTTAACACGCGCATTGACGGGGGGGCGGGTACCCGCCCCCCTCGGGTTTTTCGGAGAGAGCAGAAAAACGGCGGCGCGTAGCGCCGCCGTACTTGGTATACCTTTTTCCTCATCATTTTTACAACTTCTGGGAAAATTTTAAGGTTAGGTCATCGCAGGTCAGGTCACCAGTACAGGTCAAGTGACCCGACCTCAAAAAAAGTTTAAGATAGCATAAGTCGGAGCAGGGTGAACTTATCCGATTGAAACTCATATCACATAATGGCCCCACCGAGTTCTCTAAAATATGTTCCGGTATTTTTTATATCGATGACCTAAGGTCAGGTACGAGGCATGACCTCTCCATTGGAAATACATGAGAAAATGGTTTTTACGGAATAACTCAGTAACGGATGGTAATAGAGCATTTATTTTAGCTGCATTAGACTCGCCTGGGCTTTGCAGTTCTAATGATATGCATTTTTATATAATTTGACCCTGACCTGACCTCAGGTCAGGTCAAATCCTTGATTTTACCTAGCAAAGTCAAATTATATATCATTCGATTCGGCTTGCTAAGAGGATTCATACGGTTCAAATATTTTTGCTCTATCTTTACTTGTTCAGATGTAATGGCCAAAAAACTGAATTTACATGTTATCCCTATGACGGGCATGTTTTGACCTCTCGTGACCTTAAATGTGACCTGACAAAAAATGGTTCAAATGTTTTCGATGGAGAAGTGGATGGGCAGCCCAATGCCGTTTACCGTTTTTCGCTACCTACCGTGGTTCTCGAGATCTTAGGGGGGGTGGGTACCCGCCCCCGTCAATGCGAAGGTGGCTCAGACCCCCCGTCAATGCGCGTGTTAAGGAACTGGGACTGAAAAGGAGATAAATTCCCATCAAAAGGGCACTCCTAGAGCATCAAACAACTGGTGACTGGTGGGAACTGGCCCGTTCATGGGGCTGTTCACTGGTGGACATAGCATGGGGGCTGGTGGGCAAAATGTCCACCACTTTGTATCTTAAAATATGCACTGGTGTAGGAAAACTGCGTAGGAAGACTGTAGACGTCTCTAGGAAGACGTCGTAGGAAGGGCTGTAGGAAGACTGCGTTGGAAGACGTCCCTTGTAGGAAGAATGCAGTTATGTACAAGTGGGACACAAAGCTTTTTTCGACCCTTGTTAGGGGGTATTCATTACGTATAGATAAGAAGAGGGCATGTGGTGACATAGCCAGTCATTTCCTTGGATCTTTCCTTGACATCTCCTCGGCATTTAGCTTAACCATAGCCAGTTTAAAAGGTTTGAACACCATTTATTGTCACCCACCCCGGTGGGCCTCCGAGCCACATTCACCCTGGTTTGGGGAGGGGGGGTTATTCCATCACCCCCTCGATCTCGGCTCCTATGCGGGATAGTGAAAGACGTGAATACTGGTGGATAATTCATAAAAGTTAATGAAGAAACTAGACTAGTCACTTTTTGGGTCAGGTTAATATTGTGGTCATGACAAGTCAAAGAAGGTGAGAGGTTGGAGAAGAGTTTCTGGGCTCTAGCGTCTGACAGAGCTAGTTATAATCAATTTTTAGACATAATTTTCTTCCTTTCGTTACGGAAAATCGAATGATGTCTAATCAGAACGTACTAGATTAAAATATAAATGACCTGACCTAAGGTCATTTCAAGGTTACCATCTGATCTAGCACCGTCAATATGCACATCCATCGACTCAATAACAATTCTGACGTACTAGTATCAAAATCGAATACTTATCTTCATTTCCTGCGAAAACATGAACCTGGAAAGGTGCCTAGGATACTACGATTTGGAGAAAAGAAAGGTATTATAAGTTGTTTCTACGGAAATAGAGCTATTTGTTAACAATTCTCGATTTCCCAATGTATTTCCAATGGAAAGGTATGGAATGAATGGAAAGAGATAAGTGCCAGTCCGTATCTGACCCTGAGTCATCGAGAAGAAAAATCTCGGATATGTTTTTTATTGCTCGGTGGACCCATTTTGTGATATTTGTTTCAATTGGATAAATTCACCCTTTTCTTACTTATGCTATCCTAAACCTTTTAAAGGTGAGGTCACTTGACCTGCACTGGTGGCCTGGACTGAGGAGGGCTAGCTTTAAAACTTAGGAAAAGGCTGCGGAATCGATTAAGGATTAAGTGTGCCAAGTATGGCGGTTTTTTCGCGCTACCGTTTTTGTTGGCGCCAGAAAAACTCGATGGAGTGGTGTTCATACGACCCCCCTACCAGGGCGAGGGCTGACAAAGTCTCGTGTTATGGTTTTACCATTGTTCTGCATGGCTTTCCTCTTTTCTTGTTTTTTCCTCTTTCCTAGTTCTTGTGGCACGGCTATTGAACGTACATACAAGCTTCTTGTTTTACATTCGTAATTTTCCATGTGAACGGGGACCTAAGGAGGTTTGCCCCCGAACAATTTTTTCAGTGCATGAAATTCACTGATTGTATACACGACAGAATCGGAGATAGGTGTCAGAAGTACCCTCGTCGCTGAAAGGTTTAAACAAATAAATTCCAAACATTTTACGAGACATATGATAAAAATTATCGGCCTAAAACCCTGCCACAAACAGGGTGCGGCTTTCTTTTTTGGTCCGGAGAGAGTGACAGTCAGCAGCTGCAACCATTTGTGATAAGTTAGTAGATTTGTACTCAAATAAGCGTAATTCCTAGTACTTTTGATTGGACAAGCGACTTTGAGGCACGGGCGTGGATTTCCTAAATTTGAAGGAACGCCAATAACCATCACAAAAATATAGATATGATATAATCTTCATTTTGGCCCTCACATCGATATGGGCCTGAGTGAGGCCTCCTATCGATCGATATGGGCCTGCTGAAGCAAATAAAACCAGTTTTAATGTCCTGAAAATAATTAATAATTAAATTTACATATACCCCCAAAGAGACCTACACCCCTGCATTGAGGTACCCGTTCTTCAACTGTTCTAATTGGCGGTAAACTACGTGCTCTGCCAGGAAAAGGCGCAGGAACTTTTTCCAAGTTGGGGGAGGCAAAGTTAACACCGCTGGTGGGTTCAAATATGATTCGGCCTATCAATTGTTTTTCTAACGGAAAAGGTCCTGAATTGGCTCATAGTTGGGGGGGCATTACCTCCTCAGTTCGAGAGTTGGTGGCGCAGCCGCCCCTGTCCCCCCGCTTCCTGCGCCTATGCTCGCAGGACCGTTCTTCGCGCGGCTGTTCCGATGTCCCGGCGCCTGTTTGTACCGACCATTGCTTCTGTTTCTCCTAGGAGGGAAGCGTAACGCAAGCTACTTGGGAAACTGGTGAATATTGTGGCTACTCAAACCTGCCTTAAGTCTGTTGCCACTCCCTCAATTTTTCCCTGAACAAGGAGCAAGCTGGCTCCCGAGAAACCCTTCCAACAGGGAAAGAGTTGGCGACGCCATATGACCCTGGCAGTTGGTGCGTCGATAATCCCCAATAATTAGTATTATACTCCCTGAATTACAAATCAAAGGCTTTTGTTGGATGTATCTTGAAAAGGTGCATGCCTTCAATGAAAAAGGTTATTCTACACCATTCATCAACTATTCAGAATCAATTGTATTTTAATATATATTACCCCGTGTGTACTTCAAATGCACCTTCATGAGCATTTGACGGAATATATTCTGTTATCAAGTTTGAATGGTCTGGGTCGGGCATGGTAATATTTAATTGCTTTTACTGAGTTAGGAGGAGACCTCGCGGGTGGTTTGCGTCCGATTCCTCACCCTAAAGATGAGGTATAGAAACACGAAATATAATCATCATCCGCTGCTGAACATATCCTAAAGATGACGGATTGGAGGCTTGCAAGCGATCTTTGGATCATCCATTAAATTCGTGTTTTCTTCCGACATGGTGAAAAGGCCAGGACCATAACGCAGAAGTAATTCACTCTTGACATGCACATACATATTTGGAGCATTTTCTTGTTCATCTTTCGGCCACCACCAACACCGACTGTGATTATCATCATGGCTTTTTGACAGCGCCACTCCATCGAAAGCTCGCCGGCAGCTTTATAGCTTATTCATCAGCGGCCCCAGCGTGCCCCGCGCCTGGGAGGGGGCGGGGGGCGGAGGCTGTTCGGCCCCGTGGTCACGGCAGCCCGGCGGAACTGCCGCCCGCTGACACCCCGCCCCTCCGCGTGGGCTCAGGCATCTGATACTGACGTATCACCCCGCCAAACAGATACCGGCACAGGGCTGGAAATACCAGCCAACCAGCGGCCGCGACAGAAGCTCATTCAAACTGTGAAGTCCTACAGAAAACACATAAAGGAAACCTGAACCGTATCCGGTGGTCTGATAAAAGACCAACTACCTGGAAACCCGGGAACTAACAGAGTGATTACAGCGATGGACAAGAATAGATGGCACGACTTTGTCCATTTATTCTGATTCAGGGTTAAGGCATCTATAAATGGAGGACGAACCATTTTCCAAATCATTGGGTTGAAAAAAAACTTGCAAACAATTTAAGTGTTTTCCCCTTCCGCGACCACAATACATGGGTCTGACACATCGTCCATGCCTTCAAGGTTGCAACTCCTCCTACTAGCCTGAAAATATAGGCGCAGGAACGGGGAGGGGGGCATAGGGTAGCGGCCCTCCAACTTTTGGACTGGGGGCGGTGCCCCCCAACTTAAAGTCGATGTCGGAAACTTTTCCCGTAACAAACGAAGCAATAGGCCATTCTCGTGCCAACGTTGGCGTGGCATGCCTCCCCCTCCAGCTGAAAATATTTCCTACGCCTATGCCCTTGGGTTCATGGAGAAAAATGACAAAATGATGACTAGAGGATTCATACTACCACATGGAACGTATAGTTTTTTTTAGATCGGCAAATGATTCTCGAGTCAGGCCAAGCATCTAGCATCACTACACTACCGCGCGCCCGCTTGCGCTCCTCTCCCTTCGCGGAAAAATGCCGCTGAGCTGAGCTCGGAGGTACTCGCGTGGGTGTTCTGGGATTGAGTAGAATGCAATATATAATAGCTTTCACAGCGAATGTTTTTATAAAGGTAGAAAGTACAGTTAAGAGTTCGTTAGGGTAAATTTCTTTCATTATTTCGTGCTGTTTTCACTAAAATACGCTCGTGCGTGAAGGACGCCACGTTGGCGCGCCATTTTTGTAGTGGCTTGCCCACGACAGGAAGATGGAATAGAAAAATAAAGGTAGGGGTTTCATAGTCTGGCTTGAGCTATTCTGAAATCGAAACCTGCAAGCTGATTGAGCCTGATTGATTGCAATTTGGTTGTTCTTGTCACCATCTGGGTTGCTGCTTTCAGACCTAAATTTTGTTTTAGCAGAGCTCTGTAGTATTCCTCACGCGAGTTTTGGGGAATTAGAGTAGATGTAAATAGAGGTTACTTGCAAATAGTTTCAGGTGTAGGGTTTGAACCTTATAGACATTCTTTCAATCTGATAGGCTTGTCTGTTAAAAGGTTAGGTACCTGCATCCTTGACTGACTGAATTTGTGTTGCTATCAAATTTAAAAAAACAAAAACAAAACAAACAAACAAAGAAAAATGAATTGATTGAAACGATTTTAAAGCAGGCCCCTTCATGTCTGGCTTCGTAGATTCTAGTGCAATAGAAAGAAGGTGGCTTTTCTTAACAGTAATTGGGTAACTTTTTGACAGTTTTCAAGAGTTTAGCGAGCTGATCCGGTTTATTGATTGATGCAATGTGTCTCTATTTTGCTTTCTCGCTGGCTTAGCCCCTCAAACCTATCAAAAAATGTTTTTACTCAGATAATTCCAGATAAAATAGTTTTCATAAGTTTCAGTGGAGGGGCAGGCATGTGTGGTGCGCCATTGTTGACGCGTGAGACGATTGCTTCTTTATATTCTCTTAAGGCTTTCTGGTTTTACCCAAGGGGGGCCAAAGTTTATTTCCAACTAGTCTGGCAATCCCGTCGCGACGTCACTGCGAGTATGCCCGAGGGCATTTAGCGCTGAAAGTGCGGAAGGAAGGTGGTTTTCTAAAAAATATTTAAAATACTTTCAGCCCCTTTAGAGATGTGATTTTCGGTCAGCATAAAGCTGCAACACTGTTCTCCCAAAAATTGCCTCAAGTAGTGCCAGACAGACGGAATTTCTGATCTGGGGGCCTCCATCTAAGGGCATGTCAGGTTTTCCTAAGGCCGACTTCCAACATATTCCCGGGGCAGAATCGCTCTTAATGGTGCTATCTTCAGTCAGAGAGCCGGGAATACGATCGACCACTGCAAAACCGGCAAGGGCTGCGGGTTAAGGTGTATCACTAGAGGGGTTATTTTAACAGTGCATGGTTTTTATATGATTTTATCATGCCCTGTATCTGTCGAAACAAATTGGCGTGCTCCATTTCCATCAAATTAAAATCCCCATCCTGCCCCTGGCGATCGAAGTTTTGCCTATCTCCCAGCATAGGAGCGACGCTAGCGCCATAGCGGCAAACCTTGGAACTACCACACTCGGGTGTATTAACCCTCGCCCCACCGGGGGGCCATCGATGGCCCCCCTAAGGTTTTTCCGGGATAGCAGGAAAACGACGAGGCGCAGCACCGCGGTTGAGGGCTCTACCTCTCACTGCATCATTTTCCCATCATCCCTGAAATTTTTTACCCCGGGTCACCCAAGGTCAGGTCACCAGACGAGGTCAACCAAGGTCACCTCACTTCACCTTTAGAGCTCTGTAAGAGCTACATTTCAAAGTCGATCGATTTGAAACTTCCTACACTTCATGACCCCTCCAGGGTCTATAAGGTGTATATCCGGGATTTTTCGATTTCGTGTCCTGAGGTCAGGTCACGAGGGGACCTCTCCCATTGGAAAAGCATGGGGAAAAGCTATTTCATGATATAAAAGCCACAAAAATGATTGCAAATACTCAGACTGCTCAGAACAACGCTTTGGGACACCCTTTCACGGATCCCAGGGGTCATATTTGCCCTTTGACTTTTCCAAGGTCATCCAAGGTCACCAGAGGTCAAAAACAGTATTTTGACAATAACTTTTGACCTAATTGAGCTAGAGCGGTGAAACAAACACCAGCGTGTTTGTCTTGTCACTGGCTTTCATTTGATATACGGCAAGGTCACTTTTTGACCTTTCGTGACCTCAGGTCATATTAGGTCACGAGGTGACCTCTGGCGGTCAAACCACTGGCGGGAGGTCTTTACGTTCCACATAGCGGAAAAAGTACTGGCAATTTGCTATCAAATGTACTTTACCAGGCCTCAATAGCTCTAATGACATAAGAGTTATGCCCAGTTTGCTTAATCATTGCATATTTGAGTGAAAATAGCCGATCTTGACCTACTTTGACCTCTGGAGGTCAAACCATTGACCTGAGCACTAAAACATGCGAAGTAATTTCTTACTGAATTCACGCGAGCTTTCTATTGCACTTTGCAGATTTGCGCTAACGCCCATATTTTCGGAGTTAGAGGGGGGCCATCGATGGCCCCCCCGGTGGGGCGAAGGTGGCGCCGGACCCCCGGTGGGGCGCGGGTTAATGGACGCAGATGCTGTCAAAATGCTAACAAAGACATACATACTGCGCTGACGGAATCATGAACACCACAGCAATGATACGGTATCAAGATGTGCCTTGCTTTTCTACCTTTGCTAGGTACGAGGCATCCGGGTAGAACTATCATGACTATTACCAAAACCTTATGCACGGGACGCGACCTTTTGTGCTGATATCGCGCCATAATTTCATTGGCTCCACTATCAGAGCCGTGTTCTCTTCCGAAATGCGACCGATGTCCATTTGAAACCCGTTTATTACGGCCGCCGTTCCACGGTTGGAGAATCCGTAGCGATCGGCAGCCAGAGCCGTATTCACCAGCCTGTCCGTATTCCACGCAGCGGCGTCATGGTCGTCGGCATCTCCAGGCTCCCAGTCGACATCAGAGGGACGGTCGTCTGTTTCAGAGGACTCGGTGTCACCTGCACTGTCTGTCGCGGTGCCAGTTGCATGGCTCTGCAAGCCGGAAGGTCCGGGGTCGGTGCTGGGTGGCCCGGCTGCACCAGATGGACCGGCTTCGCTGCTTGGTGGGCCTCCGGCCGTTGGCGTCTCCCTCCCCCTCTCTCGGATAGCCTCCACCTACGCGAGGCCACTGTCTGCCGCCGGCTGCTCTCTTGGAGATCGATGCCTCCGAGTAACATTTTCCTCGGCCCTCGTTGATCCATGATGAACTTCACCTCAGCCGGCGGCATTCGGTTGTCACGGGGACAGCTGCAGTGGGTCAGGTTCCTGCACTTGCAGACAGCGATGTCGAAAAGCTTGTTGAAAAACGTTTCCCCTTTCTGTAGCCCCCGCGTTCTTCTGGTTCCGGTTTTTCATCACGACTTTGTTCATACTCTGGAATTCTTGTCGCACGCGACAACCTTCAAGAAGACGTTATTGGGGGCCGTATGACCGGGATTTCTTCGCTTTCCCATACAGCTATTATTTTCTCAGGGACATTTTTGAAAGTTCCTTTTAACGGCTCACCACGTGCTTTCACACGCCTGTCATGGAGGAGCCGGATGTAGTTTACAACATCTTTGTTGGTAGGAAGTTGGTTTGAGGGAAGCTGGTTCGGTGCTCCTAGGTAGAAGTGATTGGAATTACTGCGGAGCGGCATCTTCACTGAGGATCAAAATACAAAACCTGCAAAGTAGATGGGATCACAGGGTCAGGAATGTAACTGCTTTGGCGGAATGGGAAAGCAAGATCACTTTGAGAGGTGGAAAATTCACCTTTGTTGCATCCAGATGTGTAGTTTGGCTTAGACAAGCTCCGCAATTATTCAACCCTATTGAACGACCCGGGTTCGACTCGCCGGCTACTTCGGTCCGCGAGAGGTCCCTCATTTTCAGAACTTAATTTGGCACAAGCATTTAAAACAAAGCATGAACCGACCCTACAGTACATGCTTATCGAAACATGAGATGCATGATAAAGACCATAATAAAATCACCGGCGGCTGTTCAAGTAATTTAACTCCAATAAAATCGAAGTATTTAGGCGCCTATAATGAGAAAATTACCAACGCGTACCTCCTGGTCACTCACGCAAAGAAAAAAAGATGGATCAAGGTCAGTGAATTGGGTACGCCAGGATTGAGTACTGAACACGGACAGAATGTGACTTGTAGGTAAGCAAGAATACTGATTTGTCACTCTCCTCATTAATACCTATGACAGTTTTTTAGGCACAGTGTCCACTCTCTGCAAGGACGGAACCGGGGAGGGGGAGGGGGCAACTGGGCCATGCCCCCGCAAAGCACCAGAAAATAAGGGCAAAACGTATAAATTTCGCCGTGTAGGTACAACACAAACGAGGCAACTTGTATTAAGGAAAGTCGATTTTAAACGCACTAGTGACTCGTAAGCCGTCGAAATCCAATGCGTTTCTGGAAACCCGAATTTTTTACTTGACCCCAAACCCCATTTACCCCCTCTCAAAAAGATATATCTGGATCCGCCCTTGTCTCTCTGCATAAATTTATTACTGGCAGAATCGTTGGAAGAAGGCAAAAAATAGAGCAGATGGTATTGTATCAGCTCACCGCAGGGCGGCGCTAGTGTAGACAATGGTATGAGATGGGGTAACTTTCGCTTGCTTGGGGCAGGATGGGGTTTTAAAGTTGGATAAAATAATTGGTACAGTATTGATTCAGGGTGGCTGGGGCATGATAAAATCATATAAACACCTTGCACCGTGATAAGTGATACACCCTACTGCGGGTTGTCGCCCAAAGGAAGGCCGAGACTGATGTCTTAGGCGGCACAGGCTGATGGCATAGGCGGATAAAGGAGGCGGATGTAGGAGGCTGATGGCATAGGCGGATGCAGGAGGTTGATGGCATAGGCGGATGCAGGAGGCTTATGGCAAAGGCGGATGCAGGAGGCTGATGGCATAGGCGGATGCAGGAGGCTGATGGCATAGGCGGATGCAGGAGGCTGATGGCATAGGCGGATGCAGGAGGCTGAAGGCATAGGTGGATGCAGGAGGCTGATGGCATAGGCGGATGCAGAAGGCTGATGGCATAGGCAGATGCAGGAGGTAGAGGCGGATGTATCGACCAAGGTACTTCATAAGACGGAGAGGTCTCTCTGGCAGAGGCGGATGCAGGGAGAACGGCGGATGCAGAGGGCAGAGCGGAACGATTGCGAAAAGACGGATAGAGTGACAAGGGCAGATGCAGGGGTAGAAAGTTCGAAGGGGACAGTGGCAAAAAGGCAGAGGCGGATGCAGATGTAGGGGGCGGATAGAGGAGCAGAGGCGGATGCATGGACAGAGGCGGAGGTAGAGGGAGGGACGAATGGAAGGGCACATGAGGATGCAGACAGCGGAAGCGCCTGCAAGAGACAGGCAAAAGCAGGAGACAGAGGCAGAAGCAGGGGACAGAGGCGGATGCAGGAGACAGAGGATTATTCAGGAGCAGAAACAGCAGCAGAGGCAGATACGGTGGCAGTGAGATGGAACAGCAGAGGCGGGTGCATGGGTAGAGGCGGATGAAGAAACAGAGGTGGATGAAGGAGCAGAGGAAGATGCATGGACAGAAACGGAGACGGGGGCAAAGACGAATGAAGGAGCACGTGAGGGTGCAGAAATCAGAGGTGGGTAGAGGAGATGGAGGCCGATGTAGCAGACAGAGGCGGATACAGGATACAGAAGCAAATGCAGGAGCAGAAGCAGTGGCAGAGGCAGATGCAGTGGTGGAGTCAGAAGCAGTGACAGTCAAATGAAGGAACAAATGCAGATGCATGGGTAGAGGTGGATGCAGGAGCAGAGGTGGTGCAGGGGCAGACAGAGATAGGGGGCAGAGAGGATGCAGGGTCAAAAGCGGATACAAAGAGAGAGGCCGATGTGCAGGTAGGGGAGGATGCAGAGGACAGAGGCAGATGCATGTTTCTCATCCTGAGCCCCAACGGAGGGAGGACCAGGATATCTGATGGTAGGATGTTCTAGATGGAATTTGGGCTTTGCAATTCATGCACCTGAAAGAACATTGCTGAAGAGAGAGAAGAGGTGGAGCCAGGATAAAAGTGTTAAGAACCCATGGAGGGTCTTCATTATCAGTAGAGCTAAAACATTGCCTGAATTTAAGCATGTGCCATTAAAATTCCCTTCATCATTTTTCACCCCATTATTTTGCATCATATCTCAATCAAAGTGCTGCAATACCATAGAAAGCATTCTTAGCAGTGACATTCATCTAAAAATTACAAAGGTGTAAATTATGTTGTTGAAGCATTATATAAGCTGCAAATCCGACTGAAACCCATAATTTCCCTTTCATTGGCTCTTGATAACAAGATAAGCAAATCATTATAGCTGCATTCAAGTACTTATGTCATGCCTTCGCAGCTTAGTTGTTTCCAGGTGCATGGTGAATGAAGGCCAAAGGATGCACAACCTCCTCCTATCATCATATCATCTTGTACCTCCTCTCTGACTGAGGACAGAAATGTGACCATCAGGACATGACCTCAAACACATGACAAACTGAAAGTTTATGTCTCACCATTCTGGAACGAAAACAAGCAAAATTTAAACCATGACATGTCAAATGGAAACCATGTCATGTCAAATGCTACGTCAATGAGTATATGCCTACAGTGCAACACTATGTATTGAAATTCAGTGTTGCCTTGCGTTCAGTGTTATCAGCGATGATGGAATATGAAAAGCCTTCTGTTATGTGTGGGTATATTCTGAAATTTGTTGATAATTTGAGATTGATGCAGCTTCAACAAACCACAAAGAAGCATAATGAGACACAAACCAACAAGGTTGATAGTTCCTTCACCTCAGACATCTTTTTATTCCATTTGTAATATAATTGGAACCAATTTATATACTCAGTACTTTAACATGGTAAGATAGAAAGGTGACCATAATGAATAGAAACTATCTATATGAATTTATATTTTGGAACTTGAATCTATTTGGATGTGCTTGAGCTTATAAAATTGAACTCACAATGAATTGGTAAATTGTTGATTGGCTCTTGCTCATGAAATTGAAAATCTCAAATATTCAGTGTGTTCATGCATTCTGACACAGCATTAAATCAGAATATTCATGTTGGCATTAGATAATTGGAAAATTACTTTCCATAGTGTGAGCAATGACAAGCAAAAGTTCACTCTGACAAAAATTTTCCTAACCATTTGAGAGCCGTCAAATTGCAGAGCACATTATGGAGGAAATACTTTTTATCATCTTTTGCTGATCTGAAGGTTCTGGTGGATGGCTATACCTAAATGTATAATCACATTGAATTTTCTATATTTGCATCCAAAGTTCTAGGGGGTGGCCAAGTAGCAACTTATAATGCTTGTAATATATATATATATATATATATATATATATATATATATATATATATATATATATATATATAGCAGCTTAATACATGTAATATAGAGCAGCACTGTAAAATTCATCAGTAAGTATCTCAAATTATTTACAAAACTTGACCTCCGCTCTCTCCTATTAGCAAACTTCTGTAATTACACTGCTTGACCAATCAGTTTTCACATAGCATCACATTCTGGATTCTTAACTGCAAACTGCAATTGCCTCTTGAAATCAGTGCCCATATACCTAGAAACTGCATATAAAAACATTGCTATCTACCATTTGGATCCATCTTCAGAGATATTTATCTTCCACAAATACCTAAACACACATGCTCTCGTTGAGTGATGTGTTTTAGCCTTAGTCATTGACCTTTCTGCATCCTAAAACGACACACAGTAACACAGTAACTAACGCCCTATGCTCATAAATGTCGATGTCAAATGAAGCCCCTCATAAGAAGTGAATTTTCTAACCACAACCAGTCTTTATCCATTTCACCGCCGCCACACACACACAAACACACAGGCGATCACCCATTGCAATTCCAGAATAAAACACAACGGATCAGATACGTAAATATATGCCTCATTTGCGCAGAAATAGAAAATCTGGCACATCTAGTATCAGACCAGCTTTAAACATACTGGATCTGCAAAAACATACTGTTTTTAATAAAACCTATAGAATGTAAAATAAACACCTAATTTATCCCCAATATCTCATTTTAGGTGAATTTCTTGAAGAAAATGTTGTAAATAACTTGTTGTTAGCAAGATTTGAATAATTTTCAGTGAAGTGCTAGTAGGCTTGGTAGGAGACCTTGACCAACCTTATCTTTTAGGGTCTTGGTTTTACCCATTTATTCGGTTTTCCCTGGAATTTGAAGTTTCAATTTGTCAAAAGTGTCTGAGTTATGCTTGAAGCATCTGTCGCTTGTTTTCACATCTGCCACAAGCTTGGAGGAAATGTTTTATCATATAGTGCAGGTTAAGGACCTGGATGATAGTTCAGACCTGAAGCTGCATGTGAACATTCCTGAATCCTGACTCCAATATCTAGATTTTGTGTCTGCAACCCAACACAAGCAAAGCTAGGTGTCAGAGTTCTTTCTACATTCAAAATTTGTTGTGGTAGCTACCTACCTGCCACAGTAGGCAGGGTTTCGTTAAAGGAGCTGCTATTTAGGAGACCATTTGATCTCAGTCCATGAGTTGGTGTGAGGGCTAAGCACATTTGTAGGTCTTCCATCTGTTCAATAATTATCTGTCCTTGTGTGCTAGTCATCCTACCCGCCCTCAACTTTAGTTTTTTAACACTCATTCTCAGACACTGAAGAGTTAAACTGGTGTAGAAATCAACTAAATCCTTATTTCCAGAACTGACCAAATTTCCAAGTTTTCAAACTATATATGTGAGTACCACCGGGTGTGTAGTGTATGTGGGGTTTTTGTGCTGAAATATCATCCAGCAGCATCTTTCTAACCTGAAGTGTGTGTCCCCACAAGACATGTGGACAGTGCTAACACTGTCTTTCTGATCTATAGGTGCCTGGCTGTGCTTCACAGGGTTCAAACCAGCAATCTGAAACCCTCCTGTGAGTTGGTGTATGTATGGTTTTGTAAGTACACTCAGTGGTTCCCAGTTGTGTGCTGAGATAAGGAAAAAAACAAACAAAAAGTAAAACTAGTGACCATTCTTTCATAGGTGTATAAGTGTAGCTTCTGTTGTGAAGGCGTTGTATAGATATAGGGATATCTATAACAACGAGGACATATATTTTTGAGGTTAGGTGTTCATGTAAGTCCCTCTCTATGTTAGTGGCTGTACAGTAAGCTCTAGTGTCTGCCTGATTGTCGACAGTAACTATGGGCTGATTTAAGTCAAACCAGTTGTGTGATTCCCTCTTGTGTACTTAAGTCGTTTGTGCATTTGAATCTTCTTAACTGTCCCATAGAGTCTACCTGAATATTGCCAGTGGGCCATAATACTAAATACTTCAGGATGAAACAAGCTCAGGGAGCCTGGAGCAGTAACCTTCCTGAGCACCCTGAGGGTCCTTCCATCGTGGTCATAATGCTCCAAACTGAAGACTCATATAACCGCAAGAGCCCTTTCACTATTAAGGGACAGCTTGATGGTATTGCTGGCAATCTCAAGCAGGCCAAGTGCCTCCCTGGGGACTCTCCTCATAGAGGTAAATCAGAACAGCCAGGCCGAAACGCTTCTACAGCTTGATGCTTTTCTGGGCATTCCCATCAGGTCGGAACGTTCCCTGAAATTCAATAGTATCCTTGGGAAAGCCACGGACCCTGACATCGCGTACCTCTCAGAAGAGGCGATACTCGTCGAGCTGCAGAACCAGGGAGTATGTAGAGTGGTCTGACTAGGTGGTAGGGGCAACAACGAGCCAAATCCTAGGGAATTGTCCTCCCCTTTTACATCAAAGCGGGTTATGTGCGGATTCTTGTTTCTCCCTGGATCGATGCACCAAAACGATGCCAAAATTGTCCGCGGTATGGGCACCTGGACCGTCACTGCCGCAGTAGGCCCAGGTGCGGCTACTGCGCATACGACCACCCCACTGAAGATTGTGGGCGGGGGGGGCGGATCACACCCTACTGCTTAGGGTGCCAGGATGATCACCCTTCCGACTGGAACCTCTGTCCTAGGTGGCTGGCTGCCCGTCAAAAACAGTATGAACGCTGGACCGAAAATACACGCAGTTCCGGGCCCAGTGACTGATCTGTCAACCCATGGCTGGCCAGCCATCCAAGCCAGGCAGCAGCGACCCCCGATGAAAACCTCAGATCAGGGCGCCCCAGCGTAGAACGCCCTGCCTAGTTCCAGCCCAAAGCGCGCTGGCTGTTCCCAAAATTAGCGCGGAAAAGCTAAACTTGAGGGATGATGTCCCAGAAAGTCCAGCTTCGCCTGGTGAGTGTGACCCAGATCAACCGTCCTCCCTCCCTCCCTCCAAAGCTGTCCTCACTCTCTGCATGTCGAAGCAACACCACCAGGACTCAAATCTCCAGCTCGCAGCAAGACGTCCACGTCTCCAGAACCCCCAGCAACCACCTACTATCATTCACCGGAGCTCGTCTCCACACACCCAGACCACTCATTCCACTCCGACTCCGAGATAGAGTCCAGTGGGACCGCCTCAGCCCCCGCTGAGCACAGTTATTCCACCCCGGGCACCGTAAAGAAGGCCCCAAACCCGGGCCGAGGCCGCGGTAAGCGAAATAATCGACGCTTATACAAAGACGCACATTGAATTCATTATCGAAGGGAATACAAGTTCTCTAATTTCTCACTCGTCAGAGTTCAAAAATTATATCCTCAAAAATCGTCAGCCATTGCAGCTGTCGAAGAGATCAGGTTTAATAACAATGACCCCTATAAATTCAATATATCAGCTTCTTCATTGTACACACACAACAATGATACAAGTCCACGACAATGAGTCAAGACCCTTCTAGTATCAAATAAGTAACTACATCGACCTATAACATTCACTGAAAATATCGACATGGTCGCTATTGAAGTTCAGTTATTCGAAACAAAACTAACCTTGATCTCCATATACCTTTCACTTTCCAAACCCTTCCCAGCTGCAACACTTTCCGCCAAACTAGACTCCCTTAAAACCCCAGTGATATTGTTAGGCGATTTCAACGCACATCATCCTGCCTGGGGTGGTGCACATCTGGATAGCAGAGGACGCCAGGAAGAAAATATCCTAAACAATCACAATCTCGCATACCTAAATGATAAAACACCCACCCATCTCCCAAACAACAGAAGCCAGCAGCCCTCAGCCATCGATATATCTCCCTTATCATCTCGAATAGCCCCACACTTCTCATAGCACGTTCAGGCTGATCAACTTTTCGGTGACCACATTCCATTCATACATTGAAAAAGCAGCTGGACGGCGATATTAGTTGAAATGACTATAACTTTATTCCAAAATGGAATCTAAAACGCGCCAATTTGGATGCATCCAATGATGAAACTCAGCTCGGTGTGGATAATACCGACCTGACAGAGCTCTTAACCAGGATAATCGAAAGTGCAAATCACCAAGTTCCAAAAACCCATCCTTCTATCGTGTCTTCGGGATTGCCCTGGTGGGACTCAAACTGTAACCGGGCCGTCGCCCTCCGACGGAGAGAAGAACGAGTGTTTCGAAAAAAGTATCGCCGACGCCGATAGAGAAAAAGCCGCCCTCGACGCAATCCAAAATCGTAAAGCCACAATTCTGTCAGCAAAAGGCGCCATTGGAAAATTTCGCCAACTCCTTCCATCGGCTCACTCCAATTTTAACAATCTGGGATCACGTTAAATTTACATCAGTCCGAAAGACACCGTCTGGCGCCTTTCCTTAATTAATTACAAATAACAATACCTACACAAATCCGAAAGAAGTCGTTGAACAATTCGCACTTCACTATTCTAGCGTATGCATTTCTATGTCAGTACCCGTCAGAATCACTATTGTTTCTCAATGAAGAGGTTAGAAAATGTAATTTTTCGCCTGACAATCTTAAAAATTACACCCTCCTGTTCAAAATTTATGAACTAGAATTGTCTCTAAATAAATGCCGCAATACTTTGGTTGGCCCTGATTAACTTGCATACCCAATACCCGATATAGGGGCTATGAGCAGTTCAACGCTGGCCTACCGTACTTATACCCGCAGATGGCTTGTACGACTTCTTTCGTCGGCCTCTTTGCCGCCCCAAGCAGCTCAAGCGAAAACCCTCACGCTGATCGTCCAGGACGTGCTGCTCCGATTGAACTTCCCTGGCGTGAAGCAGTCAGAGCTCTCTTTCAATAACGCGTCGAATATGAGTGGGTTCCACCAGGAGGTTTAGAGCCGGCTGAAAGCACTGAACAGCTCTGCCATCTACGTCCCATGTTCCAACCACAGTTTGGACCTCGTCCTTCAGGAGACGGGTAGGGAGGTGATGCTGGTACCAGATTGCTTCTGCTTCTCGCTCGTCAAAGATGTGGCCAACACCATCAACGAATTTGCGAAACGGAGCAACCTGTGCAAATCTGTGTTCAAAGAGGGGGTTGTTCAAAAGCCCTTGAGAACCTCTGCGACCAAATAGTGTGTCTGTGCCAAGGCGACGAGCAGGATACTGGATCAATATGCACCTGTGAGGGACGTGCTTAAAAGTCTGGGGTAAGATCACATAATTCGAGGTGAGATGAGGGCCAACATCACAGGATTGTCCTGGTATGCTGAAGAAGCTCCGACGCAGCGCCCCTCCAACAGCAAGCGCAGATCACCGGATGTGACGTCACACCTCGCAGCATACAACATGGGAAAATTAAATGATTGAATATCCAAATTTTTGCATAGAGGCCCAGAATCGAAGATGAAATGTTTTTTATTGTATTTAGGATAAAATTGATTACTGTGTATTCTCACAAATTCGTAAGCGGGCAGTGCAATTAGCAGCAGTTTGACACACGGCCCAAAGGTGAAGGAATTCCTCCACGCCCGTGTGACGTCACACGGGCGTAGAGGAATCCCTCTTGAACGTACCTTTAAGTAAAGGTATCTTGGCTCCAACGTACATCTAACTCACACCCAGCCTTGCTACCTTCGAGCCATGTGAGGTTGTGGCAAGGACGCTCCACGGAAGCAGTAACACAGCACGGTCCGTGCTGGAGTTCATTCAGGCGTTCAAAGGTCGCCTGCAGTGCCTGCGGGATGGCAGACTGGAAGAGGAGACGCGGGCAGCGGCGGCGAAGACGAAACAGATTGACTATGCCACCACCAAGAAGGCGCAGGTACATTCCTGCTAAAGTACATCACGCCGAGAGGTCAGCTGAATACCTCTCGGCGGCTCTCGTCGATGGTGCTCAGCTCGCCTTATTGGAGGCCCTAGAACTTGTCATTGGTGGCCTGGAGACTCGCTGCGACTCCGAAGGTCTCCAGGCCGCTGTGTCCAGGGAAAGGCTGGTTCTGGGTGGCTGCTCGAAGGAGTCGTGACAAGGAGAGACTGGTATGCCAGCTCAATGCGTTAACTCCTTAAAATCAAAACAGTTGTTCCGTGAGGTGAGAAAGCTGTTGGGCCTCATCATGAGCCTACCATGCACGGTGGCATGCGGAGAAATATCGTTTTCTATGCTCCGGCGCCTCAAAATATGTCTACGATCTAGCACGGATCAATCCCGACTGAACGGTCTGGCCCTGATCAACGCGCACAAGAATCGGCTGGAACGTGTCGACTTAGCAGTCCTAAAATCTCGCTCCGCGGAGCGGACTGCTGACTGATGTCCACGCTCGGACGCTGCTAAAACGGTGAGTACCTTTCATTGTTGGGATGTGTTTGAGGTAGGTCTGCAAATTCTGCTAAGGTCACTGGCCGAATAAGCCGCGGTGAAACAATCATTGTTTGAAAGTCGTATTTTAAGCTGAGAAGACCCATCATCAGAGAATAACCATTATAAAGAGATCAATTTTGGAACGATTGCATCTTTCGTGATTTTTTACTTAGAAATTTAGTAGAGCAAGAAACAATTTTAAAGCTTTATCTAACGCGAAATATCGTAATTACTTACTGGGCATCGTTGGTGACTTCCGTGAGAACCCAAAACGTTTCTGGTCCTTTATAAACTCATTGAAATCGTCTCATCAACGTCCACGCGTTCTTGTCGCAAACAGTCAACAATTTTCAGATCCCACCAAATGCGCAAATATTTTCAACGAAACCTTCGCCTCCAAATTTTCGGATCCCAACGTTGACACGCTGCCAAACGCCTCGGACTTTCACTGTTCCATTCTTCAAGAGTTTACAGTTCCCCCAGGCAAAGTTCAGGCCCTGCTATCTAGCATTGGAAAGCACAAAGCGTGCGGGCCCGACAATCTGAGCGCCAGAATTTTGCATGAGTGTGCTGCCGAATTGGCAGTGCCTCTCGAAATCATTTGCAAATTGTCAGTCGCTCAAGGTGTTTTCCCACATATTTGGAAGGATGCAAATGTCATTCCCATTCACAAAAAAGGAGACAAAAAGAACCCAGGCAACTACCGCGGTATTTCGCTTCTTCCTCTTTGTTCGAAAATTTTAGAAAAGGTAGTCTGTGACTCTTTTGGCCCATTGTCTGCCATCTATTCCCCGCAGTCAACATGGATTTCTCCCAAATCGTTCATGCGTCTCAAATCTTGCCAACTTTCTATAACACAGCTGGGATTCGATCCAGGAGGGCGTGCAGACTGGCTCTGTCTACACTGATTATTATTCGGCTTTTACGAGTGTAAACCACACGCTTCTTCTTCACAAACTAAAATCTTTCAAAATTACTGGTCGCGCGCACTCCTGGATTGAATCCTACCTGACTGGTCGTCGCCAACGAGTTATACCAGAGGGCCAATCTTCCGAATGGTGCGCTGTAAGGTCCGGGGTGCCTGAGGGCAGCGTGTGTGGCCCGCTCTTGTTTATCTGCTACACAGCAGACATCCCCCTCATCATTCGAACCAACTGTATAAGCTTCGCCGACGATCTTAAGTTGCACCACCGAATTTCGACAAAAACAGACAGTGATGCCCTTCAGGCTGACATCAACAATTTAGTAGAATGGTCTAAAATTTGGCGTTTAAAATTGAATCCAGATAAATGTAGCGTTATATCATTTTCTCTCCGAAAATCTCCGATCCTTACCACCTATGTACTGGATGGTACGCCGCTGGAGCGCCGTACAGAGACTAGGGATCTCGGTGTTATACTCGACAGTAAGCTGACTTTTGCTCCACTTATAGACCACACCGTGGCCAAGGCCAATAGATTGCTAGGCCTCCTCATACGAAGTTTTCAGACCTCGCGCCAGTGCTGCCGAGTCAGACTCAAGCACACTTCTATTCTTTGTGCTTATTATGCCCATGTAAGATCCATCCTGGAGTATGGTTGCGTTGTATGGGCAGGGTCTGCTGCATCCCACCTGAAGCGCCTAGAAAGGGTGCAGCATAAACTTATCATCTGGTTGGCCTCATTTTCGGACCGTCCGTCAGCCAGGCTTGACTATCCATATCTTTTGACTCACTACAAAGTGCGCAGTATTAAGGCTCGTTTTGCTCAGCATGACCTCTTGTTTTTGTTTAATCTTCATCACGGAAAGTTGGATTGTTCCGATCTGGTTTCCGAGTTCGGTTTGTCTGTGCCGCGTCGAACGTCGCGTTCTCCCTCTTTGTGGGCAGTTCGGTTTGCGCGTGTTGGTACTGTGCAGCGCAGCCTCTTCATCCGCGTGGCCGTCACATGTAACAGTTTCTTCAACGCATTTCGTAATGTTGATTTCTTCGCAGACTTGGGCTACACATTTAAAACTAATGCTATCAAATTCACGGCAACCTTAGGAACTTTCTCAGGATAGGCATTTGTGCAAATGTTGAGCGTTATGGATGTTCGTGGAATGCTTCCATTGCTGAATGTATTTATTATCTGACTTTACTGTTTTAAATCACATGACTGCATCAGTAATTGGGCAATGCCTGTTGATGTTTTTTACCAATACAGAATACAGAATACAGAAATTTGGGCCAAGCTGGTGACGGCAGTAAGAACGAAACAATTCTGCCACATACTTATTGGATTTGCATTTATGCAATGACTGAATAAAAAACATAGTATGGTAAAAAACCCATGTTATAAATGGTAAAAAACCACATGGAACGACAGCAGGTAAATCAACTAATTTTATAGATGTTTTTATAAATGTTTAGCAGTTATACCCCCTGCCGGCCAAACAACCTACAACAGTGCAGCGGTGGGCAACAGGGACCGTCTAAAGTTGTATCTGGGGCGACCACTTGTTTTATGTTGGGACGACCGGAAAGCTTTCTGTCCATGAAACGAGTGCTATTGAAGATATGATGCTTCGTTTCACTTGTCAATTAATTGAGTAGAATTTCTCAGTTTGAATTCATTTAGGAAGCTATCGATATGTTCCCCACACGCGCGCACGTTGTCGAATTTAATTAGCTCAGTGGGTAAGGTCAGGGGCGTCGAAAGTGGGGGGATGCGCTCCCGCTCCCAACTCACGAATCAGGGGATGTCCCCCTCAAAGTTTTGGACTCTTTAGGTTTTGCATGTTCTTCCTATTACCTGCGTGAGCTTACTTGAATGTATTGATGGAGTCCGTTGGCGTTTTCAGATACAACCAACATGTTCAAAGTTCGCATCCCATCCTCCCCTCGGTTATCACCAGTCTGAGTTTCACCCAGGAAAAATTTCGTGGCGGAGCCCCTGGGAAAGGCGTTGAAAATTGTAGGTCTCCCACAGATTTAAACCCTTGGTAGGCGCAACTTTTCCGTTTTTTTTTTGTTGCTTAACCTTGCGATGTTTTTGGGCAGCCTTTACAACATAGGCGCTGTTACACGTAAGTGGATGATGCTCTCTAAGCCACATGTAAAGTAGTTTTGAATCGAATTTGATAGGTGAAACTACATCATTGATAAAAAATGTGCCATTGATTTCGAGGAAAAGTAAAAATATGTACCGAGCTTGCATGAGCTTGCGGAAATATTCGATCAAACAGGTATAGTCTGAAAAGCTCCAGGAATGAGGTTTGGTTAACATTGGTCATAGCATCTCCGATAATAGAACATAAAAATTATTGAGATGTATCGCAAGCATCCATGAATTGAGTATAAACCCGCCACTATGGTGTTTCGAAAAGTATAATGAAGCTTTTACTTTGAAATATTCTTCATTTTTGATACTCCTTAGAGAAAAACGTTGTCAGTTGCTGTTCTGATTGAAGGCTTATGACATAAATTCGGGGAAAGAAGGACGTATTTCGGCTGTATTTAAATACCCCAGGTATACATAAGCTATAGGCCAGGCTGTGTGTCCACAGAAATGAAAGCAGCTTATGGGCAAGAAATTTACGGGTAAAATGTCAAAGCTCCGGAGGGCTTAATCGGCCAGATTCATTATTATATATATATATATATATATATATATATATATATATATATATATATATATATATATATCAATGGTTCTGCCCAGTCAAGTTCATGTCCTTCAAGAATGCATTTTGTAATTCTACTATTATTCCACAGTATAGCGGTGAACGGCGGGTGTTGGCAACACCTGAAAAAATCGTGACATCATCGTCATGGCCCACTTCTCTGGGTTGTATTTTACTCTGGAACCTAACGAATATGGCGGTTCACTGTGTGTTTCGGCTGGCTGCTCAGCACGGCGCGGCCACGACCCTCACATGATAGAAGGAGCACAGTCTCCGCTGACCCTGTGCGACCTTCACATGACAGAAGGAACACAGCCTCGGCTAACTCTGTGCGACCTTCACATGACAGAAGGAACACAGCCTCGGCTGACCCTATGCGACCCTCAGATGGCAGAAGGAACACGGCCTCGGCTGACCCTGTGCGACCACCACATGACAGTAGGAACACAGTCTCGGCTGACTCTGTGCGACCCTCACATGACAGAAGGAACACGGCCTTGGCTGACCCTGTGCGACCCTCACATGACAGAAGGAACACAGCCTTGGCTGACCCTGTGCGACCCTCACATGACAGAAGGAACACAGTCTCGGCTGACTCTGTGCGACCCTCACATGACAGAAGGAACACAGCCTCGGTTGACCACGTGTGACCCTTACATGACAGAAGGAACACAGCCTCGGCTGAACCTGTGCGACTCTCACATGACAGAAGGAACACAGCTTCGGCTGACCCTGTACGACCCTCACATGACAGAAGGAACACAGTCTCGGCTGACTCTGTGCGACCTTCACATGACAGGAGGAACACAGCCTCGGCTGACTCTGTGCGACCCTCACATGGCAGAAGGAACACAGCCTCGGCTGACCCTGTGCGACCCTCACATGACAGAAGGAACACAGTCTCGGCTGACTTTGTGTGACCTTCACATGACAGAAAGAGCACAGCTTCGGCTGATTCTGTGCGACGCTCACATGACAAATGGAACACAGCCTCGGCTGACTCTGTGCGACCCTCACATGACAGGAGGAACACAGTCTCGGCTGACTCTGTGCGACCCTCACATGACAGAAGGAACACAGTCTCGGCTGACCATGTGCGACCCTCACATGACAGAAGGAGCGCAGTCTCGTCTGGGCTGACCATGTGCGCTGGCCGGCTGCCCGTGCTGCGCCTTACGCCGGCCATCGCGCCGCCGCGCCGCCACCGACCACGCGCCAATATTGTCCCCGATCCGCCGCGATCGTCGGTGCTGCCATTGTGCCGCGGCAGCAGCGTCACAATACGGCGTCTGACCGTAAGCGAGCGCAGCGCAGCCAGGCACAGACGCAGCGCAGCCAGGCATAGAGGCAGCACAGCCAGGACAGGCACAGACGCGGCTCAGCTAGGCACAGACGCAGCACAGCCAGACACAGACGCAAACGCAGCGCAGCTAGGCACAGACGCAGCACAGCCAGGCACAGACCCAAACGCGGGTCAGCCAGGACAAACGCAGCGCAGCCAGGCATAGAAGCAGCACAGCCAGGACAGACGCAGCGCAGCCAAGCATAGAAGCAGCACAGCCAGGACAGACGCAGCGCAGCCAGGCAAAGAAGCAGCACAGCCAGGACAGACGCAGCGCAGCCAGGCATAGAAGCAGCACAGCCAGGCACAGATGCAAACGCGGCTCAGCCAGGCACAGACGCAGACGCGGTCCAGCCAGGACAGACGCAGCGCAGCCAGGCATAGAAGCAGCGCAGCCAGGACAGACGCGGCTCAGCCAGGCACAGACGCAGCGCAGCCAGGCACAGACGCAGCACAGCCAGGCACAGACGTAAACGCGGCTCAGCCAGGACAGACGCAGCGCAGCCAGGCATAGAAGCAGCACAGCCAGGACAGACGCAGCGCAGCCAAGCATAGAAGCAGCACAGCCAGGACAGACGCAGCGCAGCCAGGCAAAGAAGCAGCACAGCCAGGACAGACGCAGCGCAGCCAGGCATAGAAGCAGCACAGCCAGGCACAGATGCAAACGCGGCTCAGCCAGGCACAGACGCAGACGCGGTCCAGCCAGGACAGACGCAGCGCAGCCAGGCATAGAAGCAGCGCAGCCAGGACAGACGCGGCTCAGCCAGGCACAGACGCAGCGCAGCCAGGCACAGACGCAGCACAGCCAGGCACAGACGCAAACGTGGCTCTGCCAGGCAGTCACAGACACGGTGCGTGACGTGCCAAGCCTCAGACTCGGCCTGGTTCGTGTTATTTAATGGTAAGTGATTACACCAGCAATCAGATGTCGGTAGTGGTAGTTAAAACAGCGAGCAGTTTCATTACGGACTACCGCGGAGCTTAGGTTCTGATGTTGTCCATAAGGACTTCAAAAGGCTGCCATAATTGGGGTTTCGGAGCCAGATAGAGTTCGCCGTCCTATTACGTAAGTTCTTGGATTGAAGCTCTGGTTTCCGGCGCTCAGGACCGCAGCTGCAGGCTTCAGGAGATCATTAGAGATCCATGTCTCCGATTGGACCTCCTCTCGATGTCGGCTGGATAGCACCATCCAGCCTCTGAGGGCACCATCAAGTTAGGAAGCGGAGCGTTGACTAATTGATCCGAAGTGGGTCAGAATTTACGGTCCGAGTCCCGCGCTCAGAGTTAGGCTCTCAATCGTCCAAAATATAAACGATTGCTATTGTGTTTTCTGGACGCCCTTACTGTTGAGGGTCATTTGTCCTAAACAAATATCGTGTCCGACCACGGTGTATATATCACCGCAATATCAAAGACCCAGATAAGGGACCGTCCATAAATAGCGTAACGAATATTTTTGTCATTTTCGAATCACCTTCTCATGTAAGGGTTCGTAACGGTTGTGCAGAAATCACAAACCTCAGAAATCACGTGACGTGGGTTTGATACCCCCCCCCCCCCCCCCCCCATGAAAACACAGAGCGGGGGATTTCCGTGACAATGTCGACAAAAGGGACATTCCACGGTAGATCGGCCAAGGCATAGCTCGCTCATCTCTCGGCTTTGCATCAAAATCAGTAACCTGCGTTTTCTGCTTCGTACAAACAGGATCTGAAAGTGTTAGCGCAAATGAGTGGTGTTTGTCCATGTGGTGGTCGTCTGAATGGCTCGTGGTGATGAAAGACGGACCAGGGAGGAGGGCTGAGCGTGGAGGGGCAGCCCAACCGAGCCGGGCAGAGTAGCAAGAAGGGGAGCGTACTGGTGTTCGTCAAGTGGGATGGGACAGCATTCGTCGAAAAGCGGACTAACCGGTAGCGCCGTCTTCATCGATAAACCAAAAGGGTTTCATGCAAAAAAACAAACATTTTATCGCGTCCACCGTTACGGATGTTCTTTGAGCCGACCGAGCTTCCGACCGAGTAGCCAAACGTGCGGCGATCCCGATTACGACACCTTTTTTGCAGGCCCCGGGGCGAAGATGTCTCTTTCGTTGAATATAATGCACGT
Source organism: Lepas anatifera (assembly GCA_034440635.1). Classification (NCBI taxonomy): domain Eukaryota; kingdom Metazoa; phylum Arthropoda; class Thecostraca; family Lepadidae; genus Lepas; species Lepas anatifera. The sequence goes on along the minus strand of JAOTON010000972.1, from coordinate 761,379 downwards.
TCTGGATTAATCCAGCTGGAAATAATGCTTGGTAATGGGTGAGTCCCTGTAATCAACAATCTGACATCGAGAATGTAAGTCACGACTTTAGCTATTAGAAGTACAATATGAAACAATCATGATGAGGGGAAAGTCAGTCCCCAATTTTTCATGTCTTGGAGGCATAGGCGGCGGAACGGGGGCACCGGGGCACCGTGCCCCTCCCTTTAGGAAGGACCAGGGGGCCAACCATTGAGGTTCCCATTTTAAGTCGATGAAGACAAAGAAGCGGCACTTTGCCAGGCTTTCGGAAAGACACTTTTACTTCACGTGATTGTTCACAGACCCTCAGAGCAGACCCACTCTGTTGGTTTTCTTCAGATACGTTTTACACATAGAACCATCAATCTTATTGTGACCTCCTCCATAATTTAAGGGCCGGGAAATGAACCCTGAAAATGTTGGGTTTTGAGATTTGTTGGTTGTTGACGACTTGACGTTGCCAGTCGTTGATAATTCTTAACCCTATTCCTGTCAGGAGCGCGGATTATAACTACCCCTCATGCTTTTCCGGGATATCTCCAAAGCGATTTGTGATGGACGTTTCAAACTTCGTATCCAATTCAAGGTCACAGCGAGGCTAAGAGTGGCAAAAACATGCTGAGGTAAACCGATATTTTCCTACTACGTTTCGGCTGGCCATTTTCTTTTTCTTTTGAAGTCAGAGCTGTTGAATATCACCACGATTATTTGTTTTAGAAATACCATTCTTTGATAATACCCGTCAATAAGGATGTCTTCACATAAACTGTTTTTCTTTGTGAGGATGCCTCCTGTTTACCTGAAAGTTCAAGAAATGAAACACCTTCAAGCAGGGGCGTAGGAACAGTTTGAAAAGTGGGGGCCAACCTTAGAGGGGCCCACCTCAAGGGGGCCCCAGTCAACGGGGCCCATCATTATAAAAAATGGTTAGCTCGTTTGGTGTCAAGCACGCATGCACACTAGGATGCCAACGTATGGAAAATTGAGGAATTAAATTTTGCCCTATGATTTTGATTTGTACCTATTATGATCTAATAAATCATAGTAAAACGCAAAAAAAACATTTTTTGTGGTTTTTACCTAGACCCTGTTAAAATACGAAATACATTTTAAGCCATTTAAGGATTTCAATCATTTTTTACCACGAGTGCGTTTCTTATATTTTTAGATGTTTAGGCCCTCTTATCACATTTACAAAATTAAAAACTGTTTAGAAAACTAGAGACAATGCTTTGATACCAAACAGCCTCACTTCGCTGTGCCCAATCAACATATATTTGCTTATTTAATGACAAAAATGGGAACATTTATTTAGGCTGTTACGGATCCCTTCTTTCCATCATTAGAGATTTATTTAGACAAAGACTGATCACAATAAATACGTCTAGCTATATTTCGATGCCTAAAATGCAGAGCTCCAGCATGACTGCAAGTGCAATGTAGGTACTTGATGGCCAGCTTTGTGATGCTGTGGAGGTGTGGGCGTGGTGATATAGTGGTTAGCAACCTTGCTTTCCACGCAACCAATCCGGGTTTAAGGCACGGCAGATTCCTTGTGCAAGAAGCAATTTGACTCCCAAGAAACCCCTCCCGACAGGGAAAGAGTTGGCGACGCCATATAACCCTAGCATCGAAGGACGCCACGCCTTTCAATGGCTCAGGGACGACTGTTGCTCGGCATTTGATGCGGGGTCCATATCCGATTCATGCTTTGTGTTGGGATTGATATGGGATGGAATTTGATTGGGGCCAGTTCTCGGGACTCATTTGGAAACACTCAGGTAGTAGGTGCCTTGGTTTTTTCACGAAGCGCTCCTCCTCCAGGGGCTTGCAGGCAGCGTACTTGCTGATATTTGCATATTCGTTGCGGGGACCCACCTCAAAAGGGGGCAGTATCCCCCTGACCCCCGGTTCCTATGCCTATGCCGCCCAGGGGCCGCCAAATTATCTCTGAGGGCCCCAAGGTCCAGGCCATGGCTCAGGAACCTAGATCAGTCAGCTCAAGGGCCCAGACCAGTGCATTAGCCTCGGGACCAGCTTATCAAGGGACCCTAAAAAAAGCACAGGACCCCTAGAAGCTCATCACAGTGGAGCCCCAGATTCGCACAGGGTGCCAGATTAGCTCAGGGGCCCGGTTCAGCTCGGGGGTCCCCAGGTCGACTTATGTAGGGTCTCAAAACAGCTCAAGGGGCTTGTTCAAGCTCACGGATCCCAGTTTAGCTCAATGACGCTAGAACAGTTCAGGGGCCCCAGACCAGCTCAGGGCTCTTGTTCAGCACAGGCCAGCTCAGCTCAGGGGCCCAGATCAGCTGATATAGGGTCCCCTCTCATGCCAGCTCTGGGGGCTCCATTCAAGCTCACGGCCTCCAGCTTAGACCAGGGACCTTAGAAGAGTTCAGGGCCCCCATGCCAGATCAGGGGCCCCAGTTGAGCACAGGGGTACCCAGATTAGCTCAGGGCCCCAGCTAGGCTTAGGGGGTCCCAGGGTGGCTGATATAGAGTCTCAAAACACAGTGGCGTAGCCAGGATTCGGCCAAGGAGGGGTCCGACTACCGTCGGGGGCCCTAGGCCGCGGGTCTCCTTAGTAACCGGGGCCCATCTCCTATATCTTTTGTATAGTATTTCATTTCATTTCATTCACACGAAGGAAATTTTGTTGTGCCTTTTTAAGCATTTATTTTTATTTTGTTTATAGCTTGATCTTTTCGATCCGACCAAGTGTTGGTAAACTAAGGTCACCTAAATATTAAGGATGGCCCATACCTTATATGGTAGCGTGGCTCTAATAACAGCTTTGTGCCATATTTCGGGAAGTCCAATGTTGATGCGCGCATGATGTTACACCCGAGTCTACCTCAATTCACTCTGGCAATCAGACATGGAGTTATTGAGGGTCAGTCGTTTTGAGTACGTAGAAATTATCTTCTACGGGAAATGATTAGCAATTATTTCTCGGTGTCGAATCCATGAACTCTTTAAGCAGGAAATTTAAAAAGAAACTGAAAAAAACGAAAAAATACAAAGGACATGATAGTGTGTCCCGAACGTTTCATAACCTCTATTCCGTCGACAGATCCTGTTGAGATCCAGTTACTTTCTTACCCTTGCTATCTTGTAAACGAGCAAATTACCAAGACAAAAGGCGCCTGAGATATCTATCGCCTTGGATCACTCTGTCATTGTTATTTTCAACCTTTCATGCCTATTTTTCTTTTGAGGATTATGCTCATCGATTTCTGTCATTACCTTTCTTTGTCTGGTTTCCCACGAAAATATTTAAAAGTTGTTTATTTCAGAATATTTAGGAATGTAGTTATTGGTGTTAAGCTAATAGATTAAAAGTTGACTGAAGTGCCAAATTCCCTGTTCGATTTACCTCTTATGGTAAAATTAGATTAATTTTTGCCTTTCCTTCGATAATGGTGCCTGATGGACATGTTTCAATTTGTCTGTTTTTAGTACGCAATAGGGGTAGATATATTTTTTCCGAGGCATATGATTTTGAAAATTTTTGTTCCAGCTCTGGGGCCACCTAAGACCAACACTTGGCGGCACTCACAAAGCTAATTTTCGGCCCTCTCCTGATTAGATCTCAGGGGGTCTCTGAGACCGATTCACGGCGCCTCTTGATCAAAACTGGGGGTCCCTGAGAATCTCTCGGGGCTCCTGAGATTAGTTATCGGCCGCAACTCTGAGACTAATTATTGCCCCCCCCAGATTTACTCCGAAGTTGAGAGGGCTGAGACTGACTATCGTGGCCATCCAGATTAGGTCTTGGGGTCCCCTGAGGCTGTCTTTGGGGTGGGAGTTATCGGCCGCACCTCTGAGACTAATCATTGCCCCCCCCCAGATTTACTCCGGAGGGGAGGGGCTGAGACTGACTATCGTGGCCATCCAGATTAGCTCTTGGGGTTCCCTGAGGCTGTCTTTGGGGTGGGAGAGGGGGACTGGGAATGACTTCCAACAGCCCTCTGAGACTTACTCTAGGGCACCCCTGAGACAAACACCCGGAGGGGGGGGTGGAATCACCTCTGAGACTGGGTCTTTGGTGTTCCTGAGACTGACTCTTGGAGGCCCCCTGAAATAGACTTTTGTGAGGCTCTGAGAACCACTCTCTGGGGCCCCTGAGACTAGCTCGGCCCCCCTCCCCTGAGACAGACTCCTGGGGCCCCTGATACCGACTTTTGGGGCCCCTGAGACCAACCCTCTGAGGGGGCCCCGAAATCTGTTTTCGGGGGCCTTGAGACTGACTCTCAGGGTGGGGGCCTTGAGGCCGACCTGGGACGCCCTGAGAACGAATCTTCAGGGGCCCTCTGAGACTGACTTGGGGGCCCCCGTGATCAGAAAATCCTTTGCAGTGGTTCAGATTGGCCCAAGGGGGTCTGCGGATGCCGAGGGCCCCCTTGGCTACACCACTGCATCCACACTTTCGGGGGCCCTCCGAAATCACCATTTGGAGGCCCCTAGAATAATTTCTCCCACAGACCAATACTCCGGAGCCCCTTGATACTGATGTCCGGGGGGCTTCTAAGACCAAGCTCGGGATCCCACTTAGATCAGGCTCAGGGGCACCCTTAGACCCATGCTCGCGCTTTTCTTAGGAGTAACTTGACACCGATGTTCCGGGGCCCTCAAGATCAATATCTCGAGTCTCCCCCCCCGAGACTAATGCACGGTACTCTGAAGTCCCTCAATATACTCGGGGTCCTGAACACAGGCTTGGGGGCCCCTGAGACCAAACTCTGCGCCCATGAGGTCAATGCTGTGCCTCACTCATGAGTCCCTCGATATCAATAGTCGGGTGCACCCCGAGGGGGCCCTGAACCCCTGAGACCAAGCTCAGGGGCCCCTGAGACCAAGCTTGAGGGGCCCCCTGACATCAAGCTCGGGGTTCCCTGAGACCAAGCTCGAGACCCCGTAAGACCAAGATCGAAAGGCCCATGAGACCAAACATCGAAAGGTCCATGAGACCAAGCTTGCCCCCTGAAATCAAGCTCGGTTGTCTTCTGAAACCAAGTTCAGGGGGCCCCTGAGACCAAGCTCAGGGGCCCCGAGATCAATGTCCGGTATTCCAGAGCCCTCGATACCGATGATCAGGGGCCCCCTGAGACCAAGCTCGTGGGTCCCCTGAGACCACGCTCGGCGGCCCTGAGACCAAGCTCTGGGGCACCCTGAGACCAAAATCGAAAGGCCCGTGAGACCAAGATCGAAAAGTCCGTGGGTCCGAGCTCAGGGGGCTCCCGATATCAATGTTCGGCACTCTGGAGCCCTCGATACCGATGATCAGGGGCCCCTGAGACCAAGTTCGGGAGTCCCCTGCGACCAAGCTCGGGCGTTCCCTGAGACCAAGCTCGGAGGGGCCCCTGACACCAAGCTCGAGGCCCCTGAGACAAAGCTCGAGGGGCGCTGAGACCAAGCTCGGGAGCCACCTGAGACCAAGATCAGAGGCCCCCGAGACCAATGCTAATGTTTTCCAGTGCATACGGTCAGCCTTATGCATCAGATACCCTCGGATGCCCCCCCTGAGACCAAGCTCGAGGGCCCCCTGACACTAAGCTCGGGGGGCCTGAGACCCAGCTCGGGGCACCCCTGAGACCAAGCTCGGGGGTCCCCTGAGACCAAGCTTGGAGGCCCTGAGACCAAGCTCGGGCCCCTGAGACCAAGCTCGGGGTCCCTGACACCAAGCTCGGGGCCCCTGAGACCAAAATAGAAAGGCCCGTGAGACCAAGATCGAAAGGCCCGTGAGACCGAGCTCAGGGGAGGGGCCCTGATGCCAAGCTCGGGACTCCCTGAGACTGAACCTAAGGGTCGCCCAAGATCAATATTCTCTATTCTGGAGCCCTCGATACCGATTATCGGGGGTCTCCTGAGACCAAGCTCGGGAGGGCCCCCGAGACCAAGCTCAGGGGGCCCCGATATCAATGGTCGTGTTTTTAGTGCATAAGGTCAGCCCAAGGGGGTCTGCAGATCCCAGGGACCCCTCCCCTGGCTACACCACTGTCAGAACATCTCAAGGGGCCTATTCAAGCTCAGTGATCAGTGGCTGTAAAGCCTTAAAGGGGGTCCCAAACAGTCTCAGGGGCTCTCAGTGCAACACAGAGGCCAATATTAGCTCTGATGACCAGATAAGCTTAAGGGCCCGGATCATCCAGGGGCCCCTTGTCGGCATATATGGGGTTTCAGAACAGTTCAGGGTTTCAATTAAAGCTTATAACCCAATTTCAGGGCTGGGGCTCTATTACTGTGCAGGGGCCTCAGATAAGTTTAGGGTCTTCTGGGCATCACAGGGGATCCAGATTAGCACAATGGACAATATTAACTTTACGGTTCCAGCTCAGCTCAGGGGCCCCCAGGTCGGTGGATATAGGGCCTGGCCAACTCACGGGGCCCTGTTCAAGGTCACGGCTCCTAGCTCAGTTTAGGCATCCTAGAACAGTTCATGCTGCCCAAACCACCTCAGGGGCGCTCAGTTCAGCTCAAAGGGCCCAGATTAGCTCGTATGGCATCAGAGACCAGTTCAGGGGCCCCCAGAAGCTCAGGGGACCTTAAAATCGACTCATAGGACCTCAACTTAGTTTAGGGGTACAGGCAAGTTTAACGGAGTTCCGGGGCAAGCTATCGTTGGAGTTGGCAGCGACAGGCGCGCAGGGGCAAGCTATCGGGCCAGTTAGAGTTTCTTGCTTGATATTACAGTTCTTGATATTCTTATCTCCGTTGCGGGGGGCCATCACTGAAAAGTGAGGGGGCCAGTGACCCCCTGGTCCCCCCCGGTTCCTACGCCTATGCCTTCAAGGGATTATTGGAATATATGTTCCGTTGAGAATGCCTACTCAACAAACATTGGCGGACGCAGGGAGAGGGGGCTTCCGGCTTGTCGTCCACCCTATATCTCATGATTTGTGCTGAATCGTTATACTTTAGTATGGGCTTTGAGCTTTCTTGTCACGGTACATTCTACTAGTTTGCACTATTTTATCGTGATTGATAAACATCAGAGCCTCTATGTGAAAAATGTCACGCAGTATCTGACATTTGATAATCTATGCAAAAAAAAAAACAGGTGAAATCTATATGCTTCACCATAAAGTTCTGGCCTCACATAGCATTTGAATTTTCACCTAACTGAAACACATGAGAGTGCGCAACAATTATCCGAAAATATGTACTAGTTTTGTAAAAACCAAAGAACAGGGCCAAGGGTTAAGGCAAATCAAAGAAAACGGTTTTATATATATATATTATATATATATTAATGAACCTGTGCTTAAAACCATTCGACAAGTTGAGGATAAGGTAAACCGCATTATTTCAAAACTCAAGAAACTATCTATGATATCGGACTCGGTGTACAAAGAACTTTATGTGTCTGGCTCCACTCCTGGTATTTTGTACGGACTTCCAAAAGTCCATAAGGTGCTGGTTCCTCTACGCCCAATTTTTGCTGCCTGTGGGACTCCAACGTACAAACTTGCTAAATTTTTGGTCCCCCCTACTTTCGACACTTACCGTAAATGAGTATACAATAAAAAACAGTTCCGAGTTCGTGCATAGTTTAAGTGGGCTTCAACTCACTTCCGAAATGGTTATGGCTAGCTTTGATGTTCAAAATTTGTTTACTAACATCCCGGTGAAAGAAACTATTGAAATAACTATCAGCGAACTTTTCAGAAATAATTGTGTAGAAATAGCAGGGATTACTGCGAAGTACTTTCGCTCACTTCTTGAAGTGGCCGTTTTGAACTCCTACTTCATTTTTAACAATCTTCTCTATAAGCAGGTCGATGGGGTAGGCATGGGTCTTCCTTTAGGCCCCACCTTTGCTAATATTTTTCTATGTTTTCATGAGAGGAAATGGTTAAAAAACTGTCCAGCCGACTTCCGCCCAGTAATGTATAAGAGGTTCATTGATGATACTTTTTTAATATTTCGTCATAGATCACATTCTGATAAATTTCTTAGTTTTCTTAATGCTCAACATCCAAATATTAAGTTTACAAAAGAAGTCGAACAGAGTGGTAAACTGCCATTCCTTGACGTATGCGTTAGGAGGGTCGGCTCTAAGCTTGAAACATCAGTCTATCGAAAGCCAACATTCACTGGTCTAGGAACTAGCTTTTTAGCTTTATACCCCTTGCTGTAAAACGTGCCATCACCTTAACGGCTATCTATAGGGCATTTAGTGTCAGCTCATCATTCCAACTTTTCCACAGGGAACTCGACTTTTAAAGCGCTTCTTTAAAAACAATGGCTTCCCCATTCATCTTTTTGATTGTTCGGTCAAGGATTTTTGAATAAGAAGTACGATTTATCTCCCAAGGCATGTACAGCTAAGAAACTTGAGAAATATTTTGTTATTCCGTATTTTGGTCAGCAGTCTCTAAAACTTAAGAAAGAGTTATTGTCCCTTCTTTCCAAATATTACCCTTATCTCAATCCAAAGACCGTCCTTCAGAACACCTCATCCTTGGGTTCTATCTTCCAGTTCAAGGGATCTTATATATATATGTATATATGTATGTGTATATGATGGGATGATACTAAAATTCTGGCCAAACCAAAAGATAAAACGCTTAGAAGAAATTTAGTATCATCATTTATTTCGGTTCACCCCTCTTTAAACACGCGATCTGGATTTGTAAATTGGGCGAAATCTGCGGCATGTTTAGCAATATCAGAAGTTCCCCACTGACGTGTTTTCGTGCTAGACGTGAGAGAAATTTAAACCGCGATATAAATGTTTGCCCGACTCATTCTTGCTAAACTGTCTGGTCTATTCGTTTTATGGTGCTTCATGTGTGTGTTGTTTTAATGTCTTTTTGATATAATTTTACAGTTCATACTGACAAAGGAGCTTTGACTCCGAAACGTCTGTAAAAATATAAATATAAAGCAAATTAAAAAAAATCTCAAGTCTCTTCCATATATCATATATATATATATATATTATTGCACTCCTCCGCTCACATTTTTAAATTGGTTGAGCATGAGAAGAATCAATCCCACTTTGCATTTTTTAATTAGACGGGAAAATTTTAAGTTCTTAGGGGTGTGAATCCACCCGGTCCCCCTCACAGGAATAGAGGTAACCAGGAACCTGACAGAAATAGGGTCAAGCCGGTAGTTTGAAAACCGGATATCTTTTTCCCATCTTGCGTTGGCAACACACACTGCTTCAGCTAATGTATAAGAAATTAAGGAGACTATCTTATTAGGATTTTTACTGTTTCTGACACAGTTCCATGCGTAGATTCGAAACATGCATCTGCAAATCCTCGTTTGGCGCCGTTTTCTGCTTTTTGAAATACTCCGTTGCGCTTTTTGTATCTTGGCAAACATCCTGAGCTCATTCATTTATATTTTTTCTGCATGGATTTTGATATCTTCCGAACGTCTTTCACGAACTAGCGATTTTGTTATTTGACAAACTCGGGAAAATATACGCTATCAGTCGGTAACAGGGACGTAGCCATGCACCATGAGAACAAAGAGTCCTCGCCGCGAAACATTGAAGGCCACATGAAAATATGTATGGTTTTCACAATCTACGAAGATAGTTACACTCGATGTTGCGCTGAATATTTTCCGAGAGTCTCTGAATGCACGTATTTTTATCCAAAGTTACTATTGGTTCCAGCCGTTCAGGGGCGTAGCCAAGGGGAAGGGGCGGCAGGGACAGCCGCCCCCCTTAGGGCCCGAAGGGCCCCTGAGGATACGGACCGCGCGAAGCGTGGCTCGCCCGCACTATGCTCTGTGGTAAAATTTGAAATTTCATACCAGACAGGGCCCTCTTAAGCCCACATCAGCACCCTATTCTGTAACAAGCAGGGCCCTTTTTTACCCATGAGGGCCCTTTTGGCACTGTCTCAGAGGCCCTTTTCAGGGCCCTGCCCCCCCTCCTGAGCGAAGTCCTGGCTACGCCCCTGCAGCCGTTCTTGTCGACAATCCACTGACCCCGTTCAGGGATCCAGGATCAGAGACTGTACCCATTACCGGCTCATAGTGAACGGCTCGGGTCCGGCAAACAAAGCAGACTGTTGCTAACCATGTACGAATGTTGCGCAACTTGGAGTGTTGTACGTCAATTCAAGAGCGGATATAGGTGTATATTTTGGGTAAAAACCGTCATCCTCGATTGGATTGTGAACTTCTGATGGGGAAGGGATTAAAAGCAAAATGTGTGGTATACTCTCGCAGCTCTACGAAATGAATATTTCACCGGATTGAATATCTAAAGATGAACATTATTACATCTTCAAACTGAAGTCTGCATAAAACGCCTCTGCTAGCCTTACACCTAGGTCACTTTCATTCAAAAGGCACGACACCCGCCTGCCAATGACTGCTGATCAGCGGTAGATAAGCTAGATCAAGAGCTAGATCAGTTAGGATTTTGGTCGCAATTATTATCCAGAACAATGGCTTTTGCTATTATTTTTCCCAACTATTTTTAACGTCTAGAACAGTGTTGAAAGAACTATTGTTCTCCGAACTGTTCTAGATGCTTTCTTTCGACACGCTTGTTTGTACGCGCATATCATTAGTCTCAGAGGCAGCGTTTTCTTGGTTCTCTACCAGTTACTGCTTCTTTTAGGGCGTCGTTTTCCACTGACCTGTCTGGACAGAGCAGTGACAGTTTTTGTTACTTGACTGGAAATATGTCCGAAAATTGCCTTTTTTCTTTATCGACGCTAATGTACATGCTACGCGCCAGTTATGGTACAGTTTTTGCGGGGTGGAGATTTCTAATTAATGAGCGGTGGTGAAAACTTCTGATGAGCCACCATCAGCTGGATTCTGCGCAGTGGAGGATGGGCTTAAAGTGTTACTTTTTAAAGTATCCGCCTATTTTTTCGAGGTGTCCGAAGAGCCGTTCGCAGCCGAAAAAGCTATTTCGCTACATTCGATAAGATTCATGGGCTCATCAATTCGCATCATAATTTTGAAAATCGGCCAATAATGTTTTACTCTTTCAAAGTCAGACATATATTTTAAGATCGGCTGAATCGGCCAGACGCACCCGTTCGCCTGCACTGTCGACCGAGTGGATACGTAATAACGCCATTTAATCAGGTGATATTTCAGGGTCACACGAAAGGGAAGTCGATTTAAATTTCAAAGGCCACAGAATAAAATCTTACCAACATTTCAAGGTCAATGAGCCCAGTCCCTTCGGTCACATGGCGGCACTTAGTATGATAAGTGGATGGGTGATGGAGAACTCAGTATGACTGACAAAGTTCAGCACATCTTTTATTTCGTTCTGCGCAAGGTGTCGTGTTCAAAAGGTATCACTGGAGTATGCTGACCTTCTCCGTGACTTTGGGTTGGCATCCATATTTGCAAGAAGGTTGCAGTATGGTATTAATTTCATCAGATACATCCATGATCATTAAATTGATTTATAATTTCTTCTGGAATGATTCCCTTTTTCAGCTCCTCTCCGTGCACTTCGAAACTGGTCGCTTTTAAATGTTCACTAAGTCAGAACTAACACTGTAAGGTTACTTCTGTTCGTTAGTTCATGTTTACTAGAGTTTCCCGGGTCTGTAGCAGGTTTTTCAATACAAATAGTCGTTCGAAGTTGAAGATACCGATTTGGGTCAATGCAAGTTGGACATATCACCCTAGCCCCAGAACGGGCGTCCAACGGTCGTCTGACCCTGTTGATTTCCGAGATCTCAGAGAGGGGGGGCACTACAAGGGTTCCCTCCTCTGTGAGTTGAGTCCAGACCCCTCTGCACTACGCGTGTTTAGTGAACGTAACGTTTGCCATATTTCCCGCTTTGGTGTAGATATTCAAAGAAGACATTTTGCCTTCCGTTTGTTAAAGCATTTCGTCTCTTTGGAATTGCGGCTATAAGTTCTCCATGCCGGTAAAGGGAAAGCTAGACCAGTGACGGCGGAACGTCCGAGTTTAAGGGGGGCATCATGGACTTTTCAACCCATGTCTTATAAAAAAACGCCATAGGGTTGGTGTTAAAATTTCTGATCGAAAGGGGTGGGCACCGTGCCCCAGTGCCCACCCAGTTCCGCCGCCAGTGAACCTGTTTGCCTGTTTTGGCACTATAAATGTACTGAAAAACGTGTTTTTTTCCTCCCGATAACAGAAATCTGATGACTTTCTTTGTTGCTTGAAAAACAGCTCCTATCAGGATTTTTCGTCAGATTAGCGGTTCTTCCTCTCAGATAGGATGGATACCGCTACCCTAGATAGGACTACCCTTTGACACCCAGCACCGAGACGATTTTCGGGCACTGACCCAATCCCATCCAATTCGATCCAAATCGGATTGGGTATCCGTTGGATTGGATCCATTCAATGATGTGTTAGTGCAAAGTGAAACATGAAGTCTGAGCCAGGGGGCGGGTCATGGCCCCTGACTCTTCTCACAAAAAAATCCGAATTTCAGCTAACTTTGGAAAAATCGGAAAATTGTACAACCAGTTCGTGCAGAAGGCAGCAATGAGTCCATTTCGATGTGTTTTCGTTCTATATGTTCTAGTTTTTTGTCAGCAGCAGGTTGAAGATTGACTAGCCCAGTCACTTTTTTGCTGGTGGCAACGCTTATGCGTCTGATCAGCTAACATCCTTCTTGGTTTCATTCCTGGTTTGCTCACATTCCGAACCAAACTACTGGCAGCTGTCGCTGCAACGACAGACTATGTTGGCTATCGTCACCTTTGCCGGGAGACGCGTCTCGCCAGCCGCCGTTTACGCGCCATCGTTGTATTTTCTGTGCGCTATATTGCCTACAGTGGCGGGCGGCGGCGGATATTTTTCCGCTCGGGCGGCGTTATTGGATCGGACGTTCGCCTTTACCCCGGCCTGTCATCCCCCCACCCCCTTGCTGCTGACCTCCAGGGCGCGGCGGCAGGCAACCAGGCCGGTGTCGCCTCATCGACCCCTCATTCACATATACAGCGAGATGGCCGCACAGTGGGGAAGCGGTGTGTGTTTGGCATGCTGTTTCAGTTCAGATGCTTACGTGTGGAAGCTTATCTTTCATCTATCGTTTCTCTCGTGTTGAGTGGTTTAAATCTGAGTAATAGTTTCATTATTTCCTGAAAAAATATGAGAGGGGCTGTTGGACTCTGGCCGAACATTTTGGCGGACCACAAAACCGTTCAGTACGCTTTTTGAAACATGTTTTACACAAATGCATTGAACGCAATAAGCTGCCTGCTCAAAAGAATAAGCGCAATATATTTTGAACCCATTCCACTCATATGCGTAAACTTTAAAGTGACAGTACAAAGTGAAGCGTTATTGTAATGGCGTGGGGACTAGGGGTACAGTGGGGGCAGCGCTGCCTTCCTACCCATCTTAAATGACAGTGGAATTTTCCCCCTCTTCCTCACCCCCTTAAAAATAATTGGAAAAACGTTTAATTCCCATTCCGTGGTGTTGAGCCGTGGCTGGTTGGCATAAATAAATGTTACCTCCAGATAGGCTGTTTCTACAATTCAAATATGATTTCACACTTTGATTTCTCCCTCTAATATGGTGGGTCTGCCCTCTCAACTTGAATCCCAACACCCTTGCGTTGTTGTCGTAAATGTGAAGGAAAAAGTATTCGATTCTGAACGTTCTCGGATGATAAAAACAGTGAATGCGCTGCTACCTCAGCGCCCTCTGGAATGATAAAGTGTAGTTTCCAGCGTTTTCTTCACAACTTCTATCTTATACTTGACTTGGCTTTTCTGCCGCTGGTTAAGAAAACGGAATACCACCTTAAAGGCTTTGCATGAGTGTGCCGGCACAGCGCTGGTCATTTGTAGTTTTGTTCGCTGTTACAGTCACAATAGTCACCAAAGCCCTTGCTGAGATTACTGGCGGTGCGGACACTACTCCAGGGCTAGCACGATCACCTCAGGTAAAATAGTGCGAAGCGTGGAGTTCACACTCGCCGTGGGATTTGGATGATTCTGCAAGGACCCAGAAGCCTTCCATAACGTTAACAAGGCTTGAGTATGGACAATTTACTTCATTTCATGTCTAGTCCTTTTATATGCAGTGGTGCACACAGATATTACTGCAAAAGCTGAAGACTTATACAAAAATTGCACTAGTTTTACCTCATGAACTTCAGTTGTCAGTGGAGGTTTACCTGTCGCCTATAAAAATGAATCGCTGGAATTGCAAACATTTTTCTACTACATCAAATTTAGGATTTTTTGCAAGGAATACTGCGTAGAACCATTTTCCATAATATGCATTGGTTGTGGAGGAAAGGTGCAGTCTTTTGTCTCACGGATGTTCGCCCGATAGCATCCAATTGTCTGCTGAACACAGCGCGAAGGGCTCGATAGCTAGTTGCAAACAAGTTGAACTGCAACATTTCCTCACGTACGCGGCGCCGAAAAGTATGTATAATTTAGCTATTATTCTTACCTTCGACCCTCGTCCTTTGGCCGCAGCCCTTTCGCGTCGCAGCCAAATGCTTTGGTTTGTTTTTGCCACGTTTTGGACATGATGGGGAATGACACGGTAAACTGAGGCGGATTCTAGTGGCAGAAGGGCCCAGTGTTTGTCACAAAAAGCTTGGCCTTGGCAGTGGGTGTTTGCCAGGCGGAGGTGGACCGTGAACCCGTGGCGTGCTACAGAATTCCGAGAACTCCGGCGCCTCACCAACAAGGGGGCGACCTCTGCGTGCCCTGGATCCACCCCTGATTTTACTCACCTGTTATCTAAAGGTTTATTCCACCTGGCAGAAGTTTGAAATAAATTCTTGCAAATGTTCGGGTTCATTCTTCCTTCACTGTGCTTCCCTCAATCTGTAGAATTGGACGAGTCTTGCAAGCTTTAACCTCCCCGTGACGACCATGAACTGACTTCTTAAATCATCCGGGAACGCCCGTTTCCAGCTCAGGTAGGGTGTTTAGGACAATTTCCGATATTAATTGGACACGGGCACTGGAACATTATTTACAAGGACTAATCTTATTCGGGGCCAGTTCCTTTTAAAGTCCCTTGGGCTTGTATAGCTGACCATTCTATGTTGATATAAGAATGAGTGAGTAGCGTTGTACGATAAGATATTAGCAATTACATGGTGAAAAAATCGTGATCAGCCTCCAATCTAAGGCATACACCGGAAGCGTATCATATGCAGTATCTAAATTATGAATTTGAGCTTGTGTCACTTTATACTTGCATCGCTTCCGGAATTCGCTCCCTTTACCGTGGATGGCAGCTTTATCTGAAATGACCTGAACTAGAAATATCAGTGGGACAGGCTAGAACAACATTTGAGGATAAAGTGAACATCTTCATTTTTGTCTTTCTTCGTTTGTTGGCGTTTGTTGCAAAATTACGATATCTTTGTCCCGCTCAGGCTGGTACGCGACAATAGGCTGACAGTTCCAGTACTTTGGATCTCGTATGTACGGTGGAAGACGACCCGACCCCTCTGAACATCACTATAATCCGTTTCCTTGGTCACGGTTTCTTGCACTCTCCCGACCACGGACACTGTTTTGTGGCAGATTCACCGCATCCAACTTTGATGTGGCTGGAGATTGGAAAGGCACTACGTCTTGCTTCGCGCTCTCCGCCGTCGACGGAGGAGAGAATTATCTCATTTCCCGGTGGATTTGGGCGGTGCCGGCCGCGCGAGAACATCGGCACTTTCGTGGGCGCTTGTTGTCATTAAAACGGAATCACCGTACACCCAGGCCGGTCTAAAATCGATTGCCGGGGCAAGCTATGTACCGCAGCAGGCAGTAAAACCAGCACTATCTTGGTCTCAACACCGCTGACCTGCCCTCCAGCCAGCAACAAAATGAATATTGCAAAACATAAAACGAAAACCCTTGCAACTGCTCCGAGTCTTTTGATTACTGATGTCAGTGCTTTGCATACCCGGACCACTCTTAGGTAACCTGTAGGCTTATGTTGTATCTTTTATTTGTTAAGTCTTCGATATTTCTATGGCGTGTTATATTAATTGAGTCATTGAATTATAATCACTTTGACGCAATGCATGGTTCAGTGCTCTCAATAAGCTCCTACCTTTGATGTCCCAGTGCACCGACTCCACCTCGTATTTCTTTGTAGGACATTTAGAGGACGCGGTGAATCATTTCACGACATTGCATTTTAAAGTGTCATTTAACGGGATAAGAAGTCCAGATAGGTACAACGTGGCATATCATACATGCTATTTAAATTTGGATACATACATAAAACCATACATAAAACCAAATATGTATTTGTTAATTTGCTTCTTCGCTCAGTTTTTCACCCATGCGTTTCTCTCCACTTTTAAGCGGAGCCAGTTATTACAGTTGATGGGGGACAATTTCTTGGTCGTTCTTAGCTTGAATTCTGACCTGATTCTGAAACTATTCTGAATTCTGACCTGACCATAACTTAGGACAGCAGGCGTCATAATTTTATGTCTGCGGGCAGCCACAGCCCTCGGCTATCTTGTGACAAAGTGCCGAATCAAAGCACCGCTGGTGTTTCGCCTATGAAATAACCAATGGGCAGCTTTCAGTTGTTCCAACTCACCCCAGTAACTCACAGAATTGTATCTCGTAATGGGGTGTGATGGTGATGGGCGTAATGGGTTTGTAATGGGGTGTGATGTCTTCGAACCGTACAACATCTGAGTGCTATAACGTTACCTTAATGAGAGGAGCGACGAACACTGACGCATGTGATGTTGCTAAATTAAAGTGTTGTAGGAATAATTTCGAAGGGAGGTCATAATTCACTTGAACTCGAACTTACGTTGCCGACTCCCCCTCGAATATGCATGGTCTTGGTGATCATCCTCGCCTCTTTAACACCCACCCGGTGGGCCTCCGAGCTACCTTCGCCATGGTGGGGGTGTTCAAGCACCCCCCTCGAACTGGGCTCCGGTACCGGATAGTGAAAAAAGTGGATGTTGGTGGATAGCTCATACAAGTTAATGAAGAAACTACATCGGTCACTTTTTGGCTCAGGTCAATATTGAGGTCATGACCGGTCAAAGAAGGTGTCATATCAGAGAAGAGTTTCGGGGCTCTGGCGCCTGACAGAGCTGAGTTAGAATCATTTTTAGACACAATTTGCTTATTCTCGCTACGGCGAACCGAATGATGTATAATATGACTACACTAGGTCAAAACACCAAAAAGACCTGCCCGGAGGTCAGGTCAAGGTCACCATCTGATCTAGCATAGTTAATATGCACATCAATCGACTCGTAATAACAATCTAAAAGTAAAGGTATCGGCATAAAAGCGTTATCGTCATTTCCTGCAAAGTTATTCACCCACGTCTGAAAATCTGCTTAAGTAGCCCAGATGACCTCTCAGAACTTATATGCTCAAAACTTTCAGCATATGAACCTAGAAAGGGGCCAAGATACTGCAATTTGGAGAATGTGAAGTTATTCCCAGCTGTATCTACACGAATACAGCCCAATTCCTGTTTTCCCCATGTATTTCCTATGGAGAAGTCATGATCCGCCCCTGTCCTCAGGTCATCGATATGAAAAATCCCGGAATATATGTTATAGTAATCAGTGAACCCATTGTGTGGTATAAGTTTCAATTCGATAGATTCGCGCTTTTCTTACGTATGCCACCTTAAACATTTTTGAGGAGAGTTTACTTGACCTTTCATAGTGACCTGACCTGAGATGACTTAATCTTAAAATGGTGTAGAAAGTTGCAGAACTGATCAAGGAAGTTTGCCAAGTACGGCGGCGCTTCGCGGCGCCGTTTGTTTCGCGCCGCCGGATAATCCCGAGGGGTGTTTCCAACACCCCTCTCCCACCGGGGTGAGGGTTCATGATCATTTGCATGCGACATACATTATGCTTCAGGCACCAGGCAGGGTGGATCCAACGGGGAGTCGGGAAGAAGTAGAGAACTTTCACATGACTTTCCATCTGCTCTCCAGCCGTATAATTGTGATGAATCGCCAGTGCTTTCCTGTATCCGGCTACTATAATATACGGCTCTGTTGTCAACGTGCTATTCAAAATGACTCCATACCCAGCGTGTGCTGTTTCAGGAGCTTGTACCAATTCACCACATTCGAACAGTTGTTCAAAGAGTTAATGTTCTAAGTCTATACCGCTGTGTGGCGTAGTGAGCATGAATTACCTGCAGACTATAAGTGTAACCACAGCGGTTAGCCATGACTATATATTACAATATTTCGCGTTTCAATTGTAATAAAGCAGGTTATACGCATTTATCATCGACAGTACCAGAGCCATGTTTAGCACGTGGGTTTTAAAGATGTCCAAGCAAGAAACATTGTCCGCGCAGCACGTGCAGCGGCGTCACTTTCCTTAGATTGCCTCAAAGGACGTAAACAAGACCGGGAAGGGACAGGGCCGGTAGGGGGGTGAATTTTTTACTTTTTCTCCGCGAACGGTAAGTTTTGAGACAAATGAAGTGGTTTCTCCGCATGCTCTACCACATGGCTATCCCGGTTCAAATCCCACTATGGGTGTGCCGCATTCCCTTCGAGCACTTCTTGTTGAAAGCCACATCCCACTGCTGTTTGAGTCATATTTTCCCAAACACCACCTCCGTGCGTGCCTTCCTCGCGAATATAAATTCCGTGAGCAGCATTACCTAAAGTACAGTACTAATTCTGTACTAAAGTACATTAAAGTACACGCTTCTTCCTCCCCATGTCGAGCCAGATTGTTAACGCACCACGCAGCATGATATATCTGATGAGGTCATGATCTCTTGCGGCTCTTGATAGGAATCCAATGAACTGTACGTGAACTTCGACACCAGTGGCTTGTGAAACGGCTGTAATCAGACCTGCTACTACATTTTGAATCCTTGATGTTTTGAGGGGAGTCCCTCAAGGGCGCAAAGGGACGGGGGTTGCAAGGGGTCATGCCCCCCAAACCAAATGGCGAAATATTGACCGATTTTCTTAAAGGGAATGTGGCACCTTCATAACGTGATTTTAACTGAGATAGCCAAGTTGTAAAGCAGGTCAGAAAACCCGGTACTCCATACTTCATTTGTCTTGGAACTCGATATTTCCGTAGAAAAAAGCTAAAACCTACCTGACACCAGCCCCCCTCAGCCTCCCGTCGCCGGCGGCCATTGTTGTGAGCTACTGGTGTGACGACATATGCTGACGTCACGATGAGCATCAGCCAATCGAAGCCCTTGAAGCGTTTCGAGTATGGTAGTGGTTGCCAGATCGTGACATCATCCACAGACTGATATTTATTTCTTTTTCTAGAGGAGTATTTTTAAAAACCAAATATTGAGCTTATTGTGCATTTTTCAAAGAAATCATGAGTGGTTTCATTATTTTTGACTAAAAGTACGCCTAATTACACTAAATTCCAGGATTCGACCAAGGTCCACATTCCCTTTAACACTGTTTTTACGATTTCTTTCGAGGTGCCCCCCCCCATGGCGCTCCTGTCTCCACCCCTGGGCCCTGAATGCCGCGATAGATCCGTAGTAGCATTTTCTCAAGATATCTGATGTCGGTAACTCCCATACGCTTTACAGGAATCCTATAAAGTAAGATTGGTTTAGCATAGATCTTCCCATACGCGGATCCAGGGATCCAGAAGGGAGCAAAGGAGGGCACGTGCGCCCACACCCCCCCCATCGACCCTCGGCGCCCCCTGAAATGGTCCCAGTGCCCCTGAAAAGTCGATGGTGCCCCCCTGTAATGTCCCACCAGGATGCGAGAATTGGCACCCACCGATAGGATTTCGCATCTACCTGATAGGTTATCCCGGTGAAAAGTGGCGCCCTCCTGGTCCGGATGGCGCCCAGCCCCCGGAAAAGAAGTGCCCCCCCCGATTGGCAATCCTGGATCCTCCTATGAATCTTCCATGCTGTGTATTGTGAGAGCGAACTTGTCCGGCGTGTGCTTGCACCTCAGGCACACCGTACTTAGTCCGCTTTGCACACTCGCTTTGTGGCGTCCTCTATCTTTTTTTTCTGGCTGGAGCTTTTGGGAGACATGATGATCCCAAGGTGAGTGTAGTTCTCTGTACTCTCTTTATTCACTTTATATTTACTTAGCTGCCGCTAGGTTGTCTGTACCGCCCCGAATACCAATAATTTATTTTTAGACGCATTACACTTGCATTTATATACGCAGCTGTTGGTGTAGGTAACATCAAGTTCATTCAGATACTACAGTTTATCTGGGTCGGTGGTCATAAGGCCTTCACCAGCAGCACAGGCTGCTACTGGTACTCGTCCTTTTCCTACGGCGGTTCCTTTACAGGCGCCGATCATCGTGGCTATTTTGCCGTCCATGTAAATATTCAGTTGACCTGTAGCCGGTGCTTCTCCCTGTTTAGGACCTTGGTCCATCTTGCCTCCTGTGGGGACCGCCGCATAAGCGGATCCAGGATTGCCAATCGGGGGGGGCACCTTCCCGTGGGGGCTCCACTTTTGACCGGAAAACCTATCGTATGGGCGCAAAATCCTATCGGTGGGCGCCGGTCTTCGCATCTGGGGGGAGGGTTGGGAAGCGACATTTCAGGGGGGCGCCATCGACCTTTCAGGGGGCGCCGTGACCATTTTAGGAGGCGCCGAGAGAGTCGATCGGGGGCACGTGCCCCCTTGCCCCCTGGATCCGCCTATGGACTGCCGTTATTACTTCGATTTTGGCCCTGAACTCCGCGTAGGGGCTTTCTAGCACCATCGGCAGCATCGAAGCCACGCCAGGGTAGAGGAGTGTGAGCATCAGTCGATAGGGCCAAATCGAGTTGTGTCATTTTCTAACGTTCAAGAACGCTACATATGCCGTTTTATCCAGATATCTGCTCGTGTTTTTTTTTTGAAAAATTGAAATTTGCTTCCCGCGTTCCTCTATTTTTGGGGTAGGCAAACTGTTATTCCAAAGGTTTGCTTGCGTCCATTAAGTGGCCACACATTATCTGGACGGGGGGGAAGCTTAAACTATAAAAAGGCTAGCATTTTCTGACTAGTCCATAGGGTTGGGTTCAAAAAGCTTTCAACCTAGGGTCTCGGCAAAGGGATCTAATTCCGCCGATAAGCAAAAAAGCATATACAAATAAAGCTAAAACCAAGGACGTGGACACAGCGGAGCAGTGTGGGCAGCTGCCCCACTCCCGACTTTACGGGTGTTGGGGTTTAATGACGCACCAACTGCCAGGGTCATACGGCACTTCACGGAAGTGGAGGTATTAGCCCTTCAACTTTCGGAAGGAGAAAGTTGTGGAAAAAGCGTTCCACCTATACCGAATTAATCTGTTTCAACGCAAAATGATTCTGCCCTAGAGATATACTATAGCTACTGCTGTAGTATAATTTTATATCAATGGATACAGTGAATATTGACGTGCACTTCCCGTGCCACACCGCTGCCCCCGTTGGTGTTCTGGCGCGCCCGCGATATTTCCAGCTGATAGTGATCACTCCCTCGCCACTGAAGCCGCGTTCGCTGCTGGCTGGGCTCAGAATCAGAATCAGAATAAGTTTATTGGCAATCATCCCCGATCATTCAAGGTTTTTCATGGTTGCACGTGAAGCACATTACAGGAGCAAAATACACAGGTTTAAAAGACAAAGATAGTTAAAACTTCCACGCATACCTGCCACTCCAGCGAAAACCACAAATCACAGTCCACTCTGCAAATAACCCCTTAAAGCGTGTTTGAAAGCTGTCTGGCTCGAGACATTGCGCACGTTAGACGGTAGTGCGTTATATTTGGTTGTGCGAATATTTCCCAGTCTCCTTTTACCCGCGCAAGTTCTCGCACGCGCAGGTCGAAGTTGGTAAACTTGTCTCGTGCCATGGTGGTGTTCGGCATACATAAACAGATTTCACAGGGACCGTTTTGTGCAAACCAATAGAACAGCAATGAAAGTCCTTTCTCCAGATCTCTAATCATGTCCAAGACATTGTGTTTTGAGCCTCCTGAGCTCCTGATGCAACCTACCTCTTAGCTGATCTTAGGAAGACTACTAAAAAAGTTTGGTGCAGGGTAACTTCTGTACCCTACTTTCGAATGCATAGACTAATTTATTGCGTCCTCGATTAAATGTAGTCCTACTGCGGTTTAGAAAATGAAGATAGCGCTTGTTTGAATTGCAGTCAGACTGGAGATGAAACTTTGAATTTAAGCCGAACGAACAATCATTAAAATGAGTCAGCAAAGAAATACACCAGTTGCCGATTCTAAATTAGACAGTCCGAAGAGTCGCGTTACCTCTTAGACCCACAGCTGGTGTCATTCAGACGCCCTCTCAATGTAACCTACAATCTGTCTTGGCATCAGCGTTGTATTTGTCCTGTCGGAACCAGTGTCGAGACTAACATATTTTTCCGGGGCTAATCCAATCTTCCGACGACGGAGCCAAATTGGGGGAAAGTATAACCTTCTCGTAGTTTCTCCATTATTGTTCCTTGTAAATCAAGAGTGGGCTTTTTAGGAATGGTCCAAATATAGTCAGATAGCATTAAATATTACCTTATGCCATCGAGCCTTTGCACTTTGCGGACAATTAAATTGATGGTTAAGAATTATTTCTGAATTTGTATGATGTTTTATTCAGTCTTCAATGGGCAACCATTCTCCTGCTTTAAATCATAATTTGTATTTCATGAATTATTTGTCCTATCTAGACATAGGTACTGGCCGGAGTTAAAGAAGTAACTGAAATAGTTTTGAGATCATTTCCCAACATACATCTAATCCTGTTTGAATTTTTCTGTTCGAGCCAGTTTGAGAGGGGTGATTGAGCCCCTTGCTTAATTCATCGATGTTTTAATTTTCTGTCATTGTAGTTGAAATAATCGTATGCCATTCCATCTCATTGATGTTTTTATTCAATCAGCCCACTTGATCCGATTTGACCCGCCGAAGAAGGCTCTGTAAATATAGACTGAAAGCTCCAATCCCAAAATCACATTGTGGAGTAAGTCCGAACGAGCTATATCTGAGTATTTATAATACTCCTGGCTGCAGCACTACGTCACCTAGCAACATTACATGCTTTATGTAACCTGATGATAGGTAAAAATATTGGTTATATGGTAGAGAGCATTGAACATAGTGCCCTTGACTTATAGATATCAGCTAATGAAATGGGTGATAGTAGTCTGTAATCGATGCAATTCTTCCGTCACTACGTCGAATCCCATTAATCCGAGCATCTCAGTGACCTAAGTAATAACACCCCAACTTGTATCAATTTAGGATTTTTCCAAGGATCACTTCCACCTAAAACAGCTGTACACCTGGCCCCTGAGAGGGTCACTGAGGATCTCGGGTTGCCAAGGGTTCGCTCACAGCGCCTTTGCAGGCAATTTCCGCTCCCAAGTAGTATCCACGATCAACTGGGAAATCACTACCCAACAGGGACGTAGCCAGGATTTCGCTCAGGGAGGAAGGGCGGCGGCGCCACGAAAAGGGCCCCTGCGACAGCGCCAAAAGGGCCCTGATCAGTATATAGGGCCCTGCTTGTTACAGAATAGAGTGCTGAATAGGGCTTAAGAAGGTCCTGTCTGGTATAAAATTTCAAATTTGGCCACAGAGCGTAGTGCGGGTGAGCCGCGGTTCGCGCGGCCCGTGTACTCAGGGGGGCCCTTCGTGCCCCTCAGGGGGGGGCGGCTGTCCCGCCCCCTCCTTGGCTACGCCCCTGTTACCCACAATCCGTTATCACACGCCCAATATTAATTATGTAAAATAAGAATAAATCACTGTCATCAAATTCTAAACTAGTCCATCCACTTCTTGTTACATAAAAATAAAACTGATACTCCTGAAGTTTCTTTCGCAAGCAGCATGCGCATGCTACCATTTTAGAAAGCTCAGCCTACACAGCTCACTGGCGATTTAGGAAGGCGGTATCGATGTGTATGGATGAGACGAGTGGAAGTCGTGAAGGGGTTATCGAAAATGAGTTATTCACCATGTATTTATACCGGGGGTGAGGGGGGGCTCGAAATTTATGCCTACTAAATGGCTGGCATTTTCGACTAGTCCATATAAAATGCGTGCTAAAAGCTTGCAGTCTAAAGCCCCTTGATAGGGTGTCTGAGGGCATTCAGACTCACAAAAAGCAGCCCAAATTAATGGGCAAAACATTTTAATTTCTTCGGTCAAAACTGCCAGCCGCGACATTCCCAAGCAAACCAGATCCCGTGATTCGGTCTCATTTTCAGCCGTTGGCTCGAATCCTGGGAGCGGCCAAACTTTATAGAAATTATGAAGGTGTTAAGCTTTGTTTTTACGGTTGAAAGTCATGACCTTGCATACCCTTCATGTTTTTAGCTGTCAGGGAAACTCCTTCCTACCGTAGGGGGCGGATCCGGGGTGGGGGCAATACAGCCAGCGTCTCCAAAGCCTGTATTGAGCATGCTGACTTAACTGTACCACTTCCAGCAAAGCAAGTCATGGGTGAAGCCTGTCTCCCTCAGGTGAGCGGCCCCATTATACCTTACTGATCTTTGCAAGCTTCCAGTCATATATGGTTTTGGTCCAACAATTTTCCGGCCTCATTCCCGGCAGCAGTCGGTACACTAAAGTCCTATCTCCAGGGCTGTTGAGAAACAGTTGAAAAATACAGCCTGCAAAGCGTGGCGCACTAGTCAACTAATCGGTTAGGGAAAGCTCAAACGGAACTGCAAAGGGACGTAAAATTTGCTCACGGTTAACTTGTTCAGTTCAGGCAGAGTTCTGCCTTGTTACAAGGTTGTTCCGTTATCACATGCTAGAATAGAGCCTCAGAAAAATTCCCTACCTCGTTATTAAAGAATTTGATTCATCTGTTGCCTCGCTTTTGCCTTTTGTTTCAATGCCTGACGCAATCTTCCTTACTTTGGTATAAATGCCAAATAAGCCTCCTCAAGGTGGAAAATTTATCAAAGGCTTGACCCAGCCAAATCTCGTTACGAGATCTTGTTACGAGAAATATTACAGATGTTTACAAGGTTCTCGTAAACACCAGTCATATTTCAATTATGCTGACTGGCGAGAAACGATTCGAGCATACACGAACAACAAATATCTCGAACTGAAAACAACGGCGCACATTGCTATCGCTAGGAAGAACCGGAGGAAAACTTACAAAGGAGTCCCTGCAGTATAATACAAACTTAGATGAAAATGCAGCGATGGCACATATGCTGCCTTGAAAACTGCAAGCACTCCCGGACATAAACCACAACCTGACGTGCTCTCTTCGAGCGACCGGCTTCTTGTTTTGGGAAAAAACAGTTACCAGCTGCAGCCGTTTGTATTTAATTTGTATTTGCGTAGTTAGCTGGCACAACCATGGCAAAACGTCTAATGCATTCTTAGTGTATCATATTAAAACTGGTACTGATTATTTGTAGTATTTTTAAGGAATTTTTGAAGTACTTGCTCTTCGATTGCTCTGTATTTATATAATCCCCCCATGTGATTTTTTGCACGCATAAGCGCGATGACCTTTACGCAGGCTTTCATGGTCCAGTACATAATTTTGAGCGGAACGCAAAAAGGGCTTTGTTTACATCACAGCGTATTCGTTGCTTCTGCACGTCGTTTGCTATGCATTATTAATGTGCCAGATTACGAGGAGGGTGGAAATCACCATAATGCGAGCAAATCGCCCTCGCAAGCCCTGTCCCCTCCCCAACTTAGACATAGTTTCAACGCTCCTGGCTAGGAAATTTGTATTTCCATTTTCTTGGTCAAAACTGCTTGTCTCGATACGCCCGAGTGAGACGACGAAAGGCCAACCCAATTGCAGTCCGATCTCCAGCTGTGGGTTCGAATCCTGGAAACGGTCAAACTTTTGTAGAAATAGTTAATGAACAAAACTTTATTCTATGTTGAATGGTACCATAACGGTATGTTCTGGCGTGCCTTCAGGCGTCTGTCACAGAAGCTCCCTCGAAATTATAATGCTGACCGCGCTTGACCTTATGTAGTGCGAGCCAGTGGGGGACGGAGGCCAGTTGTGGTGGTTACAGAGTGCGGGTGGGGCGGTATGAGTCTCCACGGGATGAAAAGTGGAATGGTAATCAAGGAACGTGATTAAATGGAACAGGGTAGGATAAAACGGTCATCGCTCCTTTGGGGACGGGGTGGATGGGAATTGTTTACGAAAATATGTCAGGGAAGAAATGGATTGCGGCGGCAAGTGTCCCAAAGCCCAGCGTGCACGTTGGATATTCATATCCCAGGAAGTCACCCACTTCTGTACTATTTTTACTCAATTTTTAACTCGTTTTTTTCTCAAGCGGTGCTTTTTAACAGGATTCAATACCCCTGGTGAATAAAATCAATCAAAATCATGGCAGTTAACAGGGAGCGAGGGGTAGGCCCGATCTCGGAAACAAAGGGTTAAACGCCACTGTGGTGGTGGGGGCGGTATCTACAGATACAAATTTGGACAGGTCAATATCTAAGGTCAAAGAGGTCGTAAGTCAAATATGGCCATGCTGGATCGATTGGTAAATGCTGATTATGCAGGAAAATGGCGGGAATAAGCTAAAGGCGGACAAGGTTCATAGAAGAGGTCTCAAAGAGGCTTGCCCACAACTTTGGGTCAAGGTCATTCAAGGTCATTGACCTTAAGGTCACCATATGGTATACTACATTATTACACTTGACTAACACTCAGCCACTGTTTGGCGGAAATGAGGATGACCTTCAAATGACCTGACCGACCGACCGACCTTGTATGGGGTACCCTACCGATGATGTCATAGCATAATATATGTCAGACGGGGTAACGTCATTTGGCCGGACGCACAGTGGTCAGTGACCTGAAAGTGCAGATATGACCTGACCTGTGACCTTGACCTGACCGACTTCATGTGAAGTGACCTGACATATAGTCCCGCTTATATGACGTTATGACGTCACCACTCGGTCTTCAATGCAAGCAACGGTCCGACCGCGCGTTTACGGCGATCTCAAAATGCAGGTCTGACTTGAAAGCCTATAAGTCAAAAATTTTCGGCCGATTTTCAAAAGTCTTCACCAATCGACGCGCTATTAAATTCTGTTAAATGTGGCCAGGTTTCATTTTTCGGCTACAACGGTTCTTCGGCCACCTTGAAAAACAGGTGGGGGGCTCAGGCCCCTCCAGTGCGCGTGTTAAGGAATTGCAATGTAAAATTCTTCGTAAAAGTTGAAGCATTGCATAGTGTAGAATCGAATTGTAATGTTGACTTTTGACATATTTAACTTTTGAATTTTCCACTCTCTCACTACATGTTTAAATAGGAATTTTACACTCAACACACTAGCACAAAAACAGTTTTGGAACACTCGGCGGCAAGCAGGGGCGTCGCCAAAGATTTTCCAGCGGGAGGGGCGGGACCCAGCGATGGAAATTTATGTCCATCTAGCTTTTAGCTCCCCCACTGAAGTACGAAAACTCATATCTAAGCTGCCTGCCGCATTAGCTGCTGTATTTAATTGGAGGATCGAGGACTCTGGACCTGGGCGAACGGGGAAGGGACGTGGGTAAGCAAACTCCAAATGGACAGGCGACTTGGGTGGGCCAAGATTTCCGACATGATGGCACTGAGTTGCCCCATCCCATAAAGAGATAAGGAATGACGCCTAGACATGTAGGCACTATTTGTTTTTTTTAAGTATGGTTTGTCAAGAGGTGCCGAATCAAAGGACAAGTGCGCCGCTACTTCCATCCGGGAGGCAGTTGCTGGTACAGAGCTTCATTTTTCCTGAACTTCATTTCGGATTTGGAGGGGGACTTGAGGGCTTAACACGCGCACTGGAGGGGGTTCAGAGTCCCCCACGAATTTTTCCACGGAGGTCGGAGAACCTCTCGCAGCTGGAAAACACTACTTGGCTAGACTTGAGTGAATTTTGGAGGGCATCGAGTGGTGAAATAATTGTGAAAATCGGTCAATAATTCCACGACTTATAGGCTTTCACATTTAGACCCATATTTTGAGACCGTTGCAATCGCGCGGTCGCACCAGTTCACCTGTATCATACACCGAGTGATGATGTAATACCGTGGTATAATCGTGATTTTATGTCAAGGTCACCCCACATGAAGATCAAGGCTCAGCTCAAAGGCCACAGGTTAGGGCCAGTGTCCCAGTGGTCCGGTCAGATGGCATTATTCAGTATGACAAATGCTACGTTATGAGTTCATAGTAAAGGATGCTCGTTCTCAAGATCAAGGTCACAGGTCAAGGTAAAATGTATTTTCTTAAGGTTAAACTCGCATTTCGCGCATGAAGGCTGCGATAGTGTCAGGTATATTGACAATTATTTTGAATGTTATATTGTTACGAGATAGGTCAGCGACCTTGAATGACGTTGACTTCAAACTTTCAGGGAACATCGTATGGAACCTTTCCCATGACCTAGGTCCGCTCTCAGTGTATTACCGGTTTTTCCCGCCTTATCACGGCCTTTTCCTATACATAGGCCTCAAGCACGGCCCAGATATTTTACGGCCTCCTTTGACCTAAAAGGAATTGACCTAGAAAATATGGCTATAATGTTAATCACTATCGGCCCCACACACCCCGAAACGGGCGTTCTTCTAACCCTCTTGTTTTTTTAAGATCTCCTGGGGAGGCATTCTAGGACCCCTCCACTGCGCGTGTTAAGGCTCCGTGGCCATGACCTGTAACTAAAGCTAACGTGTCACTATGTCAGAGGCGGGAAGGGACGGGGAGGAGGGAGGCGATTGCGACGTGGGAGCACCGCTGCTCATATCCGCAGGGGATTGGCAAACGATGTTTCACGGAACGCCGAGGACATATCTGTGTAGGAAGGGGTGGGGGCATGCGGTGTATGGGCGCTGAATGCTCGCTGGTGGAGTACCTGCGACCCCCCCTCGGAGAGTTAACCGTCGGGGCACTGCCAATAGCGTCCAGGGTCTCCGGCAAAAACGCGAGGTTCTACCCAAATAGATGACGTTACCTGCCTTTGCGGAAAGATGACGTCATGTGAACAAAGGCGAAGGCGTCAGCCCAGCCTCAGGCGTTCGCCGCAGCAAAAATATATAAGGGAAGATAACTGCACGAAAGCCCCTCTCTCTCTCTCTCTCGAGACATAATGAGACGGATGTCCAACAATTGTGTTTCTGTTTCCCAGAAATGGCATGCACAAGCATCACCAAAACGTAACCCCTTTTCCAGTCCCAGAAATTAGATAAGAGCCAGATGGAGGTAATTTCATCCAGTAATGTTATAAATAGGCATAACCGAAAAGACCACCGCAACCGCCGGTTTTAGCCCGAGTGATGCAACATTACCTGTGAATTGAAGACAATGCTAGTATCTACCTGTTCTCCCCTGAAAATGGTACCTTAGCAAAACAGTAAACATTACACACACAAGTGACTGAAAGGTACGCAAAGCCAAAGGTTGTATTTATCATACGACCGGTTTCGGAGCCATCTCGGTCCCATTATCAAGTGACAAAAATAATGTATAATAGCACATACTAAATAGCTATATAAACACCTTTCGGTAAACTCGATGGAATAATCTTTGTCATGCTGCTAGTTGTTCAAATATCAATCATAACGTATGATAAATACAACATTTGGCTTTGCGTAGCACTAAAGCTTTAAGTCATTTCTTTTACCAAAGCAATGAACGAAACTGAGAATATTACACACACAAGCTTATGGGAAAAGGCGGCAGCAGCCCCTCGTTAAAATTTGTTGTGTCGAGTATGTCGAGTTTGTCAGTCCAGCGTTTATAGCAGGGTCATTCCACCAAAATCGACAACAAAAACCCTACTATTTTGATTTCCTCCAAAATTGGTATAGGGGACAAGGGCGTAGAATCCACCCATGGTACCCAAAAATTATTTAAAAATTTGTTGAGAGAAATGGCCTCGGCAATTTCGAAGGTCATTATACAGGCATTGATTAGAATGCCTATAGTTCCAAAAGTTTTCAAGTGATTTCTGGAAATTGTATTGTTTTAGGATGTAAATTCTACGGGAAACATTTTGGCTATCTTCAATTTTGAAATTTAAACAAAAATGTTTGATGACCTCATGACCTAGTTTTATAACGGTGACCTTGACCCGTAGTACAGTGAAATTCAAAAATTCTTTTGAAAGCGTTTTGACATATGGCAGTAGTCTTTCATATCAAATAAAGAAAAAATGGCTTTCGAAATGCATATACTACTTTTAGCTTCCTATATATAACGCTAGGTGTCACTGTGGAGCTATGCTATCGTAACTCATGTTCTAATTAACTTGCAACTTTAAGATGAAAAACATTTGAAGAGTCAAAATCAAGCAGTCAACCTTGAGTTGAAGCATTTTTACACAAGCACAGGAATAGGGGTTACCCTCCCTATTTTGAATTCACATTATTGTCCCTTTGGGAATGAACTTGGCTGTTGTAAATTTCATGTATGGTTGTTTGGATCATTGTACATCTTTTGAAAATAAATGTGTTCCCGTCACATTGAATCACCGAACTGTGATGTCATTTCCAGAAGCATTTAACCCGCGCCCCACAGGGGGTCCGGCGCCACCTTCGCCCCACTGGTGGGCCATCAATGCCCCTAACTCCGAAAATATGGAAGTTAGCGCAAAGCTGCAAAAGGCATTAGAAAGCTCATGTTAATTCAGTAAGATTTTATTAACACGTTTAAGCGCTCAGGTCTATGTTTTGACCTCCAGAGGTCAAGTTATGTCACGATAGGCTATTTCCAGTAAGACATGCAATCCTTAAGAAACCTGAGCATAGCTCTCACGCCATTAGAGCTATTGAGATCTAGCAAAAATCATTTGATAGGAAAATACCAGGACTTTCTCCACTATGGGAAAATAATGGACTCCGCCAGTGATTTGACCTCCAGAGGGTACCTCGTGACTTAATATGACCTGAGGTCTCGAAAGGTAAGAAAGTGACCGTGCTGTATATCAAATGAAAACTAGTGTCGAGACATACACGATGACCTTTGATTCAGTGCTGTAGCTTAACTAGGTCAAAAGTGATCGTCAAAATGCTGTTTTGACCTCTGGTGACCTCTGATGATCTCAGATAGCTCAAAGGGCAATATCGTCTCTGGGATCCATGAAAGGGTGTCCAAAAACGTTTGTCTGAGCAAATTGAGCATTTACGATTATTTTGTGACTTTTAGCTCATAAGACAGCTTTTCCCATGTTTTTTCTATGGAAGAGGTTACCTGGTGACTAAATCGGAAAATCCCGAAGATAAATTTTGTAGACTCCGGAGTGGTCATGAAGTGTCGAAAGTTTAAATCGATCGGCTTAAAAATGTAGCTGTGGTAGAGCTCAAAAGTTAATGTGACGTGACCTTGGTTGACCTCGCCTGGTGACCTGACCTAGGGTGAGCCGGGGTAATAAATTTCAGGGGTGATGGGAAAATAATGGGGTAAGAGGTAGAACCCTCAACCGTGGTGCTGCCCCTCGTTGTTTGTCTGTTGTTCCCAAAAAACCTTTGGGGCCATCGATTTCATTATTCTAGGTGGGGCGAGGATTAAGGAATATTTTTGGATTTTGAGGCTTTGTGTCACGTTCCTCCGGACGTAGCTTGAATTTAAAACATGTTATGCCTCAGTTCGGCTTTTATAGCGTTTGGTAATCCCTTGTGGCATTTTCAAACTTGTTTAAACTTGACCTATGGTAATCTCGTAGTGAATTCTGCTCAGCATACTCATTATTTTAGCTCTTTTATAATTAACAATTTTTAGGCACTAAAAAATATCATTGGTGATTTTAGTGGTGCATTGCATTGCATGGGACTGGTTCAGAGCTCAAAAGTACTCCTTAGAAGTGGAAGTAACTAGTTCAGAGTCCACATCATTTAAATGGACTATTCACAAGCCATTCTGAATCATTTATGCCAATTTAGTGAGTTTCTAATCATCTGTCACTGCTTACACCCCTTCAAGGTCAAATTAGTTCAAAGGTTGGAAAGGTTAAGTCAGTTTTGGAAGAAAAACGTCTTGTTTAGTGCCATTTTCATGCAAATTGACAATTCATAAGACATTTTCATCAGTTACGCCAAGTGCCTGCTTCATCATTTGCTATTGCTTACAAGGTCAAATGAGGTCAAATTTCGAAAAAGGTCAAGTCCATTTGACATGCAAACCAACTAGTTTAGTGTCCATATCATTTTAATTGACTATTCATAAAAAATTCTGCATCATTTACTCCAAGTAAGTTTGCTTCTTCATTTGTCATTGCTTACCCCTTTCAAGGTAAAAAAGGTCACAGGTCGAAAAAGGTTAGGCCCGTATCGGACGCAAGTCAAATAATTCGGTGTTCATCTCATTTAGAAATACCGAATTGAAACGCGCATCTGTAGTCGTTATTCGACACAGAGATACTATCACTGAGGTGATGCAAGGTCAAATAAAGGTCATTGAATGTCAAAAGGTCATAAAGGGACTAACATGATAAAAATGAGCCTCAAAGGCTGGAAGAAAATATTCTGGGACAGTTCATGAGCAAATGATGCAAAAGAACGATAAGAGTCTGGAGCATTCACGGAAAACGGTTACAGGCGCCAAAATGACCCCAACATGCCTCCACTCTTGAGGTGATAACTCCGTGACCTTGAAGGGTAGGAACAATTCTTTGCAAGATGTCCCCAATGAATGCGTCAGAGGCTATACAACATTTCAAGACTCTAACTTAAGAAGCTCGTTTTCAATTCTTGAAAAACCTGAGGGATTGCAGCACCCCCTCTACGTGTAAGGGTTAACACCCTCTATGGCGTTGACGGGAAAGAAATTGGTGAAAATTCCATGGCGCCCCTCTTAAATTCGGACGTTCCGTCGTCACTGGCATTAACCATACCGCGAGTTACGATGGTACAGCTCCATAGTGACACCTAGTGTCAGGTTTCGGAAGCAAAAGTAGTATATTTAGTGCGAAAGCCATATTTTTATTACTTTACCTAGAAGAGTATTTCCAAAGGTAAAAATGCTTTTACACGAATTTATAAATTTCACTGTACTGCGGGTCAAGGTCACCGTTCAAAAACTAGGTCACGAGGTCATGACGTCAATTTTGCAGAAATATAAAAATCGAAGATAGCCAAATTGAAATATGTTAAATGGTGAACAGAAATGTAAAATATCGTCACAATCATTAAAAAATGGCAAAACTATAGGCTTTCAAAACAATGCCTACATGGTGACCCCAAAAATGCCGGAGGCTATATCGGCCAGACCAAATTTTCAAATAATCTTTTTGACGCCATGGTTAGATTCTACACCTTTGAAACCCCCTTGAAACCAATTTCAGAGAGAATCAAAAATAGAAGGGTTTTATTTTACGAAATTTTTGGTCGATTTATGGTGGAATGACCCAGCAGACATGTTGTGTTTCAGGTCTGACTCGTTCGAGTTCAGGCTCAGGCTGGCCTTGAAAACATTTTTTTAAGGGTTAGTAGGCTGCTCCATTCTATGCGGATCGCACATGCATTCTCTTGAACCCTAAACGTTACCGAAGGTTTGACCAGTATATAAGGATGATCTCCGGTCTGAAGACTGGATCAAGCTTCACGTGTGAGTGCAGAATACAAATATGGTAAACGGAGCATGGCATCACGCTTTCGTCTATATTGAAAGGAATGAAGGATTGGATCCTGCAGGTGCTCAGTGAAAGGCGGGACATGTTTCCTGACCATTCAAGTAGCATGTCCCTGGGTCAGTTCTGTCAGTTCAGATATGAAACCGTACATCATGTTTATCATTTGCCGACAACGAGGACGATATACCCAGTTGAAAGGACCCAAGTCAAGATTACCTCACTGCTGGTGAGGTTGTTGTAACCTTTTGTATGTACAGGAGCAAAATCAGCGCCCTGTAATTTTTTGTGAAGGATCGGAGCATCACCTCTCTGATGACTTCACTTCAGTATTCTGTGTAAAAAGAGCTGCGCAGATGCTATTGATCATAGCACGAGAAAGGTGCAGTCCAAAGTAAGGCGAGGTAGGTACTTTGCCCATTTTTGAGGTTTTTGCGGCATCCATATTTGTATTTTCCTAAATTTATGTTGCATCAAATGAAACAAACTCTGGCATAGCTCAGGGGCCCCAGTGCTAGGGTTGCATGCATAGTTTTATGTTGAGAGATATCTGCGTATGTAATATATAATGTGCATGTAATAATGTGCATATAATGTGCATGTAATAAAGTGGTGTCAATATATTTGTATGGATTTAGATATTCTCCTAACAAACTATTTTCACTTCGAATACCGTAGACCTGTAAGGTAGTGTGATCTGTTCCAGTTCCCTACATGCAAATTTTGAGGTGAGACTGCCAGATTTCTTAGCCAGAAGAAGTCAAGAAGGTATCCCATAAAGGTTGTATATTATTATTATTGCCTTAAAATTCAATGTTCAATTTATCTTCTCATTGCCTTTTTAAGCTGGGTTGACTATTTTGGGATTTATTACTGTTGCTGTGTGCAAGGCACTGTGATTATACATGACTAAATGAAATACACTCGTGCATTTGCGATGGTAATAAATCATTTTAAGCCCTCAGGCTTAATTCAATAGGTAAAAAATGCATGTAGGGGCAGGGACTTGTTTTATTCTCCCAAAAATGTACTCTCCCTTTGAAACGGAGACAAATCATTAAACTGCCTACCTTATCATAACATTTATTATTCAGGTTAAAGACACTTCATACATTAAGTACATGTATTTTGTCAGTGTTTCGAGTGGTACAAAAATGTACCACAAAGAACGGTAGAATATATCAATATATAGAGAATATATTCAACTCTTTGAATCTGGTTGGAGGGGGAATGGACAAAATTAGCACGCATATTCTTAGATCAGTGTATAAAAGTTGCTTAAATCAATTCATTTTTTCAACCTTTGTCGTTCTTCCAGAAATGCTTAAAGTAGCGACAGTTACGCCAATATATGTCAGGTGAAATGATCAGTATACAAACTACCGGCCTATATCTCTCCTCCCAGTTTCCTCCAAAATTTTAGAAAAACTTGTACAGTTATGTGATCGAATACTTGCATGATAAAAATATGCTCTATATATTACAATTTTTGTCAGAAAACACCATAGTACCTATATGCCGATAGTCCATTTATATGATACTGTAACCAAGTCTTTAGAAGATGGTGATATATCTTGTGGAATATTTTTGTACCTCAAAAAGGCTTTTGATACTGTTAAATGCGACATTCTGTTAAAAAAATTTATTGGAGTACGGGGAAAACTTCAAATATTATTTTCATATTTATCAAACAGGCAGCAAGTAACCAGAGTTAAAAAAACATTTTTGGATATCAAAAAATGAAAATAAGAGTTCCTCAGGGATCGATTCTTGGCCCTCTCCTCTTTGTCATTTATGTAAATGATCTTTATCGTATTTTGGATATCGGAAAATTTTATCACCTTGCTGATGACACGGCTGCAACAATTTATGCCAAGAACAGAGAAAACTTACAGCAGCAAATAAATATCCTCCTACCCAAAGTAACTAACTGGTTTCATGCAAATCGCTAATCACTAAATCCTGAAAAATCACATTATCAAATATGTTCTATAATTGTATTTATGACATTGAGGTTAGATTAAATAGTGTTAATATATTCAGGGAAAAGGTTGTGAAATATTTAGGGGATTCGCTAGATTGAAATTTATACTGGGAGAAACACATTACTAGTATAGAGGTATTGGTAACTAGGAACATAGGCCTATTGTCAAGGGGGAAATATCATTTGAACTCCCGTCAACTTTTATGTCTATAATAGTCTAGTTCTTCCACATTTGAATTATTGTGCTGTTATTTGGGGAGTAACTACAGATCAAAATTAGATAGGATTTAAAGGCTTCAAAAAAGGGCAGTAAGGATAATTGCAAAAAAAAAACATTTTTTCATCCCTCAAATGGTATATTTATTGAATACGAGTTCTTAAAAATCTCTGGCATTGTTCTTGAACAGAAAATCATAATCTTATCAAAAGTCTTGAACCAGTTGATGCCAGAAGCTATCTCATCACTTTTTCATCGGCACTATCCTAACCAAACACGTCAGACTCTGCATTCTCATGTTCCATTTGCAGCTACAAACTACTGAAGGTAAAACCTAAGAGAGCTAGACAAAAGTGCAAAACGGCAATCGAAAGATCTTCAAAAATGATTTCGAAAATACTTCGGTCATTTTTCTCATCAGGTCAATATCAAGGGCACCAGAGGTCAAAATAGGTCAAAATCTTTAATATGAGGTGTGCTAAGAAAACCTCATATATCTCAGAAACTATGATAGCTAGATACATTTTTCCAACACCATTCGAAAGTGCTTGCGCTGTTCTTTCATATGGTGGCATTCATTGTCATGTCAGGTCAAAGCCTAGGGAGCTACAGGTCATTGAATATTAGGAATGTTCTTGGGAATGTCCATAGCTACCCAGTACCCATGCATAAGGGCGTTTCCTTTATCGCTAATAAATTCCAAACCAAGCACGATACAGCCATAGTTGATGTACCATTGCAATCGTCTTGTCAATACAAATCGAATGATATATAATATTGCTATGCCATGTCAAATTTGAAAATTTGACCTGGTCCAGGTCAACGGTCTGACCCAACTTGACCTGGCATAGTCATGATGTATATAATTTGACTTGCAGTGACTATAAAAGTTAAAATAATTGCAATGGTGATAAAATAAAAGTTCTATCTTTGTTTGTTCCAAATTTATAGAGCAAACAAAAAAATGTTTATTTGACCTAAGGTGACCTTTCAAAGGTCGCAAGGCAAATTTTTTGGTATCAACTTCAGAAATGGGGTAAGAGCAAGCCGTAACCGATGTTTAATGTTGATTCCATCCATACTTACTGAGAAAAGCTCATTTCGTAATTTTTCCCATGGATTTACAATAGGGAGGTCATGCTCTGCACATGACCTTAGGTCACCAACATCAAAAATCCCGGAACACATGTTGTAGCTCCTGGTGGGCCCAATATGTGGTATGAGTTTCAACTTGATCACTTAAACCGCCTCTTAGTTATGCAGTCCTAAGCATTTTTTTGAGGTGAGGTCACTTCACCTGGCCTGGTGACCTGACCTGATATGACCTAGAGCTAAAATTTTCAGGAACAATTCCAAAAATGATGAAGGAACAGCTAGACTAAGTTTGGCGGCGCTGCACGCCGCTGTTATTTTTTTGGTCACTTCGGAAAAACCCGAGGGGGGTCTAAAAGACCCCCACCCGGGCGAAGGTTAACACGCGCATTGACGGGGGCGGGTATCCACCCCTCTCGGGTTTTTCGGCGATAGTAGAAAAACGGCGGCGCGCAGCGCCGCCGTACTTAGCATGCATTTTCTGTCATCATTTTTACAACTTCTGTGAAAATTTTAAGGTTAGGTCATATCAGGTCAGGTCACCAGTACAGGTCAAGTGACTTGACCTCAAAAAAGTTTAAGATAGCATAAGTCGGAACAGGGTGAACTTATTCGATTGAATCTCATATCACATAATAAGCCCACCTAGTTCTCTAAAATATGTTCCGGTATTTTTTATATCGATGACCTGAGGTACGAGCCATGACCTCTCCATTGGAAATACATGGGAAAATGGTTTTGACTAAATAACTCAGAAACGGATGGTAATAAAGCGTTTATTTTAACTGCATTAGATTCGACTTGTCTTTGTAGTTCTAATGATATGTATTTTATCTAATGTGACCTTGACCTGGCCTCAGGTCAGGTAAAATCCTTGATTTGACCTAGCAAGGTCAAATTATATCATTCGATTCGGCTTGTTGCGAGGATTCATATAGTTCAAGTCGTTTTGTTCTATCTTGTCTAGATGTAATGGCCGAAAACCTTCATTTACATGTTATCCCTATGACGGCATCTTTTGACCTCTCGTGACCTTATGTAACCTGAAAAAAATGGTACAAATATTTTCGATGGAGAAGTGGATGGGCTACCCAACGACGTTTACCGTTTTTCGCTACCTACCGTGGTTCTCGAGATCTTAGGGGGCGGGTACCCGCCCCCTGTCAAAGCGAAGGTGGCTCAGACCCCCGTCAATGCGTGTGTTAAATTTTGTTCAGCATCATAACTCGTTCCTACATTGGTACCTTTCCAAGTTTACCTTCCTTGCTCAAAAGGGAACTGAAAACGCCAGTCTTTAAATGAAATGTGATTGATTTCAACAAATCTAATTGGGGCACCATTTTTTGCGAGACTTTTAGAATGCATTGAGGCCAGATACTAGCAGAATTGACATAGTGAGAGCCTGTTTTAACCAGATTTTTGTATAGCTTTAACTTATTATTATGTAATAAAAACTCAATAATTATTGAAGCAGGAGATCAAATACCGATTGTGCTAGTGCTCCCTTACATATCATCTCCAGAGCTAGCCTTCTATGAAGCTGCAAAATGTGTTTTACTGTCGGGAAAATATTCCCCGTTCTTGGTTATATTGGCCTCTATCATTTATATATTTATAGTCAGTGAATATCTATTACACTGACCCTCTTAGCGACTCTCCCTTAGCCTTGAATTATCTAGTCTCGGGTGCCGTTAGTGTGGGCGGAAATGAAGTAGGGGACGTGATGCGAGTTAAATAACAGGCACAGTGAATTAATGCATGGACTTCGTTCGCACACAGACTGTGGTGGATGTTTTGTGGGGGTAGTCAAATTAGAGTGGAAGAGGATGAACCAGCGGGATGGAGCTTGGGAAAGGTGGCGCGCAGCTCCCACGAGGCATAGGAAAATATATGCGCGTTGGAAAAGTGACCAAAGAAGAGAAGAACAGAAATAGGAGAGCTTTGTGACAGAATCTGAAAATGCAATAATCAGTCTGGATCCGATAAGGTTACGTATTAGACTGGAAAGTTCCTTGCCAAACGCAGGGTCATTATTGAACGGCCGCTCTTTGTTTTGTTCATGTCGAAGCTTATGGGCAGAACCATTTATATTCTGTGCAATATTCTACATGAATACTCTGCCCATGTGAGCTTAGAAATCTTAGACAATATTCAGCAAGCAGATTATTATCACGTGAGGTCTCATCTTGGACCTAGCACGGCTTCATATCACATATCCAGGAACCATCAACTGTGTCCTTCGAATGCCACCTTGCAGGAGAATCATGGGCGAAAGCTACTGCCTGCTTTTGAAAGCAGGCACCGACGTTATTTAGTGCAAACCTTGCCAATAGTTATTTTACATCTCTGTTAAATGATTGTTACGCTATTACATCATAAATACGATAATTTTGTATTACATCGTTTTCGTCTCATGTAAATGAGTTTGCAAATGTATGCTGTGACAACGCTTGTTTAATTGGAACGAAAATTGGGTGTGGTGTGTAAATTTGTTGTGCTGAATGCAAGTTTTCTTTCTCCTTAGGTCTTGTTGAACTCACTTGGCATACGCCTCCTTGAGCCTACTCTTCGCTCTTCGTACGGCTTTCCTCCGCCTTCTCACGACTTCCCTCGCCTGTCCTGTGCTTGCACCACGTCCTACCTGAGCGTCCTCTACGCCCATCAAACGTCTGGAACATTCCTCCAGGATGGGCAGGGAGGCACGGTCACGTGACATCAAAACAATTTCATGCCAGCTGATGATTGACATGAACCTCGTATTCCGGAGATGCTCAAATGGGACAAGCAAAGAGCGTAAACGTAAAGGATGCAGTTCGACGTAATTTTAGCAATGCCATCAGCGGAGACTATTCTAGTGCACTGAATTTTCACCGACGCTTGATGAAAAATTGGAAAGGTAATAGTACCTTGGAAAAGTAGCATTCGCATAGAAATAATATGCGGAACGGTGAAAATATATATACCGACGGATTTCTACCATACTCAGCGACGGTGGAACGTCCAAAAGTAAGGGGCGGCACCATGAGCTTTTCAACCCATAGGCGGATGCAGGGGGAAAGGGGCACGTTCCCCCGATCGACCCGCCCCCGAAATGTCGCTTGCCCCCACCCCTCCAGGATGCGAAAATCGGCGCCCACCGATAGAATTTTGCGCCCATCTGATAGGTTTCTTCGGTCAGAAGTGGCACCCCGGGCCGGATGGCGCCCACCGGAAACGCCCCCGATCAGCAATCCTGGATCCGCTATGTTTCAACCCATTTCTTTCCAGTCAACGCCATTGGGTTATTGTTAAAATTTATGATTTAAGGGAGGGTACCGTGCCCGGTGCCCCCGTTCCGCCGCCAGTGACCATACTCCCGTCATCATATAATCGGGTAAAAGTAAAAAATGTCCGGAGCAGCGACGGATCCAACTTCCAAGGGAGGAGAGGAATAGAACATTACCCACCCTCCCCGCCCTCATTGGAAGACGCAGAGGGGCTTAGGCGGATTCAAGATTGTCGATCGGGTGAGGGGCACCATCCGGACCAGGGGGTGTCACTTTGACCGGCAGAACTTATCAGGTGGGCCAAAATCATATCTGTGGGCACGGATTTTTGCATCAATGGGGAAAGCGACGTTTCAGGGGACACCATTGGCCTTCCAAGGCGACGCCGTGACCATTTCAGGGGCGACGAGGGTTGATGGGGGCACCTGCCCTCCTGGATCTGCGTACGGAGGGGCAGAGGCCATGCCCCCAAAATGGCAATTTTTACCGATCTTTTAACAATACTATGTTTTTACTATTTCTCCTGCGTTGCCCCACCCCCCCAAACAGCACTCGTGCGTCCGCCCCTGTCCACCCCCACCTTCACATATGAAGCTCGATCACTTCGATGACGGGCGCCGCAAAATGCGAGACTGCGGTGCAGAGGCAGGGGCGTCGCCGCGGAATTTTTACCGGTGGGGACGGACCATGACTCGGGACGACCAGAGGCGGGGAGGGGCGCTGGGGCGCAAAATTTGGAGCGAATGGGCTGTATCTGAAAACGATACTGGCAATACACTTCACCGACAAACTTAGCGAGTTGGGTTGCAGAATTCCACGCAATTAACGAAGGTAAACGCAAGTAATAAGAGGATCCAAATAAAAACCTAGGACGAGTCACCAAGTTTTGCGGGACCGTCCCCCTCTGATCCGCGAGTAGGGGACGCGTCTCATCATCCCCCGCTTTCGACGTCCATGTGTACGTAGGCAATCCAAATCTTGTCGGAGGTTGAGAGGCCATGGTCTCCTCAAATGACTATATTCTAGCTGATTTATAAAACACCATGCTTGCGGCAATTCATCGCCGAACACCTTTCTCAAACGTGTTGCCCCTGTGCCTAAAAATGGCTTTAGATATTGGCACCGACAATGAACGGATTCAGAGGGTGAGGGAGCACTTGTTGGCCGATCTATACGAAGCTTCCTGAAATGCCCATCAAACCACTATGAAAGGTCAATGGCTCTCCAATGGCGGAATGGCGAATCCAATGGCGGGGAGCCGGCGCACATACGAAAATATAGAAATTTGGCAGTGCAAAATGAGTCCACCGTAAATGTGCAATTATATTGGTAGGCCACTGTTCTACCATACGTATAATTCAAAGTCACTTTGCCATCCTAGGTAGATGACAAATCTAGAGGGTTGGTCGCTGAGCAAGGCCAAATGACAAGAACAGTGAAGAGTTCCATTGCAGTTATCAAAAGTAGGTATTCGAAAGTTTTGCGAGCCAAGTCCCGCATGGCACCAATAGATCTTCTGTGGGAACTGGGACACAGTGTTAATAAAAATACTCATCTAATCTAAAAAGGCATGGGATAAATGTTCACCCCGTTAGTACCACTCGTAGCTTATTCAATATCACAATGGTATTTATTTTGAACATTTCTTGCAAACGCAGAGACAAGAATCCCAAATTGATTGACAAATCCAGCTATCAATTGAACTGCGGCTACACGCCACCATATCAGAGAGAACACTGGTAGCACAGCGCCTGGATGACGGCTTTGCTGCACGCGAGCTTTGCCGGCACTGCTGCTCGCCGCCGAAGGGTTTCGCAAGTCCAGGCTGCCTCCGCCGCGCGCTGCTGCTCGCGACCGAAGAGGTTTCGCATGTCCAGGTTACCTCAGTCGCGCTGGAAAAGAACACAATACAACACGATTACAATGGGTACCAAATGGGCGATAATTAATATTGGTTCGTGCGCCCGAAAACCCAAATAATTAACAATCGGTACTGAGGGGTATTATAAATAATCAAATCATTTTGATGAATAAGGCTTTTGAAGCCTGTCCAAATATATTAATGAAACGGCTATTAGTGCCCCACCAGCTGACAGGACTTGAATTCTTATGAAGCCAGGCATCAAATTCTTACCACCCCGGGCACGGTGCCCCCACCCATCGGTGATCCTGGATCCGCCTATGACGGGAATGTCATTTAGTCAAGGGCTGATCTGCAGAATGTGGCAGGAAACTGGAAAATATGCTTTAGGTAGCTCAAATCCTACCCCAATTGGGGAAGAAATTCAGCAGCTGGGCCAGAGTCCTTTGTACACTGAAGCAGACATTTTCTTTTTCATCAATTTTACCTGTTTTACTAACTTATTGACACATTTATGACTTCTAACAAGGGTCAGCACTGTCCAAGCTGTCACACTCAGCTCCAATATTGTTGTACCTGCCACAAAGAATGACAAGAGTTGCCCCAAACCAGTAATTCTGCCCAAAGGCTACACCAATGAGATTTTGTGTAAATCTGTCAAATTCTACATGCTGAATCAAGCGGCAGTCAGTCAGTACTGATAAGAGGAAACCATCCAGTAAGACAGCCAGTTGGCAAAGTATGGCAGCATGCCAAAGAAGTTGCACCAGCTATTGAGAATGATCGTACCACCACTCACCTAAAATTGGAACCAAAATGGGCATAAAATCACACTGACCTCTACTTATTTCCAAACAATTCGTCTGGTACTCCAACCACACAACTGGTACTATATCCCCAGCTGCCCTAGGGCATGAAATATCAATGTGATGAATTATTGTTTAACTTAGAATAACAATATGGTATTTCATATTCTTTCGTCCAGTTTCTATACGCTGCAAATTCTATGTGAGTTCAGTATTGGCAAATGCCACTCTCATTTATACACTCAGTATTGGTAAATACTGGTCAACATTTCATTTTCTCCAAAATTTGCTTTGCGTGGACCAGTCTTGAGGTACACTTTACACCAAAAACTGGTCAGAATTATCATACTTTGCAGACTGGCAAGGAGGAGAGCCGCCCAACTTCCACAGCCCCATAGGCAATTTTGAAAAGTGTAAAATCATTTTTGTGCCATATTTCTTACCTAGTTGGCTCCTTTGGGACCCTGAAGAATGGCAGATCACGATCCTTTTCCTTGGTCTTCGTACATCCAGGCATTGAGCACACATCTGTGCCTGATATGATTCTTGGGCACCGCAGTGATCACAGCGCTTAGTATCACACCAAAGAAGTTGGCACTATAGGTAGGTAATTTAAAAAAGTCAACAGCTTTCCGTCCATACACAAATTCACACACACAAACAGAAAATCAATCCATCCCAACGTCTCAAATTTATTTCAAAATAAGACACTGGTAGATGTGAGAATAACAGTACATGAACGTTGTTTGTAAATTGTCTCTTTCACGCCAAGTTGTACGTCAAAAAGTCCCTATCTCTTCAACACACCGCCAGCTCCATAGACAATACACACCGCCAGCTCGGGACCTGGCGGCAATCAGTTGACAATAAAATTTACTGAAACTCTTTTTGT
Organism: Lepas anatifera; assembly: GCA_034440635.1. Lineage (NCBI taxonomy): Eukaryota > Metazoa > Arthropoda > Thecostraca > Lepadidae > Lepas > Lepas anatifera. The sequence goes on along the minus strand of JAOTON010000972.1, from coordinate 717,755 downwards.
GTCTACAAAATAGGATAAATAAATATAATAAAATATTATATTCACCTGTAACTTCCTCAGTAGATATATGTATTGATGGAAACTTTCTGGCTCTGCAGCCACCCTATGCTTTTCCAGCAGTCAGCTATCCTGTGCCAGCTGTAAAAATTGCTGTCATTGGCCATGGCTGAGCGGCCCGCTCCGTTTTACCTTTACTCTATTGCCTTGCAGGATGGGGAGGACTAGGGTTGCACTAAGAAAGGGTGATAAGCTAACGTGTGTCGTATGTTTCTGCGTCGTCGTTAAAAGGAACATTACACGTCATGGTGCGGCGAAACATGGCGTTACGCGGAAGGAGTTCACATTATTTTTGTTGAAGTTTGAGCGTAAAACTTTGAATTACCGTTTGAACATGCTACGGGTACAGGTGAACGGGAAAGCAAACGACGCTCTAAGGGACCTAGAAATAGCAAGCAATGTTGATGAACCAGACGACGCGATGAGCACTGCCGACGGAGCTGTGACGGCCTTTCATGCGTCTGGCACCGAACACACTGTTCATGGCACAGAACACACTGTTCAGTGCTCCCTATCAGGAACCGATGGCACGGCCCCGAAACACGCACATCCCAAAGCCCAATGACCATCGCACAACTTGCAGTAAAATGGATAACCTCTTAACCTCACTTAAACAGGACATACAATCGTTCAAAATAACTTCACAAGGCACCAAGCAATCACCCGAGACCTTAGGGGACGAAAGCGACCAGGGCAAAGACCGGTTATTGGCTGTGTCTGACCGGTCAGGACCAGATGAGGTGTTCGGGTGCTCCATCTGTGCCAAATTTGCAACCAACCATTCTGGCCGATGGGTGGACCAGGAAGTTTCCGTCAGTAAGGGATGCCGTAGCGTGAAGCTGCGGCGCCATACGCGGTCAGCGCGCCATAAGAAAACCTTGACCATGCGCGGTGTGAAGGCGAAAATTCCAACAATCGAGTCTGCGGCCAGTAAACTGACCAGCGAGGCCAATGAGGTAAATGCTAAAATTTTACCATCACGTGCGGCAGCGTCCTCCGTGCAAACTCGTACGAGAACTAGCCACGCCCCCACCTCTCGCTGGATGTAATGGGGACGCACGTGGGAAATCAAGGTCCGAGCTCACCTGCGCTGGGCGTGGATGTGAATAATGATATATTTGCCGAAGAGGTCGCGAGGCTTCTGAAAATGCCGAACACGACACGTGCAGGCCACGGTACATCCACTTGTCCCCAGACAAGTTCACATTGACGGGAGATCAGAGCCAGGCTGCGAACTGCTAGTTCTGCACAGCGATGGCGCACCTGCCTTGGTGCACCGGACAAGAGCGGTGCTGCGCCACGTGGCCGATCCCACCTCAGAGTACACAGCGGTTCAGCCGCGTTCGCCAGCAGCGAGTAGGGACCGACAAGAGGTGGATGAGCGAGGCCCTCTCGGTTCAGGCCGTCGAATTTTTGCGCCAGGACTTCGGCCTGTCTGACCGGGAGATCGGTCTGCAGGTCACATCCTCTTGTTTCCGACAGCGAGGCAGCTTACCGAGGTGATAAGAACGGTTTTGGGCGTGCGTCGCGCGAGATGTTTGACGCAAGCTACGTCCATCTCGATGATCGCACCCACAGGCTGGACACTTTTCTGAGAAGGATCCAGGATTCCCAAGCGTAGCTTGGAACATTTTACATGAACCTACAGCAGGTTATAAGCTTTTGTCCGGGCTCTGTACTATCTGCATCGCAACGGCACTCAGCCAGACGAGTTCGTCTGCTCATTGCACCTTCTCATCCAAATCAAATTCATCGAATTCCTCGTAACTGCTGCCTCCCGTATGCTGCGGTGCCGTGTCGCGAGGTAGGTAGTGCTGAAAAATGTGCTGACGAACAAGACCATGCAGAGGGAAGGAGCACTTCTGGGCCTTAGAACCCATGACAGCAAAGAGTTCCGCCTCCATTGCCATCGTAGTGATCGATATCATGCTCCCGCCGTCGATTTAATCAAGGCTGGACAAGCAGACATCTACACTGTCTTCCAAATCCGCAGGACGATGGACGTGTACAAAGACGGTCTCCATGTAATGTGCACTGACGTGTTTGGAGCGGGAGGATCCCTCGGATGAGACAGGCTCATTTCGTGGTACAAGTGTGGGTGGGCTGTCTGGTTATCCACGTCGAGAGGCACGAGAGGCGGGCTGTCTCCAACTCTGAGTGCTGCCAAGCTGGAACAAAAAGGTTTCGTGAAAACTATTAAGAAGTTAGCCCCATCATACCTGCCTCAGAGTACGCTGGAGAACAATATCACCGAGGCCTTCAGGGTCAGCTTGTATGCTACGGACCAAGACCGCTGTGAGAACGCTTTCATCCGTGTTGTGAAGGCACTCAGACAATGCCCCCTCCAGATTCAAAAATATATGTGTGGAACAGCCTGTGCTGGCCCCGAGTGCTCCTGCCTCAAACGCTAGTTCAGGAAATTCGCTGGTCGGGTATTGGATGGCGCAGGCCGACACGAAAGCGCGTGACTGCCTTCTGAAAATAAGGGATTCCAGTCCTGGCGTCTTGAGAAAGTCATGGAAACGTTTCGAAATCCATTTGCAGGTCTGCACGGGGAAATCTCGGACATGGTAGAGGTGACGGATGTCCGGTCATAATCGGACACTGAGTTCGGGAGGACGAGCAAACTGGTCAGTGAGAGCATGCTTGAGGGAAAGTTCGATAAGAGGAAGCCAGACGACAAGGATAGGGCCAAGAAGGAGGTATCTTTAATTGGGAATGCTGTACCCCTCCTTCTTCCCCACTGATACGGTTGCCGAGCGATGGTTGACATCACACAGGCCAAGCAAGAAAATGATGTCTCGACTCTCCAACCACCGCCGGTAAAACGTCTTTTAAAGAAATGCCAGTTCCTAAAGTTTATGTTCAGTTAAGACTTAACTATGTAAGACGTCCGTGGCAGTTTTGATCCCAAGAATCCAAAATTATCAGCGTATTGTAAATTATTTTAAAAATTGTCAATAAAATTGTTCATTTCTCAAAATTGTGTGAGATCGTATATTTTGTTGTACTTATGTTTTTCTTTAAAAAAAACCTTCCGATCGGAATTCCAATGCCATAAAACTGCCCAAGTCCAGGGAGAGCCACCCAAGTTTTCTCCAGAGCTTGTAGCTGTTCCGTTTCCCTGACACTAGCTTCTCTCGGCTTGATCTAGCCTTACGGTTGTCCGCGTTCCTTCTTTTTTAATTTGCTTGCATGTCATCTAGGGCCTCGCGCATCGCAATTTGAGGAATCTTACGAATACGTCTCTTTTATCCCACACCCAGTCATATCTCGGCTCGGCTGATTTTCCGTGGTTGACCGTATTCAGCTAGTGACACTCGATTACTGTTGTGATAGGCGCATGATTCTGTTGCCTATCAAAAAGCGAGGACAACATATTGTAGGCCAGGAGCTTACCGTCGGACATGATATGTCGAACTAAAAAATACACCAAAGCTGTCATATTTGAAGAGCACCTGCCAACATACACGGATCACTGCAACTCTGCAAGTTCCGGTCACATCTCACTTCCGTTCTCGACACGTACTGAAGGTAGACGGCACGCTAGTGACCACAATTCCATGCAATGTATTCGATGTTATATTCGTAAGTATTGGATAGTATTCGTATATTTGTGTTCGTAGGTACGGTTATGTCTTTCGGCACTGTCGATTGTTTTCGGTTACTTGGCTTCGTGCTGAATACTTTGGCGAACATATCTGCTCTTTGGTGTTGTATCCATGACTGGCCGTTGCGTACCACTTTGGTATAACTTAAGTGTTCTTGAGGCGGACTAATCTGAGACGAATGGGATTGTATATATTTACATCTGCACTGGTATATGTTGACGGACCATACAGGGTCAGGCTAATGATTTTGTTTCTAGATGCGTAGGCTGTGGATATAACCGGATGATTCCAATAATTTTATTTTTGATGAGTGATTCTGAAGCTTAAAGACCAGGCGTTTTTCACCACACTGGAATTTGATGAATGCTTACTGTGATAGAACACTGCGGACTTCCCTAGAACGTAGAGGCCGCAGGGTGTTAAAACGTCGAGTTTTAGTGATTCAAGTGCGTAGACGTGTGCAATTTCCAATTGTCCTGGAACGGTTCGGGCTATGGTGTGAAGATGGTCTCTTACAATTGGCCTCACTACAATCTGCGCTTGCGTGCGCCTGAACTGGCCTGAATTCTGATGTATGCAAAAGCGCGAGTGTACTTAGAGGCAATTTGAAGTGAGACAGGATACGAGAAATATGTAAAGTGAATCCATCTATTGTCCCTCAAAGCTGTCCTGATGTCGGCTACGTGTTCCAGAAACCTGCAGTGAACTCGGGATTTCCATTCCTATCTTAAGGTTGCTTGGTTTCTTTTTGCGTCCCGACTAGGTATTTGAGAATCATACTTCCCTAAGGTTATCTTGAAGGAGCGGTTTAAGGCCTTGAGAATTGACACCACTTGCTCATTCGCTGGACAGCTTGTATGACAATTATTTCTGACCAATCGCATCATAGTTTTCCAGCTTTCGGAGTTGGCATACCGGGGCCATACATATGACTGGCTCACGCCGCATTACACCATGGGTATCTGTTGGGATTTGAGTGTTCCTTTTGAGCAGTGGTACGGCATGTTGGATTCCAAAGTTATCCGCTGGGCTCCTGCCTCGATATAATTTATTGATTTCGGAGTAGTTTTGCTACTTTCCTAATGTGCGGTTGAGTTCATCAGTACCATATATTTGCCTCTGGTAACTGTCCCTACATCTGTTCGGGTGAATTTGTTTGTTGTCCTGAGAACTTGCTTGTTTCGTTCGATTCTTGTTTGATTAGTTGAGCACCATGTTCATTACTATTCTTTCTGTCGTGTAATTTATCTTGCTTAGTGGTTGGGCATGCCGATGACATGGATATGGCTCCGCTAAATGTGCCATGTTAGTGCCTATTCTAATAGAGCAGATAACTGCCGCTAGGAGCTGGGCCGATGGCTTGATTCTGCAATCTCCTGTGCACCCAGGGTTGCCAGTTTGGCATATTTACAGCCAAATGTCACAAATTTGGCATATTTTTACATGCAATTATATATATTCAAAATGTTATTAAAGCCAATCATGTCTCTGAACACACTAAATCTATGACCGTATACGGAGATGGTACGTTTGGCGTGTTTTTAATGTTTTTTTACAGATTGGGACCAAGATTTCACAAATCAGGTCAATATATATCAGATGCTAAGATCAACTTTCGCAGTTGTTGGTCCACATCTTCAAAACTTCATCAACTGTTCACTGCGTACTGGCGAGGCACCTCCACAGTGGAAGGAGGCCTCAGTGATCCCACTCTACAAAAAAGGCGACCGCAGTGATCCCGGGAACTTCCGGCCAATTTCTATCCTTAGTGTGGACAGCAAACTGTACGAGAAGGTAGTATGTCTCCAACTATCGTCCTATCCCGAGAGAAACCACATACTGTGCGATAACTACAGCACAGTTTCAGATCGAGACATTCAACTGAAACAGCAATACTAGAAACTTTTGATTTTATCTCTGACAGCATGGATCAAGGACAAGTCACTACCTCTTAACGGCTGACACATCACGTGCGTTAGACAGCGTGGAACACTCGCGCCTACTCCAGAAGGTAGGGTGGTATGGCATAGACAAACACTGGTTCAAGGACTGGCTATCAAATAGGACTCAAAAGATCCAGGGAGGCAGAGCTGGGTCACTACCAGTGACGCACGGCGTGGTCCAAGGCTCACTCCTGGGACCAAAGTTGTTTTTGATTTTCACAAATGACCTCGTATCTCACTTGTCTTCGGGCAAGCTCATCATGTACGCGGATGATGCACAGTTCCTAGACTCAGACACTGTGGAAAACATCTGCCACCTAAAACTGCGTGTGGAAAGTACGCTTGGACTAGCCCACGACTGGTTTACTCAGAATCGGCCCAAAGTAAACCCCAACAAAACTGAGCTTCTCGTTGTAAAGTCGAACCGGAACAGGTGTGACCCGAACCTCACTATTCAATTCGGTAACACCCTCATCAAACCCACATCATATGCTAAGATCCTTGGTGTCTACGTCGACTCAGCCCTGACCTGGGAAAAACAAGCATCGCAAGTAACTCGTCGCTGTTACGGCATCCTCATTGGATTATATCGCTTAAGCCGCAAAATCCCACCTGAGACCAGAAAACTTCTTGTTCAGGCCCTTGTGTTCTCACATATACAGTATTGTATGACTGTATGGGGAGGATACAATGCCACTCAAAAACATCGCATCCAGAAAGTTTTAAATTTTGGCGCACGCATCGTAGAGGGACTGAGCAGGCGTGAGCACGGGACCCCAGCCGTGCAATCCTTGGGCTTGCCGACGTTTCCCGATTTGCTAAAGAAACGGGACATAAAAGTTATTACAAGACTGCTCTCCGACGACTCTGGAAGTGCTGACCGTGATATGCTAGAACTCCCGAGGGTGCGAACGGAGCAAGCCAAGCATAGTTTTCGCTTCAGATGGGTAGAAGCATGGAACAGTGGGATGAAAGAGAGCTAAGTATGTGTATGGTGGGCATTTAGGAAAGAGGATAGGTTAAAAATGAACTAGCGCATTTCTTTAAAATTGTTATCTACAACGGTCATGTTATGTTAAAGTATTGTGTGGTTTACGAAAGTGTGTGCTCCCTATGTGTACTGTGTCCTTGTAATTGAGGGCTGAAAAGCCATATCTTATGGAGACCTCAATAATATACATCGACATCTACATCATATCATGGCCAAAAGTATGCCAAATTTGGCATGTTTTCACAATAGAAGCCTGACAACCCTGTGTGCACCTTGTTTGTTGCTATTCTTCCTGTCGAGAATAGCTTGGTTCCTCTTTTGTTTCGTAATAAAAGGTACTGAGGTCAAGAATATAACCGTAAGTGAATCCGTGCTCGAAAAGGCTAGTCGTGATTGATGTGGCGGACGTCTAAGAAAATGTTCGGTTCAAGTACGTACTTCCATAAGTAAATTGCAGGTACACGATACCAGAGCCCAAAACACGAGTCATCGCTAAACTGATGGCGATCAGGGGGAGAAAGGGATAGTGAACGAAAACATGAGAAGGGAAATAGGAGTGCCGAGTCGATTTGAAGGGGATGAGCATTGTCGATCCCCGACTAAGTGCCTGTCTGTCAGGTCCGAAATACACGACTTGTCGATGTGCATGGGCAGACTGCTGGTGTAAACGTTTCGCACGCTGTGCTAGAGATGTGTGTATCCTGAGCGCCCAGAAGACGCCACTCAGCAGTTCGCACTGCAGCCAACATAAGGGTACCTGCCCCTCCGTCAGCCAAAGCGGCAGCGAATGCCAGGCGGCGCAAGTGTATGTATATGTATTTGAGTTTCCATTGGAGCGTACAAAATTTGAGTTTCTCTCGAGAGGAACCTTAAATTAAGCGCCATTGGCGTTTTTGCCTCAATCGAACGTCATAACTTTTGGCCACTATGATATAGTTATCAAAAAATATGTAATGTCTTGCTATTTAATACAGTGCGGGTGTTTTCGGAGTTCAGAATAACTACAAACACAAGGAGGCTGGAACAAGAAGGCCATGTTGGATAGGTGTAAGCAACCCCCTCCAAAGTTAGTTGGCAGCAATATACTGTTACGGCGTACAAATGCGACTGCTCCATAGGGCTTACGTGTTAAATTGCTCATTTTCAACCACGTGCTAGCCACAGCCTATGGCTGTTGGAAGAAATATAACGTCGTCATTGGAAGGCCTGTTCCCTGCCCTTTCCACTTTCCATTTGGTATTTTTATGTCAGATGTACATAAATGCCTAAAAATCGATTTCCGAGAACCATGCAAATGTAAGCCGCAAATTTCCCGGCGTACACCCCGTACGCCGGCGATCGCGTAGCGCAGCGGTTAGAGCGATGGTCTATAAATCAGACGATGGTGAGGTCGAATCCCAGTCTCGGCTTACGCTTTTAACCACGGGGGTGGAGCACTGCCAGTGATATGGTTGTTTTTTTTACTCAATCAAGGGAATGCTTAGAACTCTTCGTGAGCATTCAGATGTTTCACTACATGACCAAAGATAGAGCTGCCACTTTGTTACCCACTTGCCAAATTGGGAGAAGCGGACAATATGGAATACCAACGGGCAAAGCAAGGAATGCCAGTAGTCATCTAATGATAATAATAATAATTGTCCGGCTTAATGACACACCAACCGCCAATAGAGGAGGCAGCATGGTTCCCTGTTTCGTTTTGAGTTATAATTCCCTTTCTGACCCGCCCCTGCTGATTTTTTGCATCATTTGGGGCGCCTGGACAATATTTTGGCTGTTAGCAAAACCGTTTCGAACAACACCGACTAATATAACAATGATAATAAAACGTCATAGGCGGATCCAGGGGGCGGGCAAGGAGGGCACGTTTTCTCCCCCATGATCGACCCTCGGCACCCCCTGAAATTATCACGGCGCCTCCTGAAATATCGCTTCCCACCCCTTCCCCCTCCCCCAGGATGCGAAAATCGGCACCCACCGATAAGATTTTGCGCCCATCTGATAGGTTTTGCCCGTCAAAAGTGGCGACCCCGGACCGGATGGCGCCCCCCTCGGGAAGGTACCCCCCCCGATCGGCAATCCTAGATCTGCCTATGTAAAACGTCACCAGGGAAAGGGAGAATTTCTGAAATTGTCTCTGGTCAAATACCAATGGATGAAAAAGGCATCTCTGACCGAACTACTTTCTTAAATATGATAAACGCACGGATAAAATCTGGAAATTTTAGGACCAATACCTGTCCTCAATTTACCGTGTCTGCGTAAAACTGCGTAGATAGTGATAATCTGCAATTTTTACACGACGGTACTTTTTTGGATTTCCACGTCTGCGGGGAAAAATGATTTTTTAGATGCCTCAAATAATGCTTTCAATATGTTTTTCATAAAGATGACACGGGAATTGTTCTATGTAGTCTGGCGATAACTTCGCTTTTTCACGAAGCGGCAAGAAACTCGACAAGAAAAGGAAGCAAACTTAGTCTTAAACCAACATCCAATCATCAAATTAGAAATATACTTGACAAAAATCTGAAGGACATTGGACAAACTCCCTGCATCCACCTGGGGCCCTGGACCAACCCTCCCTGGATCTGCCTACGTCAACCAGAATGCAAAAGTTCAGGCACCGGCGATTTTTTCACACTGCAAACATCAGCATTCAAAAGATACCATCTGAATGCAATATCTACTGATCACTCATAGGTAGCTTCCGTGCAGTGGTGGATACGAGGCAGAGGGCTAAGGCCTCAAGCCCCCTCCATGGTTAAGTGCCTATAGCTAATGCATAGGCGGAGACTGATGATAATTTGAGTTTTAGGGCACTTCAGCTGGGGAGGCTATATGTGTTCGTCTGTAACGCATTACATCATTCCGTCATTCCAAGATTGGTTTTATTAGCTAGACTGGCATATACAGAGAGTGCATAGGCGAAGACTGATCTGAGGCGTTGGTGGGTGGTGGTCGAGTCCACTAGCCCCCCTCCCCACCTCAAAATGAAGTCCTGGATCCACCACTGATTCCACGCAAGTGTATTGCCAAATGTCACAATGCGGTCTTCCTAGCATACACAATAATTATCCAAATATCTTCAATATTTGATTAACCACCCCACAATGCCGCCAATTGCTCCAGTAAGGACTATAATAAGTTCCTCACGCTCGTAAACAATAATCATAAAGTTAACAAACGAAATACGGCTCAAATACCAAACTAAATAGTTTGTCACTTTCTTGCTTTTCAACTACATTTTATCGTTTCATGAGGACATTTTTTTCGTTTTTAAGGACGTTTTTCGTTTTCTCCTTTTGCGTAGTGTAGCTTGCCCAATACATTTCAATGGCGCAAACTTGTTTGCAGTGACTAAAAAATGAAAACAACTCATTAAAAAGTGTGCAGTGTAGTCAGTACTTGAAATTCTAAAAGGAAAAAAGAAAAACCCCAGACCAGGATCAAAAGCTAAAACCCACCCAGTACACTGCCAGAGACACTGCTAGAATGAGCAAAAAAAAAAAAATGAACGCGAAGGGACAGTGCTTTTGCCACGACAGTGCTGTGCAGACAGTGCTATACTTTTGCCACGGAAAATCGGTGCAAAAGCACAGATGAGACGTGGCATGGTCTGTGCATAGACTAAAACTGTGTGTGTCTGAGTGTGTGTGTGAACTAAAACTCCATGTCTAGACCAAAGCTACAATGAAGGAAACAAAAAGGCTAAGCACAGTGCGGATAAGGATAAAAATTAGCTAAAAAAATCAGGAAAGGGTAAAACTCAATGTTTCGGTCCAAGAAAATCTTCAGGTGAACTACACCGGCATGCAACTATATGCATCTAGACAAAACTACATGCATCTCTCTTGTAATGCAGCTAAAAATGTGCACACACACAATCCCAACTTGGCAAGACTAATCAGCTTGGGGAATTGCACTTAGATTGAATTCCACTATGTCCAAGTGGGATACCAGTTCTGGTTCAGTACCCACAGACAAAATATTCAAATTTTCTGTCAGGAGTCATGCTATTCTGCCAACTTTTGCAGCTCCTTATAAACATATCAAATTTAGTACCTAGTCCTACCTAACTGTTTTTTCTCATCTATTTCTTAACTAATTTGTAATTTAAAGGCTCAGTTTCCATGGGCTAGAGGGGATTCAGATAGACCTGAGAATCAGGATACAGCAATCACGGTTTCGATGGCACTTTGGCTGGATACAAAAGGATCTGTAACCAATAGAACACTTCAATCTGGAATTTGTCAACATTTCTGGTACACCATTCAAGTTTTCTTTCACTCTCCCTTCACATATGTTTAAAGTTTTGTTTAAGGGTTGACTGTTCTGTTGATGAATCTTGTTACTGATTTTTATTTCTGAAGTGTTGATACAATTTTGTTTTGTTTAGTTTTGTCTAATAAAAAAAAGTTATACCCTCTCCAGTCAACTCTCCTTTATCTCTGCACTGTAAGGGAAATCTTTACCATCACAATGCCAAATCCTGCCAGTTCTTGTTGGATGTGGATTTACAAGAATTGGATTGAAAATCGTTACCATTGCCAAAAGCTCTAACCATATCGATTGCATCCGAAAACTATGTGTGGCCACGCTCGACTATGAATGGAAACTGGGACTATTTCTTACACCTATAAAAAACAAGTGCTGCAACTCAATAACCTACAAAGTCACTCTTAGAAGTTAAGCAATCTTGACAGCTGGAAATAGCTCACTGCTGGTACCCAAGACGCATCACATATGGAAGTTTTCACAAGTTAGCGTCTCAAGAAATCACACTTAATAAGTTTTTGGATCACAGCTGCAACAGGACCAGAAAAAATACCATTTCTTTTCCACGTCAGAAAGAATTTTTGGATTACTCAATGCTGCCTTGATATCAGAGTCCACATGTCACACATCTAGGAGAACACACCAAAAACAATGAATGTGTTCCAGCGTAGACTACAGTTGATGCTGCAGCCGCTCAACAAAAAACATAAACACTACTGAAACCTTGCACAGGTTTAACTGATTTCACCTCACTTCATCTCTATTTTGGTTTACAGAGTGCAATATAGCTGTTGCTAGTCTTCAAACTAAAGCAAACCAGGAAATCAGAGTTGTTAGGTAACCAAAATCATTCAATGTGGAGTCAGAATACAAACTTACCTGCCTAGATTGAACTTTTGACCAAGAACTCAGGAAGGAAGGAAGGCTTCTCCACAAATTGGACTCCAATGACTTGTTTTAGCAAGCTGCAAGAACTCACTCTATTTAGTGAGTTCCTTTTTTGGCACACAAATATGGCCCAACACGCAGTCAGTATCTTGACTCTTGAGAACAAAAAGGCCTTTTCCTTAAAAAAAGATAAAGGAGAGAGGGTTCAAACTGACTGCAATCAATCTCGGTAAGTTTTCGTAACTTAATTCACATCCGCTGCAAACCAAACTGTCTAATAAATAGCTTTGCAACAAACAAAATGCCCCCGATACCTAATTGTTGTCAATTTCTATTGAAAACTGAGTGAACAAAAGGCACAGAGTTTGCCGCTATTTTGGAGCGCCCATATTTAGTCTTAGTTTGGAAGAAATTTGGAAGAATCTACCAGTTTCTCCTAAATGATGGAGACAAAAATACATTTAATTTTCTTTTTTGAGCTTTTAGCTGTTGTTTTCTTCACGTTCGAGACATTTATTAATTTTGAAGAGAAAATTGTGGCAATACAGCTATATTTTTGTATTTTTTATCTGCTTATCTAGCGGCTTGCACTACTAAACTTTGGTGTACCCGTCCTCTATTACCCTGGGCGTAAGTGGCGGGGGTTAAATGGAGAGTAATTATTGCTGCTTTTAAGACCGCCCGCACGGTTAAAGTAAGTTACAACTACCCCCAAACAAGGCGCCAATGTCACGTCTGCAAATGCCGAACAATTAGGCTGACAAGATTCGAGAAATAATGAGGGAGCGACCACAAAGAATGTAGTGGTCACGGTGATGTCGAGTCACGGTGATGTGGTCGAAACTTCACGCAGGGTAGCGGTCTTTTCGGAGTAAAGGCCGCTAGCTCTAGAAGCTTAGGCAATGCCATTAGAGATGTATTTTACTTTATTTACTTAATGCCCCTCACATGCACTGTGTTTTCATATGCTCACTCACATGAAAACACAGACAATTTTCCAGTTTCTTCGCCTCGAAGCATGCTTGAAGTTAGCAAATGTTAGCTTTCTGACTCGAAGCCGCTTCCGACTTTTGGTTTAAGACTGTGGAGAAAAGAAAACCGACACTGACTACCCCATCCACAAATAGCATCCCTTCTGCATTATTATCAACCATGGCGACCGGGGACTAAGTCTGAAGCCTTAATCAGCCCCACTCATCACACCTTCTCAGTATATACCAAGTCGCACGTTCGACCAATCACCTCGCATGGCCTCACAACAACTACGGCAAACACAGAGTCGGGCACGTGTCCACAGGGGCGCAGCCGGTGCCGGGGAGGCAGCGGTCCCTGCGGGAACAGGAGGGGTAGCGACGGAGTCCCCCTCAACTGGCTTAACGGCGGCTGGCTTAACAACTGGCTTAGCGTCACATCTGAGAGTGCGATGTGTGGCTTCTCCAAGCTCTCGATGCTCCCCTGAAGCAGGTGGAGTTTGCGTCCTTGGGCGGTGGCGACCACTAGTTAACGAAGGTGCCCACCAGGGGTACGCAGCGCATAGCCTATGTCAGACCCTGGCCTCGCTCCCTCTGCAAAGCCCTGACTGGCCTCCTCGGTACCCCTCGTCACCACCTCTGATATCGTCTCCAGGAAGCGGGAGTCTTCGATCTAACAGTCCTGTTCAAACATGAGAACACATAGATCTTCAACGTTGGTATTCATGGCAATCATACCGAACCAGACACACATGCCATGCCGTCCTCCCCGTCACCGAGAGAGAAAAAGGCAGAGCCAGTGAACGTTGGGATTTGGCTGGAGGGTGCTAGGTGGTCTGCATTGTCCTCGAATGTTTTTTTTAAATGCAACCTATAGCGCTTGGATGGAAAGGTGAAGCCCTAGGCCACATGTGGCAATACCAGGGACTGATTGAACAGTTTAACGTGCTCAGGTTTTATTATTGTCTTACTCGTGATATTAGTAAGATCATTCGTGAGAACGTGTTTTCGACAGACCGGATGTGTGATTTTCATTTGAATTTGTCGCCGATGATGACGCCTTGGTATTTTACATAATTTTGTCTGGACATTGGCTCAGCGTTTAAAGAGATGTTACTGTTAGACTGAGTGGGTTTTTATGGGAAAGCTGGCAGGCAAACTTTTTGGCGTCAACGGATCGGCGATTCGCGGACAGTCAATGAGCGAATTTGGGGAGATTTGAATTGATTTTAAATTGCAAACCTGATGTATTTGTGGCTGGGAAAGTGTCGAAAGTGTCACCAGCAAATGGTAGGAAATTTCAATTTGGTTCCCTCAGGATTATGTCATTGATATAGGAGAAAAAGGGCTTGACCGAAAACAGAACCTTTGGGGACGCCAGATTTAATCATTGCGGGAATTATGGAGAAAGAAGAGTTGAATTTGACTAATTGGGTACGCCCTTGCAGATAATATTGGAAGAAAGCAAGGGAGTTAGAGAACATAGTGTTTTGCGCAACAGAATGGTGTCAGGTTTAGAATGGAGTCTATTAAAAAGTTCCAGCTTATCAAAAAAACATTTTAGAGGAAACGACTATTTGCCTGAATATTAAAAATGTCATGGAATTGTCTCTTACATGCAGGTTGGCTTGATACAGTTATGCACAATCAAATTTAAGTTATTGCAGTTATCCCAAATAGTCTGAAATATGGAATATGAAATATGGAAACACATGACCAGTACTGAGGGCATAGAAGTCAAGAAGTAACTTCCGAGAAATAGTTATGCATTAAGTCACAAACAAAATTAGAAGAATCACACGCCCTGCGGTTGAAAGGAACTTTGCCTGCAGGGAACTATTGTGCAGATTTAGGCGGTAAACAGGAAATCAGCTGGCTTAAGTACACTTAACAAAAGCAAAACAAAATCAGCAGACCGCACACGCAGGCAGTGAACAGCGGAGCAACATTCAAGGGTCAACCGATCAGCCTATCTCAATACAATGGGATCAAAGCGACCAAGCAGGAGCAACTGCCCCCGCAAGCGAGTCAAGGATGTCCAAATCAACCAAGCAGGGATTCCCCACAACCACTGGTGATCGTTACCAGTCGGATCGATGAGGAGGGGGCCTAACTGGCCGCCCACTCCTGTTCCGTATTATCTCATCTAGTGCTGCCTGGTTGGCACCAGGCTCCTCGACTATTGAGTTGTGCGACTCCCGAGTCGGAGACGGAGTTTAACTCAAATTTCGACTCGTTCTGCTCCGAGTTGAGTCGAAAAATTAGACAGGTGAGTTAAGTCGGTTCACACCACCTCAATGCGTTGAGTTGAGTTGTGAAGACAGCGAGTCAAATGAGTCGACGAAAAAATTTGACTCATTAGGCAAGTATGATTCGAAGTAAGTGTTTGAATTTTGGTACCTTTTGCACACCTCCTTTAATCTCCGTTAAATTTATTTCCCTCCATTGTTTCAATTTGCTCCATTTGTTTCAATATATCAATTCAATTATACGGTTCAATTGCTTGTTTTGAAGGCCCATCCGGTCTGAAGAAATCCCTAGGCACACATAATACATGTACTCGAAGAATTAAACAGGCTCCTATCTCTGGCCTTGTCTTTGAAACGGATAGCAAAATACATTTTAAATCTCTCAAAAACTACTCATCATTGATTTTCAATATTACTTCCTTACTTTATCCATTGCAACACCACTCGCCATTGGTTGTCGTCGGTCGTCGTCTAAGAAAATGTGCACAGACAAGTGTGCGCCATTGCTGTCTTTGAATAACAAATCCAACCAAGTATAGGCTCAAGCTTAAGTAGCTCCAGGACAAAAAGGTGTAAAAACCACGCAATAGTTTATTAAAATGATGCATCTAAATTTTAACTAAATATGATATTGCTTCTTTTGTCTTAAATCCGCCGTCTGCAGCTGCTTTGTTAGTTTTGCCTAGTGAAAAGCAGATATTGCGTTTAGCATAGAAAATATTGACCTTTAATCCGAGCAAAATGCTGAAAGCCGTTATTGCACGAATCGGAGAAATTATTTCTCGCTACTAGTTTTGCGTGATCAGCGACCCCTGCTTGGCGTCCGTATTTGGAAAGCCATACATTAGCAATTTTCTATTGAACTGTGCTCCCATGTTGAAGAGCGATAGGTATGTACGATATCGCTAGGCCCTAGAATCACTGTATTTGTGGTTTTCAAGGTGAAAATTGGATTAGGTTTAAAAATATGAGTACATTAAAATGCAACACGATTATAAAATTTACATTTCTATTGTCCTTTATCATATATGGTATACTATTTCCTAGGTTTTGTTGTAGTTCCTAGAATTTGCAACTGCAACTAGGTACTCTAGTGAGTATTACTTAGATTTTGATTACGCTCATGGCGCAGGAATGTTTCATCTAGCAAAATTACCTAGCATCCTTCTTTAACGGAAAAAAGTAAGGGGGATGAGGTGGCTTAGTGGATAGCACTCTTGTCTTCTAAGCCACTGGTCCCGGGTTCAAGTCCCGGCGGAGCCTCTGAGTAAGTCGATCTAATCCCCAAAATCCCTTCCAACAGGGTGAGAGTTGGTGACGCCGTATGACCCTGGCAGTTGGTGCGTCGTTAAACTCCAACAATTAAAACAAAAAGCAACCATACCTTTATCATCCCGGCAAATGCAGTTTAGATCATGAGATGTTAGCTTGGACCTTTTATGATAGTATGGAGGTGCAATTATTTGCCTATGTTTGTGTAACCTTAATCCTTTTAGGTTCCTTTCAATTCCATGTATCTAGTTAAACATACATACAAAGAGGCTCCGTTTAGAAATCATTGCAACATGGTGTGGCAGGTTTATCTGGCAATGACAATCTGAAAGAATTTAAAAAAATGTATCCATGGTTACTGGACAATTGTTAACCAATGTTTGAATGTAAATTAATGAATTGTCCATTCATAAAGCTTCAGTTCCCTGTATGACTTTCTGCACAGCTTGTTTGTTGGGGTTTAACGACGCATCAACTGCCAGGGTCATACGGCCTGTACAGCTTGTATTTTACGGGTTTATTGATTTATTCATTCATTATTATTGTTGATGCATGTATCATTTATTTATTTTATTTTGAAACCGAGTCAAAGCTTGACTTGAGTTGAGTCGTGAGTCGTGACCCACCTCGCCAGGGATACCCCCATATCCAACAAGGAGCGCCACGCCTGAGATGGGGAACTCCGTCGTCCCGCCCGGACAGGACAGGTAAGGCATCTGCCCCTGAGACAGCCGCCATCTCTGACGCCGAGGAAGCCAGGGATCCAGTCCCCCAGAAGACTGGGACAAGGACCCAGATGACCTAGCACCAACCCCTCCACCAGAAGCAGCCGCCCCTCCACCCAAGACCCCGCTGCGGGTTGCGGAACCCGTCATGCAGGAGCCCTAGATCCTGCGGCAGCCAGGATATTTGATGCACCTACCTTTACTTTAATACCCTTTGGCACCCCTTCAGCTTAATGAAGGTGTTGCCCTGACTAGTGTGGAAGGTATCAAACGGGTTATTTTCCGTGGGGTGATGCAGGGATCTGATGATTTTGACAACAGTCAATATCAGCAGTGAGGCTTTCATGCACTGAAAGTCCACCCTTTCATGGCTTGCTGCGCCTCCTGTAGACTGACTCCGGCTCTGCGTAGTTCAGATATCTCAGGAGGATGACGTGCCTATCCCGAAGCCAATGACATGCCGAGATCGCGAGGGGATGAATCTGGATGCCCAAGTACTCCTTGATGATACCGAGAGTTCCCGACAATGTATCCTCACCCGGGTGGCAGGAGGGACCAGCGCTTCCGGAGAGCTGCAGGGTAGAGCGGCGGCTGTACTTAGCCTGAACCTCCAATGCATTAGCCAGCTGACCCTGGGATCCCCTCACATTGAGACCCCACTGTGGAGATCTTACCCTTCCTCAGAGATGCGCATTTGGAGTTAAGGGTGGATAGTTTATTCACGGCAATCTCCTTTCTCACCACATTGTCTGACACCACAAACTGGAGACCCTCCATTTCTTATTTTAACACGCGCATTGACGGGGTTTACCTTCGCTTTGACGGGGAGGGCGAGTACCCGCCCTCCCCCTTAGATCTCCAGAACCACGCTAGGTAGCGAAAAACAGTAAAAGGTGTTGGGTAGCCCATCCACTTCTCCATCGAAAATATTTGAACCATTTTTGTCAGGTCACATTTAAGGTGACTAGAGGTCAAAACATGCCGTCATAAGGATAACGTAAATGAAGGTTTTTCGGTCATTACATCTGAACAAGTAGAGATAAAGCAAAATATTTGGAACCATATGAACCCTCGCAGCAAGACGAATCGAATGATATATAATATGGCCTTGCTAGGTCAAATCAAGGATTTTACCTGACCTGAAGCCAGGTCAAGGTCACATTAGATAAAATACATATCATTAGAACTGCAAAGACAAGGCGAATCTAATGCAGTTAAAATAAACGCTTTATCACCATCCGTTACTAAGTTATTCACTTAACACCATTTTGCCATGTATTTCCAATGGAGAGGTCATGGTGGCTTGTACCTGACCTTAGCTCAAAGATATAAAAAATAACGGAACATATTTTAGAGAACTCAGTGGGCCCATTATGTGATATGAGTTTCAATGGGATAAGTTCACCCTGTTCTGACTTATGCTATCTTAACCTTCGCCCTGGTGGGGGGTCTTTTAGACCCCCTCGGGCTTTTCCAAAGTAAGCAAAAAACGGCGGCGCGCAGCGCCACCAAACTTGGTCTAGCTGTTCCTTATTGAATTTTACATCTTTCCTGAAAATTTTAGCTCAAGGTCATATCAGGTCAGGTCACCATGCCAGGTGAAGTGACCTCACCTCAAAAAATGCTTAGGACCGCTAAAAGAAGGTGAAAACTAAACTAAAACTAAAAGAAGGGTTAATCGATCAAGTTGAAACTCATACCACATATTGGGCTCACCAGGAGCTACAACATTTGTTCCGGGATTTTTGATATTGGTGACCTAAGGTCATGTGCAGAGCATGACCTCCCCATTGTCAATACATGGGGAAAATCACGAAATGAGCTTTTCTCAGTAAGTATGGATGGAATCAACTTCAAACATCGGTTACGACTTGCTCCTAGCCCATTTCTGAAGTTGATGCCAAAGATTTTGACTTGTGACCTTTAAAAGGTCACCTTAGGTCAAATAAGCATTTTTTGGTGTTTTACTCTATAAATTTTGAATAAACTAAGATAGGACTTTTATTTTGTCACCGAAGTGTTTGTATAGTCACTGCAAGTCAAATGATATACATTATGACTATACCAGGTCAAGTTTGGTCAGACCGTTGACCTGGGTCAGGTCAAATTCTTAAATTTGACCTGGGATAGCAATATTATATATCATTAGATTCGTATTGACGACAGGATTGCAATTGTGCATCAACTATGTCTTGTGCATCAACTATCCACTTTATCTTGTTTGGTCAATACATGTTTACTTGTCAATAATTGTTTGGTTTGGAAGTTATTAGCGAAAAAGGAAACGCCCTTATGCATGGGTGACTATGGACATTCCCAAGAATATGCCTAATATTCAGTGACATGTAGCTCCCTCGGCTTTGACCTGACACGAAAATGAATGGCACCTTAGTGAAAGAGAAACTCAAGAGCTTTCGAACAGTGTTAGAAAATTTGTTCTAGCTATCATAATTTCTGATATATATATATATATATATATATATATATATATATATATATATATATATATATATATATATATATATATATATATATATATATATATATATATGTATGAGGTTTTCTTAGTACACCTCATATTAGCGATTTTGACATATTTTGACCCCTGGTGACCTTGATATTGACCTGACAAGAAAAATGACCGAAGCATTTTCGATATAATTTTTGAAGAGCTTTTGATTGCCGTTTTGCGCTTTTTCTAGCTCTCTTAGTTTTTGAGATCGAGGGGGTCTTTTTAGCCCCCCCCCCACCAGGGCGAAGGTGGCTCGTACCCGCCAACGGGGCAAGGGTTACATTTTTTTGAGGTCAGGTCACTTGACCTGTACTGGTGACCTGACCTGAGATGACTTAACCTTAAAATTTTCAACAAAAAAAGTTGTAAAAATGATGAGAGAAAAGGTATGCGAAGTACGGCGGCGCTACGCGCTGCCGTTTTTATGCTTCTCCGAAAAACCCGAGAGGTGGGCGGGTACCCGCCCCCCCCGTCAATGCGCATTTGAAGGTGGCTAGGGACTTTTTCAGCTCGTGGACTTCCCGTCGAGTTCAGCGTTCTTCTCAGAGAGTATCAAACCGGGAAACAATATATTTTGAATTGTTGGAGAGCATGGTAGATGAATATCAGCGCCTTCCAATATCAGCAAGTAAGTGGTTGGTCGAAAAACAACGGATAGGGGACCAGAGAAGACAGCGGGAGCTGCCCAACTTACACTGCGGTGGCAAATTTTCCGACAATAGTCAGTATGAAAACCGGGTGATCTTTCGAACAACATTCATCACTTCATCATCGGCCACATGCTTGGTGGAGCAATTGTTAACCTAAAATAACATTCTACACCTATACGCGAGCCTGGGATGGGTAACAATCAGTTCCTTCTGCAGACTCCCTTCTCGTCTACCGTATCCTCTCCCTCCTCTGGGGACGGATGCCCGTGCGACAACTTTCTTCGTGGTTGCTTGAGCCGATTGTGATTTTTCTCACAGTTCTGTGGTCTTGAAGGAAAGTAACTTCTATCTCCAGCACTTTATCGGCTGTGTCATACAGACAGCTCAAAAAGCCGGAGCATTTACAAGCAACTTTGAATAGTTTTGGGAACCGTGTCTCTTCATCTCATTTAGGGCATCATCTCGAGAGCGCTTAGGAGTTTTAGAAGTTTTTTTAAGCGTCTATGACAGATGTCACCCAGTTGTTTGATGCGAACGGCTGAATCGCTTTCCTGACGCCAAGTGCTTGAAACTCGATCGCATGTCAGCTTCCTATCTTCTGCCACAGAGGTCGGCCGCCTGATCAAATGGTCTATCTTCCATTATCTTTTTCGAAGGCAGTTAATGAAACCTCTTCCTCGTCGGTAATTCGTTAGTAGGAAGTTCAGCAGGCTGGCCAATAGGGTGCATCAAACGCCCCATGATTTTCATTTTTGGATAAATTAGCTTAGCGGCCCGTCACATTTTGTTTTTTCAGACATGAAAACCTCAAATCCCAATTTTTGGGAAAATCTATATTGGGCTAGGGGTGCCACCTAGCGGTCAAAGTTTCAAATTTTTGCAATTTTTAATATTCATTGGGTCTCACGTGGAAATTGTATTATCATAAAATAGGACCCAGCAGTGGTCAAATACTGTTTTCCAAGCTCCAAATTACCTGTGCAGTCACTTTGCGCATTTTGGACGCCAGCTAGGGGTGCCACCTGACGGTAGAAGTTTGCAACGTTTTGCGTTTTGGTGAGTTTTTATCGAAAATAATTGTTGAACCATCCTGGATTAGAACTTTGTTGTAATTATGAACTACTCCTGTAGGTCAAAGTATCTGGTAAAGGCATTTACAACTTTTGGTAATGAGTGACATCTGGTGGCCGAAATTAATTTCTAAGTTTTTAAGAAATTAATGACTATGACAAAAATGAGTAAGAAGTTTTGGTTGAGTTCCAACGATAATTTGTGTTGCAAATTCCTCTCAAGTGTCAGATATCACCTTCAAAATTTCCGGACCAATATTTAATCTTCCTTTTCCGTTTTTTTCATCAAATCATCCATTTTCTTCCATACCGTTTCATGGTTTTTGGTAGTTCTCACACGACCTCCTCTTATTTTAGAAATTCACCGGAGCACAGTGGGCGGCTAAGTTGGGATATTTCGGGAAGAACCCAATCGTTCATCGATTTGAGGTATTATTCCTATTACAATACAAGGCCAGTTATACAATGCTGAGACCAAAACATCTTGATTCATCAATATATGAAATGCTTGAAGGTTCCAGCGTAAGTACCTTGCATGAAAAGCACCGTTGTGGGAGCTAAGCTCATGTACGATGATTAACGCCAAGAGCCGATGTTTCCAAATTAATGCGAAATGTCTTAGATTATTGTAATCATGTTACTTTAGGTTATTGCTTATGTTATTATTGTAATTAACTTACACCGATCTTTCGATTACAAATACGAGATTTGTAAGAGACATTCATAGCACAGCTCAAGGCCTGTTTGATTGATTTTTGGGGCTTATCGATGCACCAACTGCAGGGTCATACGGCGTCGCCTGCTCTTACCCTTTTGGAGGGGTTTCTGGGGAGCCAGCTTGCTCCTCGTTCAAGTAAGTCACCGGGCCTTGAACCCGGGTCGGCTGCGTGGAAGCCAACTGCGCTAACCACTTCACTGCCGCGCTCACAACTCATGGCCTCGACAAGACGTCATGTTCAGTTGCGCTAGTTTTGACCACTGATAGTCACACTTGGCTGTTTCTATTTCTACTATTCACACAACCCCACTTTCTTGAGCACACAGATTACTCGTGTTTCGGTTTCCTTGAGCGTAGATCAGGTTGCCTTTTCGTTTTTTTCCCAACCGCTTGCAGAATGTTTTGCAAGTTTCGCTTAGACTACGCTGTCGTTTGAAAGTCCGAGGCCATCTTTCCTCCCTTTACGGCGGTATCATTGGGAACATGTATGGCCCTGGGCTTTACCCTTGCTGCCTGGTAGGTAGATGAGTCAGGCCCGTCACTGACATCCAGCTCTAGGAACCCGGTGTCTAGCTTCAGGAGTCTGAATTTAGACCACGACTCAGGTTCAGCCAGGTCTACCAACTTATTCTCTGCTCACTCTCTGCGAACTCTGGGGCCGGGGTAGCCTGGTGGCTTTGTTGCCAGTCTTCGGATCGGATAGCATGGATTAACGTGGGTTCAATTCCCACGGCGGGAAACCGCCTTCCGTGTCCGATTTGACCCGGTGGAGAGGATCCTTGAACACCCACGCCAATACTCCCTGTAATTGGGCAAGTGTGCATGTTGGGAGTGGCCCTAATAAAAAAATAGATAAATAAAATAAAAAACACGGTTTCCCTGACCCACTTCTTTCACAACTGAGAGGTGCCTCGGGTATGAGCTTGAGCTTCACCACCAGAAAACGTTTTGCAAGCTGACTTCGCACAGGCTGAGATGTCAAGTTGCTGAAAAGAGCAAGGGAACCATCTCTAAGGTGAAGTACCGCTGATGGCTGAAAGCCACCAGTGCACCGGTGCCAACAACTTCGTTCACCCAGTCCCCATAACAGGATAAGTGGTGATTAAGATTCAGATCATGCCATGGGGAACCCACTGCGTCCTGGCATATCATGCATTACAAGCCATAGACGGAGGTGATGAAGGTCCCGAACCACCAAAGCTTTGACATTAGTTCCTGCGTTGGAGCTTTTTTCGTCCTGAACGTTGGGAATGTGGTGCTCGGACGTGCATATCTTCATCGCATAAGGCAGCCTGCTCATCCATCTAGCTCTACGCATTGCTCGAAAATATACATCTGGATTATTTGAGCCAAGGAAAGTAATTCCTAATTCTCTGAACTCCTCGTGGTCATCACAGCTTTGATTCGGACAGACAGTTGGAAGGAGGTTCTCTTTGAGTTCCATCAGGAACGGGCGACTTTCTGGTGAAGTTGAGTTTATTTGAAAGATAAACTCAACCGTCTTTCATATTTCGCTTATCTTGATAAATAATCAATTTAGAAATATTGTTCTTTTTTGGCCCGTTTTTCTTCAGTGTTTAATGAACTTAAGTAGGTTTTTGTTAGAATTATTGGTTAGGCAAGCAGAATTTCTCAATATCGAGTCTGTTGAAAGCACTGACGTGGACTTTTCCCCGACTTAGTGCCTGTCCGCAGACCAGAGCAAAGCCTTGTTCAGCCGGTTTTGGATTTGGATGCAGGCGGCTGATCGATGACCTGTGTTCGACTCTGTTGTGGCAAACACCATGTTCACCACTGCGTCTGAACACTCCTGCCGTTCGAGAAGCTCAACCGTCAAATTTGATATGGGGAGCCGTATTTTCCATTCGTTGTCTTACTCTACCACGGTGTAAGCCTACCACGGTGTAGTCTACCACGGTCTAAGTCTACCACGGTGTAATTAGTTTCCATGTCCGCTCCCCACAACTTGTTTCCGTCAATCTTCGTTCTTAGCCTTGTGTGTACGAGAAGGCATCAAATTACAGTAAAACGGTAGTTTATCACCCAAAAATTTGCTGCAAGCAGGACCAGTGTCCTCAATAAATAAAAATGGATGAACAGAAGCCAATGTAAATTTTTAACTTCGGCCGCCAGGTAGTGCCATATAAAGAAATCCAAAATGCATGAAATCCGTCTCGCAAGTACCTTGAGGTCGATTCCGCAAAATCTCGTTTCAGCTGGACCAAAATACACAATGATTCTGTCCCCACATTTAATGAAACAAATTGTAAAAAAACTGTCAAAATTGATTTTTTCACCGCTAGGAGGACCCCTAAAAGATGTCTAAAATCCATGAAATTGGGCATGCATGTGCTTTTAGGCCAGCGCAACAGTGTTTGGTCACAAAACAGTCCACTAATGAAATGAGACGACTTCTGCGGCCAATCCAAAGTATATCTAAAAATGGTCAAAATTGAAAACTTTGGCCGCTAGGTGGCACCCCTAGCCCCTTTTGAAATTTCAAAATATTTCATATTTGGACTCACTAGGTCCAAGGCAAAAAATTGGGCCGGGCCGCGTAGCTAATTTCAAAAGTCGGGGCGTTTGATGCACCCTACTGGCCAATAACAAAATAATCGGTGTATTGATGGCTTCAATATATGGAATGAACCAACTATAATCACAGAGGAGCATCCCACGTCCACCCTCTGACACACAGACACCGTTACTGGTGTGTGACTTCTTTTGTAAATAGTTCATCCACCCTCTCAAATCAGCAGCAATACACAGTGTCCGTTCTCGATGTCAAGTGCGCGGTGACTCCAGGAGCGGATCGAATGTATGGAGGCAGCAAATGAGAGCAAGAGAGAGAGAGAGAGAGAGAGAGAGAGAGAGAGAGAGAGAGCGAGAGAGCGAGAGCGAGAGAGCGAGAGCGAGAGAGCGAGAGCGAGAGAGAGGCGAGAGAGCGAGAGCGAGAGAGAGAGAGAGAGAGAGGGAGGGAGGGAGGGAGGGAGGGAGGGAGAGAGAGAGAGAGAGAGAGATAGAGAGAGAGAGAGAGCGAAAGAGAGAGCGAGAGAGAGATAGGTGGAGGGGGGGTAGAAACAGAAAAAAACGAGCATGGAAACCCACAAGACGGCTGCAAAATAAAGGTGGGAGTTTCGAGCAATTTTGCAAGCCCGGGCCCGGTCTGCTGCTCATTATAGAAGCCCGTCACAAGCCCGGGTTGTGAAAGAAATGGCTTATCAAGTCCGGGAAGGCCCGGTGTCATGGAAAAGCCATAAAAGACTCTATGCAACATTTATTTACTTTAAAGCCGTTTCAAATACATGTTTTAAGCGAATTTATCCTGGAAAAAGTTTTGGTTTCACCCAAAACCATTTTCGAAAGGTGCAAGCAGCATCAGTAGCCTCAACTATCTTAATAATTCGGCAGAAAATGATGCTGAAAAAAAACCAGTATGAAACATGGCTTGCTTATGATGGCTCACTTCAGGTGATGACCAGCATCACCTTATAAAAAACAAAGGGAATTCTAGATAGAGAGGTATGTACATGGCAACTATAAAAATTGGGATGAAATAAGCTCCTCATATCAGATATTTCCTCCTTCATTGCACTTTTATAAATCATGATGTGCTGGCACGAGTCTCAATTGAGTTCCAATAATGTTCATGAATAGAGGAGCAGTGGCAAGTTTTCAGCTGAAATTTTCAGAATATCATGACAGAATGGCTGTGAATTAACCAAAAACCCTTCATGTTATCCCTCAATTAATACATTTTGTGAGCATTTTCTTTTAGTTTAGTCACTAGACAGCTTGGTAGATAGTCAAAAGATTGTTCTGCTTGGGTCAGTCCGCCCTGCAAAGTAGGTAAGCCAACAGGCCAACGAGACCCACCAGTCATATATAATTATCAAACCACCAACCATAAAGAACCACTATTTGTCCACAAGTTCGCACCAAACATGGAAGAAAAAGATTACACTAATATCCAACTAAAAGTAAAACTGACGCAAAAAACCAACTCCAGTTCATCCAAACCACGATGCGGGCTTGAACACCATTTCTGTTTGTTTTCTTGTATTTTATCGGCTTGTGTTTAGTAAGTATCTGAAGCACCCTGCTTGTCTACATTAGCACTCATTAATGAAAATATTTTTCACAAACATTTACCAGAAGTTAGTTTATTTCCGTGAAAGTACTTCAAAACTCTTGGAAATATATTTCAAAAACTTCACAGATTAAAAAAATAAACACAAAGTGTGTGGTATTTGTTCCTGAGAACCTTTCTGCGCACTTGTTTCATACATGACGCTTTTCTGGCTTTGCAAAGCTTTACAAAGAAGTCTTCTTTTATAGAAGCCAGGGAAGTCTCCACAGGGAAAATGCAACAAATAATGTCAATTATCTTCATGTTTTGGTGCAATTTCAAAGGTTCCTTCTAAGGCTGACTGCGTTCCCCAGTATCTCCCCACAACTGACTGATTTAGGTATGTTTTGAGGTACTTCGATCCAAAACATGGTTTCTTTGTGCCTATTCCCTTGCTTATAGTAGCCTTTTCTGAGTGGATTCTGCATCTATTGGGCAATGAAAGAGCAAGATGAAGCTGTGGAAGTGTCAAACTTGTCAAAATTTGTTCTTGCATCTGGAGTTACCAGGCCAATTTGACAATTATGGGCTCTCATCAGGTAGTTTGTACCTGACATATTTACTTGACCATTTTTCGTAGAGGACATGGGAATGGCTCCATAGATAAAAGTTGTTTTACCTAAAGCAGAAAGCTTATGGAAAGAAGGTTCTAGCTAGAGCTAGGTGGTAATATCAATATAGTGTTAGCAGCACATTGATTAAATGACTTCTTTTGAAATGGTATACTGACAATGTGGAAGTAACAAATAGGCTATCACAATTTATAATTTATTTACCCATATTATCATCAGGAGATTCATAATATGACAGTACAGCATGGATAGGCGCAACTGTAGGCATTCAATATTTTATAATGAATATTGATACATTTTTAATTAACTTGCTTTTGAACCTGGCATGAGTAGGTAACAGATAAAAGCTAGAGCTTCATTCTATTACATTCGTGATGTATGTCTAAAAGTCCATGTCTCAAAATTAGTTGCAAATGCATTTGCAAAAGTTGCTGGTGCACGAATAAGGTTATGTTTCATTGTAATAAAACTAGGTCCGCACTGAAAAATGCTTATTTAACCTACAGAAAATTTACTAAATTTCAACTTCAGTTGAAGCCCGTTATCAGCCCGGCATTGGCTTAAATGAGGCCTTCAGGCTCGGTCCAAGCCCGCGGGCGTGGGCCGGGCTTTTGCCCCGGGCCCCCGGGCCTAGAAAGTTCCACCTCTAGTGCAAAACCAAAGATGCATCCTCCTTACTGAGCCGCGTTGCTGCTATGTTCAACTCCCGTACATCGACAACCTAAACAGGCAGAGAGGGAGGGACGGGGTGGGGCACCGACATAGTTCTCAGTCAACACTCGGAGAGCGATCCATTCCTGGAGATGAAAAATAGGCAAATCGCCACCTGTTTTCCGCGAAAAGGCACAAGCCCCAGATCACGCACGCCAGCCTTGAGCTGTTTCTAGGTTGGAACGCTAGATGTCATTGGCGACAGATGCATCCTTCCGTGGTAAAAAATATAAAAACGCTGATAGGTCCTTCTCAATAATCTTTATAGCATATTTGGTGAAAGCACCAGGAAGATCCCAAAATCATAACCCCAGAAATCTCCAAGACCTTCCAGTGCTGGAAAATCACATTCTAGGAGAAAATAGAGTGAAGTGCTTAAAAATGGGCTTTGCTCTACTACTCAGAATCAATTAAAAGCCAATGATAGTTCTCAAATTCCTTTAAAATTCCACAGGCAAAAATGATTTGACCCTTACTCCAGGATCCATTTCCATCGACCCGGCCTGATTATTAGTCATTCAAAATGTCGAAACGACATGTTGTTTCCTTGAAAGGTTAATTTGCATGGAAATAAAATACCATAACCCAAGAGGGTCGAAGAGGAAATATTATAGCACTCATTTTCAGAATATTTGTGGTATTTTTCCTTACGTTTAAAAAAACAGCGAGTACCACCCAAAGCAGTGCGCTGCTGTAACGATCGCCGTCGGCCGGTCCTTCCCTTCCACGGCGGCAGTCCATCAATTCTAGCCCGGCGGCAGTCTGTCCATAACACGCCCTATTTGCACACCCTCGTGATGAGGCGTGCAGCGCTGGAAGAGGTGGTGAGGGAGGCCTCCGCGCCTCCCAGCCCACAGCCGGAGGCGGAAACATGAATGAATTACGCTGTTGGTGGGATTCGTGTTTGATGCTGTTATTACCATCTTTTTGTTAATACATATTTCTTTTTACTTTTCAGCATCTGTGATGCCTCAAAACTGTTTTTTTTATGGGAGCTAGAAACAAACTGCAAATGGAACACAACAGTTTTGTTTTAGGAAGGACAAACAGCTTTACCAACCTGATAGGTAGGAGCAAATATATACGTTTGCTCATTTGGGTATTTTGAAAAAGGCAAAGTGGCCAGCTAATCTTCAATCCCTAAAAATAAGAGTTCAAGGATAAAAAGTATTAATAGACAAAGCATTCGGCAAGCAAAAAAGTTGGATAGAAATAGAGAATCGCCACCTGAATTGTTCAAAGCCGGTAAGTTCTTCCAGTCATTGTCATATTCCCATTGCAGGCCAGGTATGGGGCGGCAGCAATTCTCGGAGCTCTAAGGCCGAGCTAAGGCCGACGAGGCGCGCTATTTGTTGCCCAAGATTGCAATGCCACATGGTCCCAATGACGATATACTGCCATGGAACGGCGTCTGAAGTCGCCAGGTGCTGTCGATAGGGCAGCTAACTGCTGCCGGTAACTGCAGCTACCGGTAACTGCAGCTGCCAGTAACTGCAGCTGCCGGTACTGTTGCCAGTAACTGCAGCTGCCGGTAACTGCAGCTGCCAGTAAGTGCAGCTTCCTGTACTGATGCCGGTAACTGCAGCTGCCGGTAACTGCTGCCGGTACTGCTGTCGGTAACTGCAGCTACCGATAATTGCAGCTGCCAGTAACTGCAGCTGCTGGTACTGCTGCCAGTAACTGATGCCAGTAACTGCAGCTGCCGGTAATTGATTCCGGTACCTGCAGCTGCCGTTAACTGCTGCCAGTAACTGCAGCTGCCGGTACTGCTACTGGTAACTGCAGCTGCCGGCACTGCTGCCAGTAACTGCAGCTGCAGTTACTGCTGCCAGTAACTGCAGCTGCCGGAACTGTGGTCGGCATTGCTGCCGGTAACTGATACCAGTTAGTGCTGCCGGTATTGCTACCGGTAACTGATGTCGGCAACGATACTGTGAATTTCACTGCCGGTAATTGCTGCTGTCGTTGCTTCTGCCGGTATCTTCAGCTATCGGTACTGCTGCCGATAGTGTTGCCGGTACCGCTTCTGGTCTTGTTGCCGGTATTGCCGCCGGTACTGCTCTGCTGCTGCCGGTAACCAATGTCGGTTACGATGCTGCCAATTCCGCTGCCGGTAATTGCTGCTGCTGGTGCTTCTGCCGGTACTGCTGCCGGTTACTGCCGGGCGCCGACCGTATTCAGCCGCGTCCCCGCCGGCACTACAACCAGCGCCGACGCTTCCTACATCAATCCAGCTGCTCAGCGCCACAGTCCGGCCGCTGCCGCCGGTCGACCGCCGTTGCCCCGCCACGCGGACCCCCATAGATTAAATGATGCATTAGCCTAATTTGACGTATTCGTAATCGTTCTGGCATTAAGCGGGGATTCGGCGACAGGCAGTCGAGGGTTGTCGCATCTGTGGCAGAGCGAAAACTGCCAGCGCCGTGCTTGTAGCCTCTAGGCAGTCAGGATACCCTTGCTTGTAGGTCCCAGGCAGTCAGGATATCCGTACTTGGCGAATTGAGGTAGAATAAGCGAAAGCAAGCTCCTCAGTGGCGCTTACCATCTGACGTCCCACTCCCAGGAAACATAAAATCTCTATAAATAAAATGTCACAAACCCGCTACGTTCATTAGCACCATCCTACTTACACGCGTGTTAGCCCAGCGGGCCTCTGGTCCATATTTGCCCCGCAAGGGGAGGAATATTTCGAAACCCCTACTCAATATCTGCTCCCATGGGAGGCAGTCAGGGCATTTTTTAAGGAAAAGTCAGTGGGGGGGGGGCATTCCATGTGCTGGTCGTTATAGTGTCTTCCAGGGATCAATACCCCATTTTGAGCGGGTTTAATAAAACTTAGACGCATTAGTGTTAGTAACATGTTTCTCAATTTGTGTATTATTCCATGTTGTTCCAGATTATAGATGCTGCCCAGGGCTGCCAAGATTTTTCCGGCGGAAAAGGTCAAACCGAGTTAGAAAAAGGGCCAAAGAAGGGAAAATTCATTTTCACTAAAATAGCCAAATAAATTCCACAAAAGCCAGATTTGAGGCTAAAACAATCCCTAGCGGTAGTTAGAAGCCCACAAAAAAGCGACTTGCATCACCGTTTAGAACTCATTGTTGACAGTTTGATATTGACTTAACACAATACTTTTTTAGCACACTACCCATTTAATACTAAGCCAGGGGTGCTCTTCCCAGCCCGCGTGATCATCAAATGATTTTATCTTCATAACTGGATCACTTATCAGCATCAATCATCTTGGCCGCACCACTCCCCGCTAACATTTAATGTTTTCGCTCTTTTCCAACGATGTTTTTCTTTTGAACAGTGGCGGATCTAGGATATTGGTAAATGCGGGAGGGCCGAGCCTCAGAGGGCGCACTTTGCCATTAACTTTTCACCCGAAAGGCACCTATAGCATCGCATCCTTTGCGTCCGGTTTTCAGTGGCCATCATTTTTGTGGATCGTGTTTTTAACAAAGTTCTGTCCCTCCCTCCCAGCACTATACCAGTTTTTTCTGCTGCTCTGCTGCTTTTTTGGTGTCAGAATATCGTATTCAAGAGCGGAATAGGTCAAAAGAAGCCGTATTTATACAAGGGACAGACCACAAATAGCTTAGATGCCAGGAGCTAGAAAAGGGGACAAAAAGGCCAGATTCCAAGAAAGGGCCAACCGAAAAAATTACAGGGCCAAACACGACAAAAAAGGCCAATTCGAGGTATTTGGCCACGAAAATGGCCAGCCTGGCAGCCCTGACGCTGCTGCAATGTATTCCAAATGAAAAGGTGATTTTCTTATTTTTTCTTTATGAGTGTGGCAAGGTAAGTAAATTCCTGAAGTATCGAACACAAGTGGTTTATAGGCTAAAACGAGGTAAGTTTTTATATACATACCTTTTATGATGCGTGGCTGTTGCTGTCAAAATATTCTAGGGAATGTAGTACAAAAACCAGTTGATAATTGTTTAGGCTTATCGACGCACCAACTGTCAGGGTCATATGGCGTCGCCAGCTCTTTCCTTGTTGGAAGGGTTTCTGGGGAGATAGTTTTGTGATTCTAACGAAGGGCTGTGGCCGAATATATAATCTGTCCCAATTCTCAACATCAAGGAATCTATGAGACAAGGCCAGCTAACAACTTATCGACTTTGGAGAACAAATTGATGCAGCGATGTCACTATACATTTCACGTATGATTCAACAAGCGTCGGAAAACGGGGACCAGGGGCTTGGCCCCCGCCCAATTCTTGAACAGCAATTTCTTGATCTCAATCAAAATGGGAGAAAACTGGAAATTTTTATACCCAGCATCTGCGGAAGGCAACGAGGACCTCAAATTCAAACAGTTTTTGGTACTAACGTGGAAAGTTTGTTGCCAGCATCAGGTTGAAGTTTGGCTGGCGCCTTCACTTTTATGTTTGAAGTTTGTTTGAAGTTTGAAGCCACTTTTATGAATGAAGTTTGGCTGGACCCTGACTTTTGTGTATGCTGCCATCACAATAATGAATAAAAAGACTAAGCACTTTACACTGCCACACCAGAAACCAGTCTTACGCGCTTTGACTACACTGTGTCCCGTCTAATCCACGAACGAGCTCACAACTGACCTCGTGTGAAATGAGAGCATCATACAATCTCACGATATTGGCTGGTGTGTGGGCTTCCGGTCGGATAGAACATGATGTTTGATTGGTTGTAGGCCAGCGTTCATCTCCAGCGTTGTGATAAGTTGACGCTCAGGCTGCTTTGCCGGGATTTCCCGTAACTATGCGCTTTGTTTGGTCTTCGCACGATGGAGGAGACAGCCACGGATGGAAATTTTTTAACACAATTTTTGTGCATGACCAATTTAGCACCAGCAATAAACCTAAATTATTATTATCGGGTGGTGTTCTGTCTTATTTTTGTTAGGTTAGTTTCCATTTGTTGAAGTTTAAATCGTTTCTTTTCTATTTCACTGGGGGCCAACTTCCGGTCACTGGGGGGGGGCATCACGGCCGACTGGGGGCAAATGGCCCCCCAGTTAACATATTAAAAAAATGGCCTGGAGGCAGTAGAACAAAAGAAACATGAAAGGTGGTAGATGGCAAGATAAATGTGATAGGGCTGGCCCATTAACTCTCGCCTCGGTGTGGAGAAAGGGGGGGTGTTTGAACACTCCCATTGGGTTTTTCCGGCGGCAAGAAAAACGGTGGCGCTTCGCGCCGCCGTACTTAGCACACCTTATCCTTAATCGATTCAGAAACGTTTCCAAACATTTTAAGGTTTGGTTCATCTCAGGTCATGTCACCAGTGCAGGTCAAGTGATCTCACCTCTAGAAATGTTTAAAGTGGCATAAGTAAGAAAGGGGTGAATCTATCGAATTGAAACTTATACCACATAATGGGCCCACCGAGTACTACAGCATAATTCCGGGATTTTTCATATCGATGACCTAAGGTCAGGTGCCGATCATGACCTATCCATTGGAAATGCATGGGGAAAACAGGAATTGGCCTGTATTTGTGTAGATTCTGCTGAGAATGCCTATATATTCTCCAAATCGTAGTATCATGGGCCCCTTTCTAGGTGTATGTTGCAATTTTTGACCTGTGACCTCAGAGGTCATCTGGGTTATTCTATGTCAATACATTTGCAGGAAATGATGATAAAGCTTTTATTTATTATTATTGCGAGTCGATTGATGTGCATATTGACTATGCTAGATCAGATGGTGACCTTGACCTGACCTCAGGTCTAGTCATTTTTGTATTTTGTAGTATAGTCATATCATACAACGTTCGATTCGCCGTAACGAGAGGAAGCGAATGGTGCCTAAAAATGATTCCAACTCAACTCTGTTCGATGCTAGAGCCCCAAAATTCTTCTCTAACATGTCGCCTTCTTTGACCTGTGATTACCTTAATATTGACCTGAGTCAAAAAGTAACTGATGTAGATTCTTCATGAATTTGTATGAGCTATCCAACCAGCCAGCGCTCGCGTTTTTTTTTTTTGATATCCCGTGTAGGAGCTAAATTCGAGGGGGTGCTTGAACGCCCCCACCCCACCATGGCGAAGGTGGCTCGGAAGCCCACGGGGGCGGGTGTTAAATGAATCTCGTAGCCAAGTGCCCGTCACGCAACAGTACGGTGGCGATATGACTGTAGTAAGTAAGGCATAACCTTATAATAGTAGTTTAAGATGTGGCCAATGCTTGGGTCATTGGGTGCCTATAGCACCAGGTGTGTCTTGCTTCTGGACGGGAAGCTCTGACTGACTAAGTCATGTTACACACCCACACAAATGAGGTGGCTTTAAAGTTGTCGTGAGTAGAAGTGATTATAAACAGGAAGGAGATGGTAAGGGAGGAAAGGTAGGAAAAGAGGATGGGATTAAGTCAGTTAGAGGAATGACGTACCCACTACCATTCCACCACTCTCACTTGTTTCCAATCATTTAACCATTTCATATCTAGAAAAAAACGGTTTCTAGGAAGGTTCTCAGTATGTAGCTCAATGTTACACTTCCCACAGACCCTGAAAATTACCTACAGGACTGAGGTGAGAATTCCTCTTTCTGTATAGGACAGTGGGCGGTTTCCAGTATTTCACTCATATTTCATACTGCAGCTTGGCTTCATGTTTTTTAAAGGGTTATGGTGATTTGAAAACAGTCTTACTAATACAAATAATTATCTTAGCGCCGTCCTAGTTCACGACTTTCAGATTCAGGCACCCCCAATGGTTTTGAGAAAGCTCACGCGCCTGAGTACCATCGTAAGATGCTGGTTGATGACTTCATTACTGTCTGTAACTTTGCATAGATGATATAAATTGTGTATGAAGGTGCCGTTGAAGTTCAAACGAAACGTTACAAAGCTCCTGAGTCAAAAATATAGCTTTTTAAGGTTTTAACAGTGTTATCCATGTTATGACCTTAATTTAACGAACATACCAATTTTGGAGGATGACTCCCGTTTTCCGAGAGTGAAGGGCGATTACCGTTCTGGTGCCCCTGCCAGCAGCTAAGACAGTTATCGGGTTGTTTTCTCCAAAATTTTAGACATTGCAACATTGCGTTGTTGTTTTTCTTGATAGCTGTTTGGTAAGCCTCGTTCTCGAGTTGTCAGTTTAATCCAGTTAATATTTGTCATCTTTCGTTCTAATCATTACGACAAAAAGGTCATCCTAAGCATAATCTAAAACTGTCGTACTTACAAACTGACTTCGGCAACCTTATAAGGCTCGTTCTATTAATCCCTCCTATCATTAGCCAGCAAGACACCTCCAGTCTAAAAATTACCATGTTTACCTAGCTTTGGTAGACGACCTGATCTAAGGATATTTTATTGGATACGAAAAGCAAACTCTAATCGTGACCGATATGTTTAGTTCTCTTTCGTAGGTGCGGCTTAACTAAAAGCGACGGCATTTACTATATGTAATTATACTGACCTATAACAATATATTATTTTTCCCTCCAAACTTTTAATTCTTCTCAATTTTGCACTTGTAAACTCAGGATGGTCGAATGCTCCACAAGACTGAACACAACGAACTTGATTCTGCGATGATTGGGGTAAAATAAGGTGCTCGAGTTACATGAAAGTAGAATGTTTTCCAGTTAATTGCTTGTCTGACATATTTTTAGAAAACGGTTTGATATCCTGCATATCAAATGAAAACTTATATAATTGAAAAAGTGGCGAAACATGAAGTTTAAAATGTACTGGTGGTCTCAGGAGGTCAGGGGATCTCATGTCACCGGGTCAAAAATAAAACAGGCGTGAAAATATAAAACTCGAAACTAAAGCTATGGGTTATTGCAATTCTAACAATGTATAAAATCCATATGCTGCCTTACTTTAACCCTGAGGTATCAATACAAGGACACTTGCAGTTCATGGTAACCTCAAAAGTTGTCTCAGGCCAGAACTCCGTAACCATATGACTTATTAAGTTAAGTCTTTCAAATATTGTTGTTGCAGGCCAGAACTCAGAGTAGTGATTTTGATGCAATC
The DNA here is from genome assembly GCA_034440635.1 of Lepas anatifera. Lineage (NCBI taxonomy): Eukaryota > Metazoa > Arthropoda > Thecostraca > Lepadidae > Lepas > Lepas anatifera. The sequence goes on along the minus strand of JAOTON010000972.1, from coordinate 682,421 downwards.
CGTGGAGGGTGTCATGCGATCTTACAATATGCATATTATAGCCTATGTCTCAGCCTAACCAAACGCCTGTTAAATTGTACACATCATTAATTGTTAAAAACATTAAGGATATGTTACTTCAAATTTGACAGGGGCCCCCGGACACCCCTAAGGGTTAAGGATCCACACCCCGCGTCGCCGACTTTTTGCCGCCGCCGCCGTGCCAAGACGAGTGACGCCGGAGCTGAGGCAAGGGCCTGAGGAGCAGCCTGTGGTGCTTTGTTCCGGAGGCTGGCAGCTCAGGCGGAGAGTTCGGTCTGCCTCGCTCCAACTCTCCGCTCGGGGAGCGACCACAGGTGCGCGTCGGCCGGTGAGGAATCGACTGTCAGCCGCCACTGGTCGATCGACAGAGGCGGCCGCAGCCGCCGGCTCACCGCCGCCGCCTCAGCCGGCCACGCGTGTACTTCGCGGCAGAACAAAAAACGGTCGACAGGTTGTAGGTAAGCTGCGGCCAGTTTCTGACTCCGAAATTAGTGATGGATCCACGGGTAAACGCCAAAGGTAAAGAAATTTAGTGCAGGAATACCGATTAGGGTCTGTTGCTCATCAGCTTTGGGGCACATCTTCGTTTCCAGGAAGGGCGATACTCCACGATTGCCCCTGAGAGCAGCGCGCCTCCGGCGTTCGTCGCCGCCTTTTCATGCCTGACGGGAGAAATCTAACCGTAAATGTCAGGGGGGTGGGAGATGTGCAACAATGCCTCTGTGTATGGGGGTGTGGGAGATGTGTAACAGTAGTACTGTATTGTGGGGGAGATATGTAACAAAACCACTGTGTCTGCGGTATTGTACCTGGGGGCGGGAGAAATGTAACAGTGCCACCGTGTCTGTAGGGACAGCAGATGTGTAACAGTAATACTGCGTCTGTGGGGGCGGGAGATGTGTAACAGTACCACTGCGTATGTGGGTGTGGGAGATATGTAACAAAACCACTGTGTCTGCGGTATTGTATGTGGGGACGGGAGACGTGTAACAGTGCCAATGTGTCTGTGGGGGGTGAGAGATGTGTAACAGTGTCAATCTGTCTGTGACGGCTGGAGATGTGTAGTAGTGCCACTGTGTCTGTGGGGGCGGGGATGTGTAACAGTACCACTGCGTATATGGGTGTGGGAGATATGTAACAAAACCACTGTGTCTGCGGTATTGTATGTGGGGACGGAAGACGTGTAACAGTGCCAATGTGTCTGTGGGGGTGAGAGATGTGTAACAGTGTCAATCTGTCTGTGACGGCTGGAGATGTGTAGTAGTGCCACTGTGTCTGTGGGGGCGGGGATGTGTAACAGTACCACTGCTTATGTGGGTGTGGGAGATATGTAACAAAACCACTGTGTCTGCGGTATTGTATGTGGGGACGGAAGACGTGTAACAGTGCCAATGTGTCTGTGGGGGTGAGAGATGTGTAACAGTGTCAATGTGTCTGTGACGGCGGGAGATGTGTAGTAGTGCCACTGTGTCTGTGGGGGCGGGAGATTTGTAACAGCGCCACTGTGTCAGCGGTACTGTCTGTGGGGGCGGGAGATGTGTAAATACCCAGTGGCGGATCCAAGGGGGGCAAAAAGACATTTGCCCCCCAAACGGAAAGGCTCGGGGCAAAACTATGTTTTTGCCCGCCCAAAGTGATCAACCTCTCCCCTGACTCCTTTTTAGTGTATAAACAAGAATTTGGTGCTTCAACTCTCGACTTCAAAACAGAACCAATTAAGTTCAGTGTAAATATTGGGCCTTCGACTGGAAAAAGTATCTCGAGCCCATATTTTTCTTCCCGTGACGTTTTTTTACTCTTCGCCTCAAATACCCAAAATTCTACCGGCAAGGGATATTGTAGCACAGCTTTTGCGGCGTGACGTTTTTTGTTTTGCTTTTCGACTTTTGAATTTGGTTTGCCCCTCCCAAACCCACCGGCTAGATCCGCCACTAAAACTACCACTGTGTCTCGGTACTTTCTGTGGGGGCGGGAGATGTGTAAGTGTCAGTGTATCAGCGGTACTGTCTGTGGGGGTGGGAGATTTGTAACAGTGCCACTGCGTCTGCGGGGGCAGGAACCGCCTGGTACGGTAATGCCACCGCCGCCGTACCAGCCTAGCGCGCTTGTCGACCAGGGTCCAATGGATTGCACCCCACCTTTGCTTTGACTGCGTGCCTACCAGTGTCGGATCTGGACCGGTGATTCTGCCTATTTTTTTGCAGGGGGACAACAAAAATCATAGAGATGTGGAGTTTTTTTTTGTTAACTCACTAGAAACCATACGCTGACCCAGGATTGCCGATGGGGAGGGCACCTTCCGGGGGCGCCATCTGGACCAGGGAGCCACTTTTGACCAGAAAAACCTATCAGTCGGGCGCAAAATCCGATCGGTGGGCGCCAATTTTCGCATCCGGGGGGGTGGGAAGCGACATTTCAGGGGGCGCCATCAACTTTCCATGACCATTTCAGGGGGCGCCGAAGATCGATATGGGGGAGGCACATGCCCCCTTTGCCCCCTGGATCCGCGTATGCTAGAAACCTGTATTTCCCCTGGGCTCACCTTCGGTGCCATTTACAGAAATAATCGTCTGCGAAAGTCTCATGTCGGAACGCAACTCATTCTGTGGTGGACGCGCTATCATCTTGCGTTAAAGAAAAATTTTCCGATGACGCTATCGATATCCTTATTAACCCTTGCCCCGTTGGGAATGTTTGAACCCTCGGGTTTTCCGGTCGCAGGAAAAAATGGCGACGCGAAGCGCCGCCGTACTTGGTACGCCTTGTCATTGATCAATTCTGCAAGTTTTCCCAAAATTTAAGGTCACGTCATCTTAGGTCAGGTCACCAGTGCAGGTCAAGTTACTTCACCTCTGAAAAAGTTCCAGGTATCATAAGTAAAAACAGAGTTAACTATCCAATTGAAACTCATATCACATAATAGGCCCACCGAATGCTACAAAATATGTTCCGGTGTTTTTATATCGTTGACCTAGGGTCAGATACAGATGACCTCTCCTTTGGAAATGCGTGGGGAAAACAGAAATTGGGCTGTATTTTTGTAGATACAGCTAAGAATACCTCCATATACACCAAATCATAGTCTCCTGAGCATCTTTCCAGGTCCATGCTGCAATGTTTTACCTATGACTTCTGAGAGGTCATCTGAACAACTTGAACAGGTTTTTTTAATTTGGGTCAAAAGCTTTGCAAGAAATGACGATAAATATTTTATTTTGGTACTACTACGCTCGGATTGTTATTCTGAGTCGGTCGATATGAAATTGACTATGTTAGATCAGAAAGTGACTTTGACCTGACCTCAGGTCAGGTCATTTTTACATTTTGACCTAGTATAGCCATATCATTTTGACCTAGTATAGCCATATCATATATCGTCCGATTTTCCGTAACGAGAGGAATTGAATGGTGCCTAAAAATGGATTCTAACACAACTCTGCCAGACGCTAGGGCCCAGAAACTCTTCTCTACTATGTCAGCGTCTCTGACCTGTCATGACCTCAATTTGAGAGCCAAAATGTAACTGATATAGTTTCGTCATGAATTTGTATGGGCTATCCACCAGCGTTCTTTTTCGCTATCTTGCATAGGTGCCGAGTTCGAGGGGTGTGTTCAAACACCCCCTTACCATGGCGAAGGTGGCTGGGAGGCCCACCTTCCGGGGGGGAAGGTGTTACGCAGTAACGACCTTCAGACAAATATGAAGCAAAAGAAGAGCCCACTGGAATCAAAATAAACTCTGTTGATGTTTATAGAGATATTGCTTGAATGTAGGTATGTATTGACATTCGCAGACCTTTTCATACACGCTGAACTGCTCCTGGGCCTTTGTCTCAACAGGGATGAAGATCCGTGCTGCGGTACACCGTCACATAAATGAACACGATACTACCTAAAGATACGATCAAGCCGGCGCCCAGCAAACAATTTGGCCTGGTGCCGGATCGAATAACGCGGGGTGCAGGCGAACATGGTAATGCCTGCATGCGCTGTTTTTATATGGTCGTCTTTTTGGAATATTCTGGATAGCACTGATACACCTTTCATGCAACCTTGGATGGGAGAGCGTTTAACGCCACTCAGGCGTGAAGGAATCCTCCTTGAAAGTACACACATTTGAATAAAGGCATCTTTAAACAAAGGCATGTATCAGTCCACCACTGGTCTGTGGGCAGAGGTGGCCGCGGCCGCCGGCTCACCGCCGCCTCAGCCAGGCACGCTTGTGTTTGCTTCGCCACAAAAAACGGCTGACGGATTGTGCGCCGCATCCAGTTACAGACTCTGGAAGTAGCGATGGGTCTACGGATAAACATCTCAGGCAAAGAAAATTGAGTGCAGGAATACCGATTAGTGACTGTTGCTAATAAACTTTGTCGCACATTTTCGTTTCCAGGAAGGGTGATGCTCCACAATTGTCCCCGAGCGCAGGCAGGCGTTTAGGATTCTTTGGGACCTTACCTCTATGACCTTGGTCCGCTTTTCGTATATTGCCGACTTTTTCCGCATAATAACGATAATTTTTCATAGTTCCCAGCACGGTCAATATTTTACTTTTATGACTTCGTTTGACCTTGAAGGAAGGTTAATGAAGTTGGCATAATACAGACAACCATAGCCTTGAAATACCTCTAAACGTCTCGTCGTTTTCGAGATCTCCGAGGGGCCTACCAGCCCCCTCTCCCTCCAGTGAGCGTGTGCCAGACCCCTCTCGAGTGTAGGTGTTAATGTACACAAGAAGAAAAAATAAGCAAAAACTGATCAAAGCAAAACCTCAGATAGATGGTTCCCTACATGTTGTATTTATTGGCTAAAACAGTACGCAATGGCATATCTTACGGAATCTAAAGGCCATCGACCCCAGTGCACCGAAACCACGAACTGAAATCAGCACCCAGTTCGTGCCAGATTGCTGTTCCTTGATCAAGCGTAGCGAGGAAGACGGCTTAGATATCGTGTAAGACTTCGGGAATAATCCCATACCTCCATGGCCTGACACGACTCAGACTTCAAATGTAGCAGGATGTGTGAAGGCGAAGCTGATGTATGTACATACATGCATGATTCGGGCGTTAAAGCACACGGATGGTTAAGTCCCAAATCCCCTCATTGGGCCAGACGGTTGGTGGGTGCTGCTCAGCGGGTACAGGGCCCGTCGGTACTGCTCAGCAGGTGCAGGGCTCACCGGGTGCTGCTCAGCGGGTACAGGGCTCACCGGGTGCTGCTCAGCGGGTACAGGGCTCACCGGGTACTGCTCAGCGGGTGCAGGGCCCGTCGGGTACTGCTCAGCGGGTATAGGGGCCCGCGCCGTGGCCGAAGGGGCTGGATTCCCCGCTCAGCGGGTGAAGGGGCCGCGCCGTGGCCGAAGGGGCTGGGATCCCCGCTCAGCGGGTGAAGGGGCCGCGCCGTGGCCGAAGGGGCTGGGTTCCCTGCTCAGCGGGTGAAGGGGCCGCGCCGCGGCCGAAGGGGCTGGGTTCCCTGCTCAGCGGGTGAAGGGGCCGCGCCGCCGAAGGGGCTGGGTTCCCCGCTCAGCGGGTGAAGGGCCGCGCCGCGGCCGAAGGTGCTGGGTTCCCTGCTCAGCGGGTGAAGGGGCCGCGCCGCGGCCGAAGGGGCTGGGTTCCCTGCTCAGCGGGTGAAGGGGCCGCGCCGCGGCCGGCGCTCCTGGATTCTGCTCTTACAACACCATTTGACTGGAAAATGTGCATTATGGAACAGATCTAACAGCAAAGTGAGCTTTTTTGGCATGATCTATCAAGTGGTTCTCTCCGTTCATTGCTTCATTGCCAACCCGGTAGCTCAGTTGGTGGAGCGATGGGCTCCGGTCCGTTGCTCAGGAACGTGCAGTAGACGTGCATGTGCAGGTTTGGGATCGATTCCCCTGAGACGACCCGGCGCTCAGTATTTATCCAGCGTTGGTCACCTGGAAACTGACTGGTGAGACATGAGCTGAGGTCTGACCTGACCTCAGGCGAGACCTGACCGGAGGTTATCCCTGTGCTTTGCGGGACGTTAAACGTTGGCTTTTAAACTGAGCCTTCATTGTGGGAGTTGTTCCTTCGGATGGTGGGGTCCGATCTCTTGGGGACAAATCCCTTGATGACTTTAGTGAGGCTCCGAATCAAAAAACCGAAATTGCAACAACTTGGACAAAACGTATTTAAAAAAGCGCCACGTTCTTGAAATGACTGTGCTTTGCTACTAAGTGGCATATATAATAATCACAGTTAAAATGTGATGCATGCCGGGATACGTAGCAGGGGCATAGGGCCTCCATCGTGAGCTACAGGTAACGGGTTCAAGACCTGGCGGGTTTTCTGACAAAAGAACCTAAATTCCGAACCCCCCCAACGAATGGAGTTACCCATGCTGGAAAACCTTGGCAGTTATTGCGTCGTTAATCCCCAACAAATATTACTGTGTGGAATATTACAGAACTGTAGGGCTGTACTCCCCTGATGTGGAAAAACTGCCGATATCATTTTATTTTAAAAGCATATTTCTCTACTCTCTTCCGCTCGCTCCCATTTCTACTCTATCCTCCTGCGGTCTCTCTCTCTCTCTCACTCTCACAGTTATCACTCTCACTCTCACTCTCACTCTCACTCTCACTCTCACTCTCACTCTCACTCTCACTCTCACTCTCACTCTCACTCTCACTCTCACTCTCACTCTCACTCTCCCTCTCCCTCTCCTCCCTCTCCCTCTCCCTCTCCCTCTCCCTCTCCCTCTCCCTCTCCCTCTCCCTCTCCTCTCCCTCTCCCTCTCCCTCTCTCTCTCTCTCTCTCTCTCTCTCTCTCTCTCTCTCTCTCTCTGAGCGTTCACCGGTATTAGATAAGCTCTGAGAAATGATGACGTGACTAAGCCATCGGGAGCTGCCACCTCACCAGCTGCCCCAGAGCTGGCCAGCTGTCCTTGCACGGTACATTCGCCAGCTAACCAGATATCTCCTTGAAAGCTGCCGTAACTTGCTATGTTTTCCCAGCTGGCCAGCTCTAGAGCATGACTTTTTCCCGGCCGGAAGCCGTTGCTTCCACAGGCGAGTCAGCGGATCTGATTTAGCAGACGACCCACCCGATCAATCGGCAGCTTCACCAGCTGATCCAATACCGTCGCATGGGCTGCATCCAGCTGCCGGTCATCTGTTGCGTCACTAGCTGACGGCACAGCTGCTGGCCGCGCCTCTGCACAGTAGCAGGCAGCTTCCCGACCAGCGCACACCGCCCAGTCGTTGGGCGTGGGATAAGTCCGTCTGTCGCGTCGGTCCGTCGGTCCAATCTGCCTAGCTGGCATTAAGTCGGTCCATCCTGCCTGTCTGGCATCAGGTCGGTCTGTCCTGCCTGGCTGGCATTCGGTCGGTCCGTCGGTCCGTCCCCCCTGGATGGCATTAGGTCGGTCCTTCCCCTGGATGGCATTAGGTCGGTCCGTCCGACCGCGCCGCGCGGCGTCGAATAATCTCCGCGTGGGACGGCGGTGCGCCCTCTGATCGATCTGACGATGACCACAAACACGATAGCGTGCAGTACCACGACCGGGCGGCGCCAACCGTGCCCTGATTCGTCCCAAAATCCCATCATTTCTGTCGTCATTCACGCCCCGTTATCGAATTGCCTGTATTTAGCGTCTCCATACGTATTACCTACAGGGCCGGTCCCAGCCTTGGGCATTGGGGGGGGGGTGGCAAGTTGTCCTGACCTCATTACCCTCCAGAGCACCGACGCTTCCTGGTGGTGGTGGTAAGGGCGCACACATAATGGATAGCAGCGTCTTCAAAACCGTTGTCATGGGCAGCGAATTTTCGCCATTGATCTATTGTCGTCCTTAGGATATAATCCTGGAAACAAAAAGTATTCCACCAGATACGTGAAGGGCCATTTTTAAGGATTTCACCCTCCAGAAGAAAATGTATTATCACCTTTGTAATCAATGTAACCTTTTGCTTACAGATAGTCTGTCAAAGACGAAGTAGAAAACTTGATGGAAAACATCCTCCGCCTCTGTGCCTTCCTGGGCACACTTTACTTGTAAATGGGGATTCCTGAACCTTGAAATGTTCCGTAATAACAGCAGAAAGGCCGTTAGTTTGCATCTATGTCAATGCTTTTTAAAATAAATTTTAAGTTCCCCTACCCATAATTAGGTAGGCAGGAGTGCCCTTCCCTTTCCCGTGTGCCCAATTGCAGGTTGGCCTGTTGCCGAAAAAGAAACTAGGAATCGTTAGATGGTTGGCTAAATAATTTTCTGGGTCAATGAGGTCTGAAAGTGGTCATCTTGATGAAAATTTTCCTGAAAGAAAAAGGTTCGAAAACATTGGGGAAACATTATGGTCTTAACTAACTTCGATTACTCGGAAGCATTTCATAAAGATACTTAAAAACTTGTTTGATGACCACTTCCTAGAACGGAAAGAGCAATACCTTTTTAAGACTGGATGTCTGTTAAAAAATAATGGCACCTTCAATCACGCTTACAACTTGCCTAAATGCATATCCGAGCTTATTTTGGAAATCATTTACTGTCCCGGAGGATGAACTTCTGTCACATTGAAGTCTTGATTATTCTAAAGATGGAGACGCCCGAATCAGGAAGATCATATTGAACCCAAGGATCGAACCATGCAAGGCTTTATTGAGAACCATACATACTTTATTGAGAAGCAGTGGCTCTAGATGGATTCTGGCATCCACATATTGGCTTTAAGCCTGTTTTAGGATGCCTACAAATGTTGTTTTGTCATGTTCATGACCAAATAAAAATTAAACTCTTCGAAAAATCGCACAATTTCAAATACAGACTAATCATATTTTCCAAAACATATAATACTGAGCCATCTTTAGACTGTGACAGTGTCATTCTGATTACTAAAAAAGCTACGTTTTTCGAGCTAGCACTGGGTGACGAAAGGATTTGTAAAATTTCGTATCTTTGGATACCTTTCGCAGTATCTTGTCCACTGTTTAAACGCAACATAGAAGTTTGAAAACAGACGATACCGAGCTAAAAACACAGCGCAGGCAGAGAAAACATTTACACATATTTGAAAAACAATAATTTAAACGTGTGCTCTACCGCAGGAAAAACTCACAATTTTTAAACCTAACAACACATTATTATCAATGATAATCTTTCAGAAGTTGAATAAATTGAGTCAATTTGTTTAATCCTGATTGAGACAGACGCATTCCTGTGAGGCACTCAAATGGACATGGGGTTCTTGAAAGGAAGACGGATGCTTAAGCTTCTTCAGCACTTTTTAATTTAATGTATGAGTTCGTGGATAAGCTTTTTTCCTTTCTTTGTTCGGGTGGTATGCAACTAAGAAAGGTTCTGCCATTCTTACTAAAATAGGCATTTGTAGTTCCAAAGAAACATTATCAAGAACCACTCGCTGAGTAATGGGAGGGATTGGAATTTTTTGTCTGTGACCGAGAGTTGGCTATCGATCAGGTAATTTCGATACTTTATCTCGCGCACTGGAGGGGGCCTCGGAGGCCCTCCACCCGTTTTTCAAGGTCGCCGGAGAACCGCTCGTAGCCGAAACACGATACTTTGCCACATTAAACAGAATTTAATAGCGCGTCGATTGGTGAAGATTTTTTTAAAATCGGTCGAAACTTTTTTGACTTATAGGCTTTTAAAGTCAGACCTGCATTTTGAGATCGCCGTAATCGCGCGGTCGGACCAGTTCGCTTGCATTGGAGACCGAGTGGTGAAGTCATAACACCATATAACCGGGATTATATGTCAAGATCACCTCACATGAAGGTCAAGGTCAAAGGCCACAGGTCAAGGTCATCTCTGCACTTTCAAGGCCACTGACCACAGTGCTTCCGGTCAAATGACGTTACCCGGTCTGACGTACATTATGCTATGACGTCATCGATAATGTACCCCAATACCAAGGTCAAGGCCAAAGGGCAAGGTCAAAGGTCATTTGCAAAGGTCAATCCTCATTTACCGCCAAACAGTGGCTATAGTGTTAGCCAAAGTGTACATTATAAGTAGTATACTATATTATGACCTTACAGGTCAATGACCTTGAATGACCTTGACCCCAAAATTGAAGGGAAGGCTCTTTGAGTCCTTCTCTATATGACCCTGGTCCGCCTTTAGCTTATTCCCGCCATTTTCCTGCATAATCACGGCGTTTGCCGGTCGGTCCCCAGCATGGCCAAGTTTTGACATTTATGACCTCATTTGAGCTTGAAGATATTGACCTAGGTCAATAAAAATTGGTCATGATGTAGATCACTATAACCCCCACCCACCTGTCAAATTTCCTTTTTCTATGCCTCTTAGTTTCCGAGATCTTAGGGGGCCTACCAGGCCCCTCTCCAGTGCGCGTTAGTGCCAGACCCCCTCCAGTGCGGGTGTTAACATGGCTCCCTCGCGTTATATGAATGCTTAGATTGTACATACATGGAATGTGGCCAGAGTGATTCCAAAAAATACAATAATACTCGGTCAGATTTGTAATTTGCTAACATTAGTACTGCGACATATTTTGATACTCGCACTATGTCAAAGTACTGAAATTACCTGACCTTTGGCTGGATCGAAGTGACAAGTTCTGGTCTCCCACATTTCTCAGAGTGATTATTTACGAGCTTAGAAACGGAAAGACTCCGCTTCAACAGGCACCGGTATAGAGGTTGGGGGGTGGGGGAAGGCTAGTCGCCAAACATGAGAGGATAGTCACCCATTATTGCACGAAACGTCAACTTCCACTGTATTCTTATGAGAACACACTTTGACCTCTAATGACCTCAAATGTGATGACATGATGTGTGGGTCAGTGGTAGAGCACGTATGTCCCTTGTGAGCCACAGGTCCCCGCTTCATGTCCCGGCAGAACCTCTGAATGAGTTGTGATCCCCAAAATCCCCTCTCAACAGGGTGAGAGTTGGCGACGCTCAAGATACCTTGACTTAAAGGTACGTTCAAGAGGGATTCCTCCACGCCCGAGTGACGTCACACGGGCGTGGAGGTATTCCTTCACCTTTGAGCCGTGTGTCAAACTGCCGCTAATGGCACTGCCCGCTTACGAATTTGTGAGAATACACGGTAATCAAGTTTATCCCAAATACAATAAAGACGCATTTTGTCTTCGATTCTGGGCCTCTTTATGCAAACATTTGGATATTTAATGATTTAATTTTCCCATGTTATATGCTACGAGGTGTGACGTCACATCCGGTGATCTGCGCTTGCTGTTGGAGGGGGCTGGGCGACGCTGACCCTGGCAGAACTGCTCTTTGGTGTGTTGTTAGAACACTGCGTGTCTGCGCGTGTTGTAAGAACAGCAGCTTTGGAGTGTCGTTAAGCCCCAACAACCATTAACGACCTCTTAGTGAGCGCACCAATCAACTCCGTACCTTATCAGTAGAGATCAAGAGGGGCTATCTACCTCTGTACCGGCGGGTGTTCAGCCACGCCAGCATCCACTATCTTAGAGGTTGACAGCTAGTTAGTTCAACACTCTTTATAAGACGTTCTGTGCATAGCACCTTTGCCCGCCTCTAAAGAAGTGACGGGGAGAATTTATCATTTTTGGGTGAGGGTGAGTTACGTTAGCTTAGCAAAGCAATGGGGGTTATTTCAAGGAATGGGTGGCAAGATATTTTTTAGCTTGCAAATGAATGATTGTGGCAATGGCAAAAAGCCAAGCCAAGTGAGTTCATTTATAGTTTCGACTCGCAGAGTGCAAGAGGACGACTGTTACCGCCAAAGTTGAAAACCTTGAACTTAGAATTTGGAATTTAGAGTTTTGTGTGTAAGCTACCGAGTGTCCGCTTTGTCTGCGTTACTCGAATTCCTCCGTTAAAGCAATGATTTTTGGTACTTTAGAAACTGCGCTGAGCACCTGGCCAGGGTGACGCGGATTTGCCCTGCGACCCGGAGGTGAGGTTACAGCTCCCTCTCCGGCTGGGCAGCCGCCGCACAGTGGACAATAGAAGTGTGAGAGGACAGAGAGATTGTTAGTAAGAGTTATGAGAGTGGTTAGTTAACAGCCGCAGTGAAAGGTATCACTACGGCTAAGAGATGGACCCTACTTTAGCCTACGTTGGTCGCAATTTTAGCCCTAAACTATCCTAGCATTAACCTATTACAATCTATACTAACCTAGTTTTAGGCACCTATTGAAGTTTTGCAGGGTCTCATCTACGGTATTAATGTTTGTTTTAGAGACCGGCTTGCTAATTTGGTGGAGGTATAGTATGTATGTACCTCCCATCATAGACATTTGAGTGATACTTTGAGATAAAGTTCTCTAACTTAGAATCCGTTAAAAATGTAAAGAGCTTTTCAAGTAGCTCAGGGTGGTCATTACAGAGCAGAGCATGCATGGTTTGCATGGGTTGCCCATGGGCATTGTGCTGGGGGCCACTGATTAGTATAAGGTAAGGGTCCCCATGGTGTCGCAGTAACCACTGCACAGGTACCTGCGCGGCAATAGGCATTTTATTTTGTGTGTCCGTTTCAAAGTCTGGTCAGAATAACCTCGCGCCGACGACTATTTTGGCTTGAATTGGGTCAGTAGCCGATGTTAAGCTTTATATAGAATAAATGGGCGCTGTGGTTAACTGTCTAGTCGTTTTGAACTTACTTCCGGATATGGTTCTGGAGGAGAGCTTTGCTGTCCTCTCCAGACCACGTCAGAGGTGCCATCTCTCCCAGTTCTAGAGACTTTTTTTGCCTTCTCAGCAGCCTTTTCATTCCCTTGAATTTTGCAGTGGCTCGGGATCCAAAGAAAAGAGATATCTGGGATATCATTGATACCCTTCTGAATATCCACTATTACGTGATGACTGGGGTTGACTATGTTACAGAAAGCTTGCAAGACAGATTTATAATCTGAGCAGATGACGTCTGAGTTTATATTTTGTGTTCAGATTAGGGTTAGTGTATCTAGGATGGCAACGGCCTCGGCTGTAAAGATAGAACAGTTGTCCGGAAGTCTCTTCTGGAGGCAAGTATTTTGCCCCCAGATGACGAGGTCTACTTTTTCGCCTATTTTAGAGTCGTCTGAAACGATGAAGGTTTTGTCAGCGTTATTCGACCGGAACTCTAGCAATTTCTGGGAGACCTCCTCTGTGAAGTCTGCTTTACGGAAAGTGAAAAGAAATTCAACTTTGGGCTCTTTGCGAGTCCAGAAGCGGGAGAGTGGGGGTTTACCTATTGTTTCTGGGATTGCAAGATTTAGACTTTCCTGGGTTTTGGCTGCTCTGTGTTTAAACGGAGGCCATTTCTGTAGGGTGACTTTAATTGCTCGTCTGGGATGGAAGAAACATTGTTTTGCCGGGTGGTTATCGGTTGATTAAACCTTAATATAGTAAGAAATAAGCTGGGAGTGGAGTCTTGTTTCCAGTGGGCACAGCCCGCTGTCCACTTAAAGACTGGTGATGGGGGGATTCTCTGAGCGCGCCTGTGACTGCCCGGATATCTGCGTTTTGGATGATTGGTTAGTTTATTGGTATTGTTTGTTGAGGAAAAAACGAACGAGTTATATTCGAGAATGGGCCGTATCAGGGACTTGTAGAGCATGAATAGGGTCTTTCGATCCCCGCCGTGCTCTGTTCCGCTGAGCATGCGGCAGATGTTGACTCGCTTTTGACAGCTAGAAACGACTTTGGTAATATGCTCATTAAAACTCAGTCGGGAATCAAGGGTGACGCCTAAGCATTTGAAGCTATTGGTGCATTCAGTAGGTTTACCAGAGATTTGGAGCCGAGGGGAGTCGTGTCTGTAATGCGCCCTGACAAACACTACGACTGATGATTTTTCCGACGAGTGATAGACCCATTGAACTACACTAAGTTGCAATGCTCCCTGACAGACTACAGCTGCCCTCAACGTCTCCAGCTGCACCGCAGTCAACTTCTAAGAAAGTGGGGTCGTCTTTGAAATGTAATCACGTGTTTGAAGACCCGCAAAGACGCTTTTCAACTTAAATACCCCAGAAATTGATCTTATTGATGCGGCTGACAGACCAGAGGTATATTTCTTTCAGGTTTCGCTGGAGGAAAGCGGCGGTGTACTTCTTCCGCGGTTTTCGGCACGCAACAGTCAAGGACAAATTATTTGCTCCATACTGGGTAGAAAACGGAATCCATCCAGTGTCACCAGGAACGCAAGTCCTGTCAGATGCTGTTGATGTCCACGCATTGTTTCAATACTTCGTTGTTTTGAAATGAAATTTTAGTGCTTCTGAAGAGGTCGTTTGCTGGTGTGTGCACGCTTTACATAATATCGACTTCAACTATAATTGGGCATTTGAATGTAGATAATTGATATGAATAACTGATGTCACAATGCAGGATACTGGCACTGGCGGGATACTGGCAATGGCGGGGTACTGGCACTGGCGGGATAGTGGCACTGGTGGGATACTGACACTGGCAGGATACTGGCAATGGCGGGGTACTGGCACTGGTGGGATAGTGGCACTGTCGGGATACTGGCAATGGCGGGGTACTGGCACTGGTGGGATAGTGGCACTGTCAGGATACTGGCAATGGCGGGGTACTGGCACTGGTGGGATATTGGTACTGGTGGGATAGTGACACTGGTGGGATACTGGTACTGGTGGGATAGTGGCACTGGTGGGATAGTGGTACTGGCGGGATACTGGCACTGGCGGGATACTGGCATTGGTGGGATACTGGTACTGGTGGGATATTGGCACTGGGGGATACTGGCACTGGCGGGATAGTGACACTGGCGGGATAGTGACACTGGCGGAGTAAGTCACCAGCGAGGGTGAGTTCCAAAGGCCCAACAAAGTGCTGCATGTGAGGGGATGATCCCAACAATTATCTACACTACCGTGCAGAGATCAGCGCTCCCTTACCGAAGCATCTTTTCAAATAGCAAAAAGAACTGTTGCATTCAAACCATGTGAGGTCTAGGATGTGTTCCGGGACGCTGAATTGTTTTCTGTCGCAGGGTGGCGGCATCGTAGCTTATTTGCTTGTTCCGGAGGAGGCGATTCAAACACACTGATATTAAAATACCATCAACACGCTCTTTGCTTTGTTTGTTATACACGCCTCAAGGCTTGTAAACTTTGAAGCTAAAATTTTATGTTCTATTTGACCCCACCCTTAACAAAACCAAGCTACAACATTCAGTGAACATAACCCTAATATTAGATGGCTCAGCTTTAACAGCATGTTTTACAATAGTATCCGTGCCCATGGGTGGAAAACAATTCACCAATTTCACGCTGATTCAATTCATGCAAAACACAAACAGAAACAATAATTCTCTTGGTTATATACTTTGTGCAATAACAATTTCCGGCGATTTTGCAGAATTCGGGCACTGCAACTTTGTACTGTCTTCAATTGCTTGCCTACATCTATAACCTTGCTGAAAAGTCAGGCAGAGATGTGCTCGAATTGGACCCGACAGTGTCATGTACAATTTCTGTAGCATTTGAATGAAGTGGAATTTCTAAAGTGATTCTGTTCTATTCTTCTATTTTTCTTTGGAACTCTACAAAGGAGTTTTATGGACAAAATAAGTACATAAATAAGGAAATACTATACTTCACCTTCTATCGCTTGGAGAAAATCTAGCCCTTTCATTCTAATTATGGCAACATTAGAGCAACACTTTTGGTTGCCCCCCCCAAAATAAAACGCAATCACAGGCAAAACCTAGACTCCCTTCATACTGGGCTTCCTTTAGACTGTATCCGAATGCAGTAAATCATCGAAGTTTCATATTCAACACTAATTATTTTACTCCCAAACTTATACCAAAATACCATCTCTAATCTCCATCTTATCATCTCTATCTACCATCTTATCATCTCTTTGCAGTTACCGAAACCTGCGGTCGGTAAATATGAAAGTACTCGTGAGCAGGGGAGGACAAAAGGTCAAACCTGTCATCAACATCATGACTGAAATGGCCAACACCGTCGCACCCAGAACATGATGACACAACACGACATACAAAGTTTAAAAAATCAGTCATAGATGTAGGGACGGATCCCGGATTTCAGGAATTCACGTGACGCGTCCCAAAACTTTACAAGGAGTGCAGATCAACCATGCAAAGGACAACCTGTCTTATTTTCTGATGGCCAGTGGGGCTTTTGTAAAAAAATGGTCCCGAGTTTTCCCATATTTCGGAAGAAACAAGAGTAATGGTACCCATTGCTGCGTACATTGTGATTTTTGGGAATGCTGAACACAGTTTCCCTCCACTGAAACTGTCCAAGACAACGCCTGTCGAAGGAACATCTTAACAAAAACTACTCGATGCTTTGCAGACTCCATGGGCGTAGGAGCAGGAGGTAGGAGGCCATGCCCACCCCCATGTTTAATATTCTAACAGTTAACCCTATGGCGCTGACTGAAAAAAAGATAACTTCACGATACACTTTGCCGATACACTTCTGGATACATTCACGATACACTTTACGATACACTTCTGGACGTTCCTACATTAGTAGTAGACTGGCCTGTCAAAAAGTGTTCACCTGGGCCAAACCGCCCTGTAAACCTACAATATAATCTAACAAAGGGAAAATAACAGCTTTTGAGGTAAACTTGTTGCACACTTTAAAGTGAATGTGGCACCTTTACATATAACGTGATTTTAACTGAGATAGCAAATTTGTAAAGCATGCCGGAAAACCCGGTACTCAATATATCATTTATCGTGAAACTCAATTTTTTTTGGAGAAAGGCTAAAAACCTACCCGAAATGTACCCCAAACCTACCCCAGCCAGGCGGCCACAGTTGTCAGCTGTTGGTGTGACGACAGCGCTGACGTCATGGTGAGTAATCAGCCAATTAAAGCCCTTGAGGCCGATTGAATATGGTACGAGTTGCCAGATCATGACGTCATCCACAGGCAGAGTTTGATTTTTCACCCTAGATGAGAATTTAACAAATCTAAATATTGAGCTCTTTTTTATTACATTTTTCAGAGAAACCATGGACGTTTTCATGATTTTCGGCTAAAAAATACCCCGAATTACACTAAATTCCTGGATTCGACCAATATGCCACATTCTCTTTAAAGGGAATGTGGCACCTTGGTCGAATCCTGAAATTTAGTGTAATTAGGCGTACTTTTAGTAAAAAATAATGAAACCACTCATGATTTCTCTGAAAATGTACAATAAGCTCAATGTTTGGTTTTTAAAAATACTCCTCTAGAAAAAGAAATAAATATCAGACTGTGGATGATGTCACGATCTGGCAACCACTATCATACTTGAAACGCTTCAAGGGCTTCGATTGGTTGATGCTCATCGTGACGTCAGCATATGTCGTCACACCAGTAGCTCACAACAATGGCCGCCGGCGACGGGGGCTGAGGGGGCCTGGTGTCAGGTAGGTTTTAGCTTTTTTCTACGGAAATATCGAGTTCCAAGACAAATGAAATATGGAGTACCGGGTTCTCCGACCTGCTTTACAACTTGGCTATCTCAGTTAAAATCACGTTGTGAAGGTGCTACATTCCCTTTAACATTCCTATACATGAAAAATGTCTTCTTCATTATACAGATACCTCTCCATAGAAATAACCAATCAAAACCCAAACCGGACACCAACCGCAAAAAAGCATCTACCACCACTTAACACCACGCCCTCTTCCACCCCACAGCAATAGAGACATTGTACTCGTCTCGCCCTTCTCTTATTTACTCGGATATCAACCCGTAGTACTCAACAAGGCCTTTCAACAAATACCGCAGACGCTGCAATAGAGTGGCGCATCACTCTGTTCCACTCCGTTGGCGAGTTACTCTGTTGCACTCCGTTGGCGAGTTACTCTGTTGCCCTCTGTTGGCGAGTTACTCTGTTGCACTCCGTTGGTGAGTTACTCTGTTCCACTCCATTGGTGAATCACTCTGTTGCTCTGTTGAATTTTGTGCCACATCAAAATGTGGCACAAAATTTAACCTTGAAGGGTTGAACGGAGAAAAATTGTGGGCGCATGTCATATGTGATTATTCTTAGGCGGGTGCAATTTACGGTTTTACTGAAGTTTATATTTTGTTTTTGGAGAACATATTTCATCCGGGGCGGGGATGAGTGATTCAGTGGATAGCATTAAAGTCTCCTGATCCACAGGGCCCGGGTTCAAGTCCCGGCAGAGCCTCTGAAATAATAATAATTTTCGAGGTTGAGATCTTATGCTTGAGCTAGGGCGAGGCGCCGAATACTGCCTCTGGGTGGGCTCGAACCCACGAAACCCTGCACAGATAGAATGTCAGGCCGAGTCGAGTCCGTACGGTAACCGACTGCGCCACCCAAACCCTAGCCTATGAATAGGTTGACCTGATCTCCCAAACACCTCTCAACAGGGTGGGAGCTGGTAACGCCGCATAACCTTAGCAGCCGGTGCCTTGTTAAACCCCAACAAATTTATTTTCATCGGGGGCATATGTCAGTTTTCTGTCATCGGCTTCAAGCCCAGGCAATTTTCACTTTAAGCTAGTTTCACGGCATGCATAATGCATATGCTGCCTGCTTAATTTCTACACTTTGCATTCTGCCGAGAAGCTTAAGCTAAATTACATCTCAGCCGCAACTTACAGTATGGATCTGCTCTTGTCTTCCCCCTTAACACGCGCCCCGCTGGGGTCCGTGGCATGACGCGCCCCGCTGGGGGGGCGTATTTCGCCCGCCCACCGTATCTCATTTCCCAGGAAAGTTTTTCCAGGGATGGTGTTCGAAAGATTTTGACAAGACCAAGAGAAATTATATGAAGTATTTTTATGCCAGGTCAATATTGAAGTCAGCATAGTCAAAGGAGGATCCACAGGCTTACAGAAAAGGCAGTGCACGTTTCCCCTTCTAAAGCTCTACTCAGTGGAGCTAGAGCAAATATTTACGCATCATTGGATTTCTCTCATCGTGGCAAATCGCAGTATGTATAATATGACCTTGCTATGTCAAATGGCGAAATTCCCTGACATCGAGCTAGGTCAGGGTCGCAGGGTGACCTGGTATGTTCATGTTGCATATATGCAACATGACCGATTGATCGATTGATTGATCGATTGATTGGTGTCGATTGATATATCAATCGACTCCCCGTGACAATATAAGTACAATACAAGCAAAATGGAAGCTTTATCTTAATTCAGTGAGAGGTTATTGGCAAAACAATCACGGTATGTTCCTTTGACCTGACATGACCTTTGAGAGGTCAGGTGGTGAAACACTCAACCTAACACGCGCTCCGCTGAGGGTGGGGGCGAAATTCTCCCCCTCTTGGTTTTCCCCAGATAACGCAAAAACGAAGGTACGCAGAACAACAAATTTCACAGTACCTTATCCCTGATCAATTTTACGCTTCTGACCAAATTTTTCAGTTCAGGTCACGTCAGGTCAAGGAGTTATTCATGGTCAAGCGACCCGACCTCAAAACCTAAAATAACGAGTTATAAGCGGCGCCTAAGGAACATCAGCCAACCGATCAGTTTAAAACTTTCACAATATGATGAGGTCATTAGGGTCTACAAATCTGTTATCTCGGAAGAATTTGATATTGTTGACCTAAGGTGGGGTGAATGCTTTTGGTCACCCAATTATAAGTCTATGGTAAAAAATAGAAAGGGCTCTTTTTCAGTAAATAGATAAAGCTGAAAATCCTCAAACCACGTATTCTCTCCACGATCTTAACCATAAAGTTGAGTTTTTGACCTCTCAAAGGTCATTTCAGGCCACAGGAGCATACCGTGTTTTTTTTGCCAATAACTTCTCGCTGAATTTAGATAAAGCTCCTATTTTGCTTGCATTGTGCTTATATTGTCACGGGGAGTCGATTGATATGCAACATGACCATACCAGGTCACCCTGTGACCTTGACGAAGCTCGATGTCAGGGCAGTTCACCATTTGATCTAAGAAGATCATATTATACATCATTCGATTTGCCACGATGAAAGGAATCCAATGATGCATAAATATTTGCTATAGCTCCCCTGAGTAAAAATATAGAGGGGGAAACGTACACTGCCCTGCTGTAAGCCTATGGAACCTTCTTTGACCTATGCTGACCTCAATATGGACCTGACATAAGAATACTTCCTATAATTTCTCTTCGTCTCGTGAAGAACTTTCAAAAGCCGTCCTTAATTTTTCTCTTTAGCTTTCCTGGGAAATGAGATACGGAGGGGGCGAAATACGCCCCCCAAGGGGCGCGTCATGTCAGGGACCCCAGCGGTGCGCGTGATAATGTGCAAGATATTAGCAAGAATACACGTTTTGAAGACTTGCAGCTTTATCTATCTAGAATTTACTAAAAACAAGCTCTATTTTTCACCATAGGCTTAAAATGAGGTGACCAAAAAATTGGTCCCACCCTTAGGTCAACAATATCAAAATTCCGAGAGAGCAGGTTTGTAGAAACCCTAATGACCTCATCATATTGTGGAAGTTTCAAACTGATGGGTTGGCTGCTGTTCCTTAGCTGCCGCTTCAAACTCGTGATTTTAGGTTTTGAGGTCGGGTCGCTTGTCCTTGAATAGCTCCTTGACCTGACATGACCTGACCTAAAAATTTGGTCAGAGGCGTAAGATTGATCAGGGATAAGGTGGTCTAAGCTTCGTTGTTCTGCGTCTCTTCGTTTTTGCGCTATCTGGGGAAAACCAGTAGGGGGCGAATTTCACCCCCGGCGGGGTGCGTCTTAAATCACTGGGCCCCCGACAGATTTTTCAAGTAAACGAGCTGTACAATGTACAGTCTCTGGCATGGCAACCTATAATCGGTGATAAATGTAGAAGTAAACCCTTCCTTGAAGGGAATGTGACACCTTGGTGGAATTCCAGACTGCGGTGGTTTAAGGGGCAATCTAGGCTGAAAATGATGGATGTGATCTCGTTTTTGCTGTGAAATGGCTAATAAGCATTTCAATTCATGGGATTTTCCTCTGTTAGTAGAAACAAGTCCCCAAATTAGCGTGAGCTCATGAATCAGCGCATGAGTTGGCAATTTTTTGTACCAGACTGAACTAGTGTTATTTGCGCCAAAACTGAATACGAAAGCAAACAAAGCGTTTTTAGCTAAAAAAGGTTACCATTAAAGGGAATGCGGCACCTTCATAGTGGGGTTTGAGCTGAGGTAGCCATGTGACAGAGCATGCCGAGAAACCACTGGATCCAAATTTAATTTGCCCTGAACTTGACGCTTGCGGCGAAAAAAGGTAAGAAATTCACCGCCTAACGAACCCCTCCTGTTGCTAATTGGAGTCACTTGGAGGGCTTTCAAACAGGGATTAATGAGATTTGAACTGATATAGCCGTCTGTTTAAGGATACCAAGAAACCATGAATACGAAATTGTATTTCGATGTATTCGCAGATGTATTGTAAAAGGTAAAGTTCACCGACGCCTACCGACCCCTTCTTCCCCAGGTGTACCGGGGGACCACCGCGGTGGTCAGGCGGAATGTGTTAAAGAAGTGGCACCTTCACAACGTGATTTTAACTGAGATAGCCAACTTGTAAAGCAGGTCGGAAAACCCGGTACTCCATATTTCATTTGACTTGTAACTCGATATTTCCGTAGAAAAAGCTAAAATCTACCTGACACCAGCCCCCTCAGCCCCCGTCGCCGGCGGCCATTTTGAGCTACTGGTGTGACGACATATGCTGACGTCACGATGAGCATCAGCCAATCGAAGCCCTTGAAGCGTTTCAAGTATGGTAGTGGTTGCCAGATCGTGACATCATCCACAGTCTGATATTTATTTCTTTTTCTAGAGCAGTATTTTTTAAAAACCAAATATTGAGCTTATTGTACATTTTCAGAGAAATCATGAGTGGTTTCATTATTTTTTACTAAAAGTACGCCTAATTACACTAAATTCCAGGATTCGACCAAGGTGCCACATTCCCTTTAAACGCGGGATCGTGACTGTAATGCTCAGGTCCGCTGCACGGACAAGTACTTCTTGTGCAACGCCAGAGAGGTTCAATGTGAGCCAAAGTATTACCAGATGTTACGCCGATTTGACGTCATGCGCATTGGATACAGTTTTGTCTCTAAGGGAGGAAAATTGAATATGATTAGTTATTAGGCCATTTTGCAGCAGAAATAAGGCCTTATTGATTATTTCCGATAAATATTGTCCCTAAAACCACAGCAGTCTGGCATTGCACAACGAAGCCATATTTCCTTTTAGGATTTGTCTCGTAGATTGGGCATTCATTCACAGCATGAATACTCATGTTTTCCAAAGGCTTTTGAAAGAATAAACACGGCAAAATGAGTTCGTCGGAGTCAACATATCCAACGTAGCCACATTTCTAAGACCGAACCATAGATACCGAACTTACCTGCCTGGCAGAATATGTTCCTTCCTGCGCATTGCCTCATCCCACATCGCTATTGCAATGCGAAGATTATTCATAACATTTCGTCTTCATGCTAGTTTTTTGCCTTCAAATGACGTCCATGCGAGAAATTGTTGCTAATGCTACTGATTTTCACAACTAAAAACCTGGAGTAAGACAACCAAATAGTGTTTGGGGCTTATCGACGCACCAACTGCCAGGGTCATATGGCGTCACCAACTCTTTCCCTGTTGGAAGGGTTTCTCGGGAGCCAGCTTGCTCCTTGTTCAGGGAACGCCGCCGGGCCTTAACAACCATAAGCATGTGTTCTTTACAGGTATGGATCCAGGCGGTATGGTATTTCCGTTTCAAAAGCATGTGACTCACCTACCTTCTTTACAAAACAATCTGTTTTCTAATTTTGGGCCTGGAAAAAGGAGGCGAATCGTGAAAAACAGGTGCCCAACCACAAAGTACAGGGTGGCCAGAGCTGAATGAGTGCGATCTACGTTGGAGTGGGGCGTCTCAAGGCAGCAAAAATGGCCAATGTTGGAGAAGGGGCGCGTTGTCATGCAGAACAGGAAAGTAAAAGTTGCATGAGGGTGGTCTATGGTGCTGTGCAGAGCACTGGAGGTGTAATCATGCTTTAGAGGTCAGCCAAAGGTGAATTAAAGCAATCGCTATTGCAGTGGGGCGCCTGGGCCTGAAAAGGGGTGACCAAGGGTAAAATCGGGGCGCACAACCACAAAAAAGAGGGCGGCCGAAAATTTGATTAGAGCGGTCCACAATGAAGTGGCGCGTCCAATAGCATGCCAGGAACAGCTTACTCAATATCAGGGGGGGGGCTCACGGTGGAACAAACTAGCTTCAGACGGCTTATCATTTGCGTTTAGGTATAACATTTAGCACCCGTCACAATGGACCTCCGTGCCACCTTCGCCTCCGCAGAGGAGAGGGGAGAAGCGTTTCAAACACCCGTCGCTCTCAGCTCCTAAGCGGGATAGTAAGAAACGCGAAAGGTGCTAGGTGACGTATAATAAATAGCAAAGAAACTATATCGGTTACTTTTTGGCTCAGGTCAATATTGAGGTCGTGGCGGGTCAAAAAGTTGTAAAAGGTCAGATAATGGGTTTTGCCTCTAACATCGGACTGGGTTAAGTTTGTCGTCATTCACTTTTTCTCGTTACGGCTAAATTGGGAATGATGCATGATATGACCATACTAGGTCAAAGTATGAAACAAACTAATTGACTTAACGTCAGTTAGGGTCACCATCTGACCTAATATGGTACATGTACACATTGATCGACGCAAAATGATAGTCCAAAGGTAATGGTATTATATCAAAATGAAAGCTCTTTCATCATTTTCTGCAAAGTTATTGACCCAGTTTGAAAACCTGCTTAACCCTCGCCCCACCGGGGGCATCGATGGTCCCTCAGGTTTTCTTGAGAATAACAGAAAAACAACACGCCGCAGCACCATGGTTGAGAGGTCTTCCCCAAGCACCATCATTTTCCCAACATCCTTGACATTTTTTACACCGGGCCACACTATATCAGATAACCAGGCTAGGTCAAACAAAATCACTTCACTTCAACTTTGGAGCTCTACCATAGCTACATTTTAAGTAGATCGATTTCAAACTTTCTACACTTGACCACTTCAGAGTCTAAAAAATTTAATCTGGGATTTCTAGATTTGGTGACCTGAGGTCAGTTCACGAGGTGACCTCTCCCATAGAAAAATCATGGGGCAAAGCTCTCTTACGATGTAAAAGCCACAAAAATGATTGCAAATGTTCAGATTTCTTAGAAAAATATTCTTGGCCACGCCTTAACCGATTCCAGGGGCGATATTTTCTCTTTGACCTATCTGAGGTCACCACAGGTGACCAGGGGTCACAAACAGTATTTCGATGATAACTTTTGACCTAATCAAGCTAGAACACTAAATTAAACGTCATCCTGTATACCTCGTCTTTGGTTTTTTATATACAGCAAGGTCACTTTCTAGCCTTCTGTGTTCTTAGGTCATGTTAGGTCAAGCGGTGCTCTCTGGCGGTCAAACCACTGGCAGGAGGTAATTATATTCCATAGAAAGCCGTGGGATTTTCCTGTCAAATGTACTTTGCCGAACCTCCTAATGGCATGAGAGCTATACCAAGGTTTCTAGCACTGCCATATTTTAGTGGAAATACACTATCGGGACCCATTTTGCCCTCTGGAGGTCAAACTATTGACCTGAGCGCTTAAACATGTGAAGTAAAACTATATTGAATTCACACAAACTTCCCAATGCACTTTGCAGATTTGCGTTAACCTCCATATTTTCAGGGTTAGAAGGGGGGGTATTGATGACCCCGGTGGGGCGAAGGTGGCGCCGGAGACCCCCGGTGGAGCGCGGTTGAAGTAGTCCAAGGTAACCTCTCAGAGCCCCGGAGGCTGGCCTAAGGTACCACGGCCCAGAGAAAAGGAAGTTATTCTATGCTGCATCTACAGAAAAAGGCCATTTCCGTCAATTCCCGTTTTCCCCATGCATTTCTAATTGAGAGGTCCTCAATTGAAAATGCACCATGTACCTTACCCTCGGTCGTGGATAGGTATATAAAATTAAGTTACCACAAATTTTGGTACTCGGTCGGCCCATTGTGTGATATGAAAACCAGACCAACAGATTAAACATAATTTCGCTGGTGTTACTTGAAACATTTTTGGAGTTGAGTTCACTTGACCTGGCCCGTTGACATGACTTGAGTTGACCCAAACTTGAATTTTTTCGGAATTGAAATTTGCGGAGTTGATGAAGGATGAGATGTGCAGGTACGGCCCCGCTTCCCGCCGCCGTTTTCTGCTGCCACCTGAAAACTACTCGAGGGGCTGGGGATGTTAAAAAACCCCGCTCAACTCCAGAGGCAAGATTAACACGCGCATCTGAGTCATTTTCGCAATGACGGGGGTGGGTACCCCAAAGATCTCGAACACCACGCTAGATAGCAAAAAACGGTAAATGGCGCTGGATAGACCATCCAATTATCTATAGAAAATATTCGTACCATTTTTGTCAGGTCACATTTAAGATCACTAGAGGTCAAGGGCCACCATAGGGATAACATGTAGATAAAGATTTTCAGTAATTACATTTGAACTGGTAAAGATAGAACAAACCAATTTAGGGAATCCTCGCAGCAACCCGATTCGAATGATATATAATATGGCCTTCCTAGGTCAAATCGGGTCCAATATAGGATTTTACCTGACCTCAGATCAGGTCAAGGCCAAATTAGGTTAAAATGCATATCATTAGAACCGGAAGGATAAGGCAAGCCTAATTCCGTTAACATAAATGCTCTCTACCACCATTCATTACTAAGTTTTTTAGTTTTAAACCACTGTCCCCATGTATTTCAAATGGAGAGGTCATGGTTCGTACCTTACCTTAGGCCATCGATATAAAAAATATTGGAATATATTTGGTAGAAATCGGTGGGTCAAATATGTGATATGGGCTTCAATCGGATACGCTCACCCTGTTGTGACTTATTCTATCTTAACCCTCGGGGCGGTAGAGCCACCTTCGCCGGGGGGGCAAAAGACCCCACTATCTCAAAAACTAAGACAGCTAGAAAAACCAAAACGACAACGAAAGCCTTGAAAAATATCGAAAATACTCGGTCATTTTCTTGTCAGGTCAATATCAAGGTCGCCAGAGGTCAAAATAGGTCAAAACGCTAGTAGAGGTGTACTAAGAAAACCCATATATCTCAGGACTGTGATAGCTAGAAACATTTTTAACACCATTCGAAAGCTCTGAGATGCGCTCATTACAGTGCAATTCATTTCGTGTCAGGTCAAAGCCTAGGAGCTACAGGTCACTAAATATTGGGCATATTCTTGGGAATATCCATAGCCACCCAGCATAAGGGCATTTACTTTTCGCTAAGAGCCTCCAAACCAAACAAGATACAGCCATAGTTTATGCACCATTGCAATCCTCTCGTCAATACAAATCAAATGATATAGAGATTCAGCCAGGTCAAATTTAAGAATTGACCGACCCAGGTCAACGGCCTGACCCAACTTGACCTGGTATAGTCAGATGTATATCATTTGACTTCCAGTGACTATACAAACACTTTGGTGACAAAATAAAAGCTCTATCTTATTTTATTCAAAATTTATAGAAAAAACACCAAAAATGTTTATTTGACCTAAGGTGACCTTTTAAAGGTCACAAGTCAAAAATTGGCATCAGCTTCAGAAACGGGCTAAGAGCAAGTCGCAACCGATGTTTGAATTGATCCCATCCATACTTACTGAGAAAAGCTCATTTCGTGATTTTCCCCATGTATTGATAATGGGGAGGTCATGCCTGCACATGACCTTAGGTCACCAATAAAAAAAATCCCGGAACAAATGTTGTAGCTCCTGGTGGGCCCAATATGTGGTATGAGTTTCAACTTGATCGAACTTGATCGATTAACCCTTCTTTAGTTATGCGGTCCTAAGTATTCTTTGAGGTGAGGTCACTTCACCGGGCCTGGTGACCTGACCTTATATGCCCTTGAGCCAAAATTTTCAGCAAAGATGTAAAAATGATGAAGGAACAGCTAGAAAAGTTTGGCGGCGCTGCGCGCCGCCGTTTTTTGGTCGCTTCGGAAAAACCCGAGGGGTCTAAAAGACCCCCAACCCGGGCGAAGGTTAAACTTTTTGGGTAAGGTCACTTGACCTACACTGCTGACCTGACCTGACCTGAGATGACTGAACCATAAAATTTTGCCTAAAGTTGTAAGAATGATCAGAGAAAAGGTATATTAGGTACAGTGGCATTACGCGCCGCCGTATTTATTATATCTACAAAAAAACGAGGGGGCGGGTACCCCCGTCAATGAGCGTCTAATGCATTGGCGGACGCAGGGGGGGCCATTCCGGCCCTGGCCCCCCCAAGCGCTGGAGGGGGCCAAACTATCTTTTGCTCCCCCAAACGCCGGAAAATTTTTCGAAAAAAAGGTGTTTACACTAGGTTTGTAGGGCAAAACAACACCCGCACGGAAGGAGCTATACAGGCGTGAGCACAAGGTGTTTACACTAGGTCTGTAGAGCA
The DNA here is from genome assembly GCA_034440635.1 of Lepas anatifera. Lineage (NCBI taxonomy): Eukaryota > Metazoa > Arthropoda > Thecostraca > Lepadidae > Lepas > Lepas anatifera. Next base: position 654,995 of record JAOTON010000972.1, on the reverse strand, counting down.
AAAAATATTCGCTCCCACCCTCCCCCCCCGGAGGAGAGGCAGACTTGGGTTTGGCCCCTCCCAAAACTCGGGTCTGCGTCCGCCCCTGGTTTAATGTTCGAACCCAAGACGTACCCAATTTCGGGCGCCTTCAGTGCCTGAAATCGCCAGGGGGCCTCTGAGTCCTAAGGAGGAGGGGGGGGGGCGATCGCCTCCTTCGCTTCTCCCTTGGATTGTTATCTGCGTTCAAAACAAACATCGTTAGTTCAGACAGTGATATGTAGCTCTCTGTTCTGTGTTGTAATGGCTGTCGGTAATCTATGTCCTTGAGTTTGCTAATGGATTTCCGAAGCGGCCGGGGTGTAATCGGTCGCATTCAATGAACGCCTCAGTTATTGTGTGGCTGCGAAGATGTGCTGCTGTAAATTGAATGCCAGTCACCACGGAGGCTTTGCCGACAGCTGAGACGGCGCCCGATCGCTATTTCCCAGGGCAGGGAAGCTACGAAGTATGCATAATTCATGTATGGGCTGAATAGAGACAATGCCTTGCACCATGCATGCCATTTGAACAAAGGGAAATATCAAACGGCTCCTACTATCTAATGTGGCTGCAATACCAAGGACATTTTAGTAGGACAATTTATGCAGCACTATGCTAGATATCACTTCAAACTGTAGCAGGGCTTCCCAAAGCCACGGGAGCTGGGCAACGTTTTCTCGACAAACCTAGGAGAACTGGGGAAGGCCATCCCGACAAAGCAACGGGAACTGGGTAAAGCCTTCCCGACAAAGCCAGGGAAACTGGGAGGGCGTTCCCGACAAAGGCAGGGGAACTGGGCAAGGAAATGTAATCAATCCTCTGTATTTCCTGTCATTGACTGTACCTTTTTTCTTTTGCCTCTTCTGTCGCCGCTGATTTAAAGGGAATGTGGCACCTCGGTCGAACCCAAAAATTTAGTGTAATTACGGGAATTTTTAGGCGAAAATCATGCAAACGTCCATGATTTCTTTGAAATATACACAATGAGTTCAATATTTTGATTTTTTTAATGCTCCTCTTGGGAAATAAATAAATATCTGCCTATGGATGATGTCATGACCTGGCAACCCCTACCATATTCGATAGGCTTCAAGGGCATCGATTGGCTGATACTCACCGTGACGTCAGCATATGTCGTCACACCAACAGCTGACAACTGTGGGCTGCTGCTAAGGGTACATGTAGGGTAAATTTCAGGTAGTTTTTAGCTTTTCTCGACGGAAATTTTGAGTTTCAAGACAAATAATGTATAGAGTACCGGGTTTTACGGCATGCTTTACATCTTGGCTATCTCATTTAAAATCACGTTATAAAGGTGCCACATTGCCTTTAAGGAAATGTTCTCCGATTTTTGTTAGTACACCGCTTTGCTAGAGCTCTTGATGGTGTCGTTACATTGGGGTTAAGCCACCTACGCACCCATCCAGTGGCGGATCCAGACTCTCATTTCAATCAATCAATCAATCAATGTATTTCAGAACATCCTTACACTCGATACAAGGCTTTTCATGTTCCATCGTCAATTCAATGAAGGGGTCGTGGATAGTGTAAAAGTAACAGTGAAGTCAGCGATACAGGCAGTAAAAGCACAAGTACTCAAATGCAATCACACACGTAATATGATATAAAATACTGCGAGCTTACAGTTACAGGCCCAATAAACTTCTCAGTGAGTTTCGGAAACCTGACATTCTGGTATTGGTTCTTAGATCAGGTGGCAGGTCATTATATTGTGCAATGGCAGCATGGCATAATCTTCGCTTCCCTGCGTTGTTTCTAGCACGGGTGGGACGTAAAAGTCCCGCCTGTCGCGTACCGTAGCTATGGTCAGTAAAGGTAAACATTTCACCAAGCACACACGGCTCACCGGTAATCAACACGCTATGAACAATGCTCAACCGGTGGTAGGTAAGCAGCTGTGCGGGGTCAGGCAGTCGTAATCTGGCTACTTCCCGAGAAATGTGCTCAAACTTTCTCTTCCCAGTTAAGACGCGAGCACAGAAGTTGATCACTTTTTTAATTCGGTGGAGTTGAGTTGTTCCACAAGTCCCATAAATTGAAATACAGTACCTGATGTGAGATATGACGAGTGACTGTATTAATAGTTTCAGTACTGACTGTGGAATGATGTGCCGAATGTGCATGAGTCCAATGAGAATGCCAGTACATTTCCTAGTGATGCTATCAACATGCGATTCGAACGTCAGGTTCCGGTCCATATGCACGCCTAGGTTTTTAACTTCCCTTGTTTCTGTTACTACTGTGTTGCCCACCCGAATACTAATTTTTGGCAAATTTTGGAGCATTGCACGGGTTCCGAGTACGATGACCTGGGTTTTTGCTGGGTTGATTTTGAGGGCGTTTTGAGAAAACCAATCTAAAAGTACAGCTATGTCATGCTCAAGCAATGATACCATAGTATCAAGGTTCTTTTTGGGCCGGATATGATGAGCTGAACGTCGCCACAGAATTGAACCATGGTGGAATTCTTAATATACAAATTCATGTCGTTTGCGAAGATTGAAAACATGATACAGGATAAACTTCCGCCTTGGAAAACGCCCACCGAGTTTTGGAGTGATTTGGAGAGTTTCGGACTGCCATTCCCCTGTGTTGTTGCGCCACCGCTAAAACCGTTCGTAATTTTGACTTGTTGATAGTGATCACGGAGGTAATCCCTGAACCAGTGGTCGTCAACACCATACTGCTCAAATTTTTCCAGCAATTTCTCGTGACTAATTACATCGAAGCATTTTGAAAGATCCGTAAGAACTAGTATTGAAATATGCCCCTTATCCATGGCCTGGTACGCCTGGTCAGTAACTACTGTGAGCGCAGTTTCGGTGGAATGATTCTTCCGGTAGCCGTGTTGCGTGTGTGAAAGCAGATGGTTTTGGTGAAATACGTACTGAGTTGGTTGTGGACTATACGTTCGGTAATTTTGTCACTGCTGGTAGAATAGTGATAGGACGCCAGTTAGATGGTTTGGTTGTGTCTCCGCCTTTCAGTATTGGAACAACCATGCCGTGCTTCCACTGTCGTGGTACTAAACCGGTCACAAGACTAGAGTTAATGATATGAAGTAACACATTTTGAACGCCAAAGTAAAAACGCTGAAAAATCACAATATTAAGACCAGAAACATCGACAGAAGTAGAGGGTTTCATGGAACCTAAAGTAATGCACAAGTCGTCAGCTGAAATTGGTCCGATCTTCAAGCCACACGCAGGTACACGCGGGAGCCTAACTGGTAAGTTAGAGAGCGGCGGCGCAACACTAGCTGCGGTGCGAGGTCCAACATTTACAAAGAATTGATTAAGAGCGTCTGGTGTAACATTCGGTACAGAAGTGGTACTTTTCTTACTGCCGATAATCGGCCGAATGACCTGCCATGTCTTGCTCGGACCGGCCTCGTTCACACGCTGCAGCAGGTCATTGCGGCAGTCCCGACGTATAGCTGCCCGACACTGCCGATTGATGACCTTGTACTCGTGGCGGGCTGCCGGCCCGCCGCCAGGGCGGCGCGGCGCCTGCTGAGCAGCTCACGGGTCGGTCCAGTCACGTGCGGGGCAGCTGGTGGTGGCAAACGCACTCGCCGAACGGGTGCCACGGTGTCTAGCAGAGATGTAAAAATGCGAACAAAAGCGTCCCACTTAGCAGCAGGTCCATCGGCGGAGTAAACCTCCCGCCAGTCGTGATTGGCCAACTGGATGTTAAAAGCAGTCTGGTCGACCCGGTTCAGATTGCGTTTTTCGATGGTTGGTCGCTGTCGGTCACCACGGCCTCCACCGTTCCGCATGAGCATCCTGGTGTAGTCGTGGGTGCTGCCAAAGTGGCACTCAGTCACTCCGCTTCTGATGGTCAGTTCCGGCCGATTGGTGAGAATCACGTCAAGTAGTGACCCCGTTCTGTAAGTTGGGGTAGTCGTGTTGACAGGGTTCAATCCATATCCATGTATTAGTCGTCTCAGTCTGGTAGTGGGAGAGTTGGTACCAGCATTATCCTTGAGAAGACACGCGTTGAGGTCTCCTGCGATAACTACAGTCACGCCAGGATGGAGAGCCGAAAAGTGTTGGATCTGCTCCTCTAAGTCATCGAAGTCAGCGCAGCCTGCGGCACTAGGTCTGTTGGGTGGCGGTAAGCTGACGCGAATAATATGTTCTTGGCATTGGGGTTTCGAATTAAGCCCCAAATGATTTCCAGGTTCGAATCTTGACTCCTACATGTTGTTGGTGTCGGCAGTATTTCTACGTTAAGTGTATCCAAAGCCAGTATAGCCACTCCACCATGACCTTTGCAAGCTTACTGGTGCATGGGCGATCGCAACGGTGAATAGAGTAGCCATCGATATGTAGCAGGCGCGATGGTAGGGTAGGTGTCAGCCACGTCTCGCTAAGAGCAAGTAGATGAAAGCGGTGAACATCAAGTACGTCACACCTAAGTTCGGGCATCTTCGATTTGATAGATTGGATGTTCAGCTGTCCTATCAGAGCTCGCCAGTCCTGGCTCCCTAGGTCCAATCCATCTGAGCCCGCCTCTGTGACCTCTAACACGTGACCGCCTGCCTCGGTGGGTACGCCGGTTGCCGGTTTCTCCAGCCTCAGATGCGGCTCCTCCGCGCGGCAGCGAAGCCAGGTCAGATGACGTGGGTCTGACGTCACTGGTGACGCTGGATGGAGGGGCTCCGCTGATTGGCTGTTCTGCCTATGCCCTGAGGGCATTTTCAGGCGGACGGGCCAGGGTTGCGGTGCAGGGCACGCAAGTCGACAAAAACATGGACAACTAGGAAAACACGAGTTGGCGCAATATGTCACGATGAGGCATATCTGCAGTAGAGTTGACCAAATGACAAGACTCGTCAGTAGGTTGATCAGCAAATTGATTGCTGGTTGAGCCAGTAAGTACTTATCGATGGTGTCTGTTGGAGTGTTGAGAACTTCCGGCCTGTTCACATACTAACGAGTCTATAACACGAGGTACCACAATCACTCAAGTCGCACTATCATCCACCCAATCGTCGAATATCACAGTCGCTGTAGAGAAGAGAAAAAGAAGCACAACGCAGGTCAAGGCCACTGGGTGAGTTGGGTGAGGAGAGCACAGAGGCGCGTCCGGCCACTGGCGCCGCGACCGCTGCACAGGGGGGCTCAACCCTGCCCCACCTTTACCATGAACAGCCTCTTACGGTGTCATTACTATGGACACCAAACAAATTCTGGAGGGGAGGTGCTTGAACTCTCTAATCATCCATTGTATCCGCCACTGCACCCGCCCAGTACCACCAGACCCGCCCAGTACTGCCAGACCCGCCCAGTGTTGCCAGACCCACCCAGTACTGCCAGACCCACCCAGTACCGCCAGACCCGCCCAGTACTGCCAGACTCGCCCAGTACTGCCAGACCCGCCCAGTACTGCCAGACCCGCCCAGTGTTGCCAGACCCGCCCAGTGTTGCCAGACCCGCCCAGTACCACCAGACCCGCCCAGTGTTGCCAGACCCACCCAGTACTGCCAGACCCACCCAGTACCGCCAGACCCGCCCAGTACTGCCAGACTCGCCCAGTGTTGCCAAACCCGCCCAGTGTTGCCAGACCCGCCCAGTGTTGCCAGACCCACCCAGTGTTGCCAGACCCACCCAGTACCGCCAGACCCACCCAGTACTGCCAGACCCGCCCAGTACTGCCAGACCCGCCCAGTGTTGCCAGACCCGCCCAGTGTTGCCAGACCCGCCCAGTGTTGCCAAACCCGCCCAGTGTTGCCAGACCCGCCCAGTGTTGCCAGACCCGCCCGGTGTTGCCAAACCCGCCCAGTATTGCCAGACCCGCCCAGTGTTGCCAGACCCGCCCAGTGTTGCCAAACCCGCCCAGTGTTGCCACACCCACCCAGTGTTGCCAGACCCGCCCAGTGTTGCCAAACCCGCCCAGTACTGCCAGACCCGCCCAGTACTGCCAAACCCGCCCAGTGTTGCCAGACCCGCCCAGTGTTGCCAGACCCGCCCAGTGTTGCCAAACCCGCCCAGTGTTGCCACACCCACCCAGTGTTGCCAGACCCAACCAGTACTGCCAGACCCGCCCAGTGTTGCCAGACCCGCCCAGTGTTGCCAGACCCGCCAGTGTTGCCAGACCCGCCCAGTGTTGCCAGACCCGACCAGTACTGCCAGACCCGCCCAGTGTTGCCAGACCCGCCCAGTGTTGCCCGGCCCGAGTATAACCTCCTTCCAGCACAATACAATTGACGTCGCTTTCTCGACCAATACCCTCTCTCCGCGGCCTCGTCACTTTTCGGCCAACCCCGTCCCTCTCCTTGGAGAGTGGTCATTTATGATCAGCCTCTAACATTATTATGTGCACCTGACTCAACAGCATTGCTAATCAGATGAAACCACAACACCACTGAGGGGATCCCATTTCAATCAATGGAAAATGACATCAGAAGGGCAAATGGCTGATACAACCAGACTTGTTGAGTCGCGACTCAGAATCGGAGTCGACTCAGAGTCGACTCAAATTTTGCTCGAGTCAGAGTTGAGTCGACTCAACTTCATGTTTGGGTTGAATCAGAGTCGACTCAACTGGACAACCAGTTGAGTCGAGTCAGAATCGGAGTCAGCCTCAATGCAGTGAGTCAAGAGTTGAGTCGACTCAACACTATTTTCTTAACATAAGTGATCACATGACTGACATTTTAGAAATTTTCACATCTAATTTTGAAGGATTTCATATTGCTATTTGGTAATAACATGTAATTCATTATTCTCATATCCACACTAGACCCATGCCTGGATCAGTTGTTAGCAACACAAGTTATGTAAAATACCTATAGTTTAAAAAGCACACACATTTGATAGTTTTTTCCGTTTAATCCTAGCAATGGCATGCAGAATCATACAGAAAAATGTGTGATTAGGCACAAAATCTGACTTTTTCAACTTTGAAAATGCACACCATCCAAAATCCTAAATTCATTCTCATGCAAAAGGTAATTCACTCTTAGAAAAACCATATCTTTATTTTCTGTTTTCTTCCTTCCTTTCGCTAAAACACTAAAAAAAACATGTATCAGCATCAGAAAAAGGGTGCCAAAAAATCTTATTTTGCACATAAGCCTTGAAATGGGTCGAAACGGAAACTAAAAGCTTCAATTATCTGTTTATTTCAAAGCACTATCTTGATTTGTCGTGGTTTGAGAACACCCACTGGTAGATAATAAGAACTGCCTATTTACGCGAAAATGGATATCAGTCCTACCTCTGACGTAGCCTGAGTACTTTCAAACTGTGAAACTGAGCGGACGCCACTGTATCACGTACCTTACTAGTAAAGCACGTGAGGCATACCCAGACGGAGTGAGCGCGGGTAACACGATAGCTTTGACATGGTGCCTGGATTAGTGGTGTATGCTCTATACATTATGGAGCTTGAAGAACATATTTTCCCAAAATTTAGATATTGTTTTCCCAATATTTACATGTTGAACAAGCATAGGTGCAATCAGGTGATCGCTCCCAGTTTCATAAGACATGTTTTTTTCTAGTACTGCAATATTATCATTGAATAGTATTCCATGCTATTATCATGTCAGGAGGTGCGGACCCGACTAGCCTCTGCTTTAGACTAAGGACTCGTCCTAAAACTCAGCCAGCGCGAGTCTGATTGATACAGTCAGAGTCTCCGTTCACAGGTTTCCTCGGCCTTCGAATTCGCTGACAAATGGCGGCGAGGGTTCAGCAACCCGCCTCTCTTTTTGTGAGTGAATCCCTCAACGAGATTCACAAGCACTGCGAAAGCTATAATTTTTGTGAGGGCATCAAAGGTGCACTCCCGGCAGAGGCAGCAAAAAACAGGCATTGGTCACATGTCACTGGCATGGCTGTAGGGTAATCCATACACAAAGATAACCTATGGTTTCAAAAATATGACGTGGTCTTGTGTCAAATGTCTACGGCCGATTGCATACAGAGGAATTTACTGCTAATAAGAATGTTACTTTATTTAAAAAAATAAGGAGTCTGCAAAGAAAAGCTACTGAAATTGTCTAGCATTTTTGGCGTGCATCGCGCTGTTTCTTGTTTGAGATTGTATGCTTGGGAATATAACTACCTCTGTTAGTGTAAGTCAAATTTAAAGCAAAACATCGGGAGGACCGTACTATCCCCGTAGCCTTCGTACCAGGCTGTCGCCAGCTGACCTAGGTTGGGTAAATTTGGATTACCGGAGCGTCTCTTTTTTAATATTTTTGCGCTCCCTTTCCGGGAGCATTTTGTGTTAGTAGCTAGTATCATTCATACAACGCACTCACACTATGTACAAACGGAAGTTTCCATTTGCCGGCACCCTTACGGGACAGCGGCACCGCACTCGGCGGGCCACAGGCTGCTCCAGTCTCCCCAAGCCGCAGCGCCCGGCATAGGCCGAGCCCTCACATGAGGGCCGCGGGCGGGAGACCAGACCGGTGGATCACTTTAAAGGCCGATCAGGCCCGTGCACCCACAAACAGGGACGCCGGCTGGCACGGCGTTGATTCCACTGCTGCGGCGCGCACTCCCCAGTGTACCGCTATCTCCTGGGTAGGAGGCGGCCGCGGAAAAGGCTGCCATAGGTCAGCCTTGATCCAGGGCCTTCCACACAAGCGTGACGCCTTTGCCAGCTGCGCCACGGGGGTGGCCATTACCGGAGCGTCTCAGAGGAATTGTAGGCCAGCATTTTATCGAAAACTGTCAACACATGTGTTCCGGAGCAATGAGCCAAATTCCAACCAGCCACCAACGGTGTCACCGCAGCACAGAGGAGGCTACAAATGGCTTCCATTACCCAGTGGGTCTGCGAGGTCTCTCCATACGTATGGATGAAGTTTTACGCACGAGCAGCACGGCCCGGCGGGACTTTGCGCTACCGCGGTCACCTACGGAGACCGCGAACGAAATTTTCCAGTTGGGAACTGTTTAAATGTTTAAATGTGAAGTGTCACGTTGGTTCGTCTATGTTTCGTGTGTATGTGTCTACCTGTTGTGCTTACGAACCTACATGTTTAAAGATAATTTTGAGAAAGGCACCCTGAGTCCGCTAGGACTTTTGCGCCGATCTCGATGTAACCTTTTGAAAAACATTGTATATGAATAAATTATCGTATCGTATCGTATCGTATCGCCGTGCCAGTAGTAGGTTACATCTTGTATCACAAGTATGCATCACACCTTTGCGCGGTATTAACCATCCTGTGGCCTGAGCAATTCAATCACTGAATGTAAACGTAACGTAACGAAACGTAAGCGAGCTGGGTGAATGGCTAGTGAAGCCGGTGAAAAGGTAAGTAAGATTATGTAAGAGAAAATTAACCATCGCTCCATGGGGGGTGTCTGAACACTCCCCCTCGGATTTTCAAGCGGCACCAAAGAACAGCGGAGCAAAGCCCCGCTGTATTTTGCACTCCTTATCCTTAATGAATTCTGCAAGTTTCCGTAACATTCTAAGGTCGGATCATCTCTGGTCAGGTCACCAGTGCAGGTCAAGTGACCTCACCTCAAAAAAAGTTCAAGAATCATAAGTAAGAACAGGGTTAATATATCCAATTGAAGCTCATCATATAATGAGCCCACTGAGTGTTATAAAATACGTTCGCGGATTTTCCATATCGATGACCTAGAGGGTCAGATACGGATACTTCTCCATTGGAAATGCATGGGGAAAGCGGGATCTGTGAAAAAAATGGTTCCATTTGTGTAGATATAGCTTATAATATACTTTCCTTTTCTCCAAATTGTATTATTTTGGCTCCCTTCCAGGTTCATGTTGCAAGTTTGAACTTTTGACCTGTGAGAGGTCACATGGGGCTACTTAAGCAGGTTTTCAGACTTTGATCAATAACTTGAGGGAGCATGAGGGAGCATAGGGCGGCGAAGGAGCATGGAGCAGTGAGGGAGCATGGAGCGGCGAGGAGCATGGGGCAGCGAGGAGGGAGCGGCGAGGGAGCATGGGGCAGCGAGGGAGGGAGCGGCGAGGGAGCGTGGAGCGGCGAGGGAGCATGGCGCGGCGATGGAGCGTGGAGCAGCGAGGGAGCGTGGAGCAGTGAGGGAGCATGGAGCGGCGAGGGAGCAGCAGACACCCTCGGGACGCCGCCCAGGTGGCCATCGCTCCAAGGCGGCCAGGTCACGTCTCAAACTGATGGCTTCTGCCGGGGAGACGCGCAGTTTCCGATCAGCCGTGAGTGATGGGCCTGGCTCAGGCCATCTGGTTGGCAATGGTGCCGACGTACTTCAGCCTGCCACAGCTGCAAAGGTAACGCGTGAGCTCAGGTGAACTTTGCCTCTGCAGAAATCCAGTAACGAAAGCCATATGTTTGAATCACGTTGAAACGCTCATGAGAAGTCCTGGCCCTTTACATGGCAGTGCGTGGGCTCATTTCTTGGACACCACCTCCCCCCGTTATGATCTCGAGAAAGGTGATTCGGAAACAAAATAAAAAATACTGAAAGTACCTTACCATATTCCACTTGGAAGCCGGGTTAGAACCATAAATGTTGACTCACGACGTCACAGTGGGCCGAAATGGTTCAAAAATTTGACTTATTTAGACAAAAATATTATAAATCGGGAACCATTACACCTCAAACAAAGTCAAAGACATCAACGTGTTTGTCTTGACCCAAGGACTAAAAAATATGCAGCGTGACCTTTACCTAACCTTGACCTTAGTTCAGGGTCAAATAATGACCTATCAAGGTTATGTTGCAAATCATTGGAATTATTGTATCATGGTCGTTACTACGGTACCAGATTTATTGCTGTATCCTGCCTCCAGAAGTTATAGTCACAAACGCTTTCGAAAAGCGCGACCCTTCGTGATCTCTGGTCAAGGCTGGAGAGCTGTTCTCGATCCTGGGGGGGTCTGGATAGGTTAGCACTGGCACGACAATACAAGCCCTATACGAAATCTATCGCGAACCCAAAACCCAGGGGTCCTGACCCGCAACCACCCCCTCCCCCCTGCAGATTCCCATCCATGTCTCTGGTGACCTTTTTATTGACCTGATCTTACAATCAATGGCAGCATTATTATTTTTATGTTTGAGAGCTCCAAATTATTTTTTGAAAATTTGATCCAGCTCTTCTAGGACAGGAGCCGAGCTACACCCTGATTTTGTCAGCCTCATTTTAGAAAAACAAAATTACTTTACATGGGCTTAGCAACGACGTCATAACTCGTTGGCTTAATCTGACCTAACGCCAATCTTTGGTCATGGGTTGTGACATTGATCGCTCTAGAGGCTAATTTACCTCGAGGATAACCAACTAACTTACGTTGGTATAAAAAATGTTTGAACAAGTTCATCACCGCGTTCATAGTCGTGATTCGCTATGCATCATCAACCCTCAATCTCGCCGTTGTGAGTTAGCGTATTTTCTAGAGCCTTCTGTTCAATCCGAATCTGACTTTGCTGACGATAAGGACGTGGATGTTTCTGAGAACTCAGCGGACTTGTCATTAGTCGATTATTTTCGGGAAAAGCTTGTGCGCTGGAGCCTCTTCGACAATAACCCGCGCTGTTTTTGGCGTTGGGGTTTATCCAACTACCGGCCGGCGTCACGTCCAGGGCTGCTTAGAATTTGAGAGGAAACGCCGCTTCAATGTGGCAGCCGAATTGCTCCACCCCGGTCACGTACAAATAGGCCGTTTTTCAGCCCGCGGCAGCTACCGGTAATGCACCAGGGGTGGTGTTGGCGTCTGGACAAAGGTCGGCCCGAGCAACGATTCGGGTCAGGCCGTGTCCAACGTCGAGCGCAATTCCAAACGAAAAGCGGCAGCTGAAGAAGCTGTTAAGAGACTAGCGAAGGGAGAAGACACCGGAGCAAAACAGTCGTATGAACAACAGCATAAGTCGTCCGCAAGACCAGCATCGACTCCATCATCATCGGAATGAAGAACTAGCGAGAGGCAAGGCGCAGAGGTTCCCTCCTGCGAGAGAAGTCTCTGCGTCCATGACACTTCCGGAAACTAATCAACCAAAACGACACTTTCTTTGGGTTTACAACGAGCAAGCAGCATCTGGAAAAATTCCTTGCGCAGTTTCTGAATTGTGTGTATCGATTTGATTTACAAGATGGTGGTGACTTTGGCGACGGATATGACTACGCTTCTGTCCAACAAAACTTAGAGTGTTATCATTAATGTTAAGGGTTCATCTGTTGAATATTTTTCGTATCAGACCGTGGAAATGTTTAGGAATGACTTTGTTATGACTAGATAGTACCTATCATAGTATGAAAAGATTGAGCCGAGGCCAGTCATGGTGTTGGCCGACTTTGAGCCGGATAGGGCAAAGCTGTCTTCTGATAGGTGAACCATCGATCTTGTGGAAACGACAGTGTGGTACTAGGGTCGTTCAAAAAACATTTTTTATTTTTCAGACTCGAACCCACTTTTTTCCCATTAAATATTCAATTCTGATTTCAATGAGCCACATTCCAAGCATCTACGACAACGGGAAAGATCGCCTCAAAACGGTTAAAGATTTCATGTTTCAGGCGCGATTGGCCGCCCGGCGTTGCAGTCTCCCCTTGTTAAATTTGCATGAAAGGGGTGCATAACCTACCAGTAAAGACAGCGGTGGCATGTGCGTGCGTAAAAGAGCGGTAGATGGGATTTAACATGCAGGCATTTACTTGTCAGATGTATTTGTAGTGCAATACAAATACATGTTATTCCACTAAAGACCTGAAATCAAATGGTTCAGCACCCGAGTACTCTAAACCCCGACAGAACAGGAATGCCTTCCGAAGGCGAACCTTTCTCTGGTAACATTCGTTGGAGAACGTCGTTGGGGCAGGTGCTTCTCCCTATTCTCCTGCGAACTATTTAAGAGCTCTGATACTGCTAGAAGAAGGCCCTGCTGCATATTGTTACCCTTTGGATGGCTCACGAAATATTCCACCAGCTTCGCATCACGCTGTGGGATCGTTCACCACATTAAGTTCTGGAATACCTTGAAACAGGAAAAGCTATACCAGTCACCAGCTTCCATTGGCGTCGCCACGGATTTTTGAGTGGGGGGGGGGCCGGCCCGGGCAGCGTAGGGTCTACTGGGACTTAAATACCTGAGAAATTATCGTAGTTGGACCTTCAAATTAAGCCTTGTTTGTTCTTCCCCGACTTTTTTAGCACCTTATCGATGTTTTAAAAATATTTCAGAGTAGTATGTTTTCATCGTGATTTGGCGTCCTAAATATTATCTGAAGGAGAAAACTGGCAATGTGTTTTGCAGTACAAAGCGCAGGGATATGGTGAAGCAGAAACTTGAGAATCATTCCTCTGTGATAATTACAGATCATTCTCCTGAAATAATTTTTACATGTAGCACCAAAAGCTTGCAATATATGTAGCACCAAAAGCTCGCGACTCAGCATATCGCAAGATCCCAACGGACTAAAAAAACCTATGCTTCAAATTATTTCCGAAACATCGACATAAAAAGTAAAATACTAATATCTCCGAAATATATTGACATTTGGAACAGGGCTGCACAAATCACTCTAAGGTCGATATTTCCACACACTCCGAGAACTGGCCACGCTGATCGTGATTACTTGGGCTGTGGAATAGGCAGAAATGACCATGGCTTCAGCTGTACTGCTGTTGCAATTGGGGAGATTTCCTGCCCAGCCAAGCATCCTGATTCTCAAGTCAACTGTTACATTCTTGGGGCTTTCTAGACCGGGCCGAACACCCGCTGCCTGCTGGTGTTCAGTTGGACGAATGACGTAATGATACGGTCGGCATCCACCTGAGCGACACGCTCTCTGTGCACAGCGCAGATTGCTGCAGCCTTCAACCTCTGCTGGCTCATAGTGGAGCGCAACCAGGTCTTCAGACGCCTCAGTGCAGTGAAGCTTCGCTTAGCTGTTGCAGAGCTGGCTGGTACCGTCAGCAGCAGTCGGAGAAGCTTGACTGCTTCGGGCACCATAAGTTGTGCTGGTCTCTCCATCGCAGTCACAAGCTTGATAGCAGCGGCTAGGCTCTCCGGTTTCATTGTCCTGAACAGGACTTGCAGCTGTGGTGACAGGTCCGCCGCTGAGAGATCGTCACTCCAGGGGCTTCCCTGGAGAAGCTCTCGAACCTTCCCAGCATCGGGAGCTGACAAGAGAAGCTCTTCCATTTTTGCATGCTCCTGAACACCCTTCTGGCAGAAACGGGTCTCTAACTGAACAGTAGCCGCGTCCAGCATCACAAAGTACCTACTCGGCCCTCAGAAAGTCTTCTATCGACGCTCGATGTTGAGCTGGTGCATCACCATTCGAGCGCTCTGGGTGGCACCGTTCTCGCTGGATCTCCTCACAGCCTGCCTCTTGAGCCTGCTTAAAAAAACTCGGATCGTTTCGTCAGCCGACTCGCGCTGCGCCCGCAGCTGCTCCACCGTAGCATGGATGCATTGCAACATGACCGATACAGTGCAAGTTGCACTCTGCACAGCGCGACTTAGCTAGTCCATGGGAGCAAGGACGGCCCGTGCCATCTGGATGGCCACCATCGTTTGCCCCTTGAGCATCTGGGCGTGGAGGTCAGCAGCTCGGGTAGAGAGCTGAACGCTTCCCTCAGCCAGGCTTTCCAACGTAGTGAGCGTCTCTGGGTAGCGGCTGAGAGCGGCGTCAGCAGCGACAAGACGGGTCGTCCAGCGAGTCGGACAGAGAGGTCGCAGACAGCAGCGTGGTACTTCAGCCCCGTTGCACACATCTTTGAATTTCACACGCAGCTTCCCCGATTCGCTTAACGCTGCACCCAGCTCATTTACGCAGCCCAGCGCTGTCCTCATGGACTCGGCTGCGTCGCAGCTGTCCTTAGCGACGAGGCTCCGACAAACGGCCATTCCACGAAGTCCAGCGAGTGGCAGATTTAGCTTGCAAAGTGCGTCCTCGACCATTTGTGACAGGTTAGCGCCAGTTGTCGAAGCACACTCGTAGAATGCGAGGAACTCTTCCTGAGCTTGGAAATCTTCATCAACATATATGATGCAAACCGACTCCTGTTCAACACCACTGATGCCTTGCGTCCCATCGACAATGACTTAAAAGAAGCAACTCGGGTCTTCAGCATGTAGGCGACTGGAGCTGAGCGCTAAGCTGAGGACGGAGCGCAATACCTCATGGCTGATAAGCCTCACGAGTTCGTTTTGGATGTCGTGGTGCGTGAAGTTTTCTTTCCTCTGAAGCCACTCGTGCAACTCGGGTGAGTCCTGGGCGTGTAGATGCAGGAGTTACTTGAAGTTTCCTCCCTCACCATCGTGGCCGCGAAACGCCAAACCTTGCCGGGCGAGAAACTGCACGGAGGTGATGATGAGCTTCAGCCTGGCTCGGCCCTGGGCTGTCTTCTCTGCCGCCTCTATTACCTCATGGATCGGACGGCAGCCGATCTATGAGGAAAACAATTATTCTACGTCCCCCATTTATTCCTGCTAAGACGCCCGCAAAATGTTAGTTCTGGGGGCGAGAGCCAATTTTTCTCTCAGTGCAAGTGATTGTTTGACAAAGTGGGGGCCGCCCCCCACTTTTTCAGAGTGGGAGGCCCGGCCCCCTGCCCCCCCGTGACGACGCCCCTGCCAGCTTCTTAACGGAGCCATTTCTGGTCAGAATATTTCAGATTCAGGCAATCGAATACCAGCCAGCTGTCAGGAGTGACAAGCTGGCTGAGGCTTGTTACCGAGCATTCATCGAGCTCTTCAGAGCCTCTATTGTACATAAACTTAAGCCTGCCCTAGTCAAAGGTGAATTGTTTGCTGTTTTGGCCAATTGTTGTGCGACTGGCTCCTTACCTCCAAGATGGTGGTTCTCACCAGCGGGACAGAATATAACTTTCTGTGCACAGATACCACAGCTGATGGCAAATTGACTTCAGCAATTCAGGGCGATTTCTATATTAACTTAATGAAAGCACTGCACTGCATTTAATGGTTAGCTTTGAGGCTCATAGAAGGCTCTGAAGTTGACTATCCGCGAAGGAGGAACCCAAATGCATGGTTTAGAACTACTTACAAGGAGAGCCGCTAACTATTTCGGGGGCTGAGTGGCTCAGTCGGTTAGCGCTTGCGCTCGGCTCGTTCAATGACATTCTGTATGTGCTGGGTGTCGTGGGTTCGAGCCCACACAGAGGCAGAATCTAGCGCCCTGCTCTAGGCCAAGCTAATTCTTTCCCTCTCGCCTCTGATGCAATATGACCTGAGCAGTTGATGCGTTGTTAAACTCCAAAAATTATAATATTCAGTCTTTAAGTATCTTCTGGAATGATGAACGGAATTTGACTCAGTAGTAGCACGCACTTCATGCCATCAATGTCCTATATTCCATGAATATGGCTCGCTGGTGGGCTCCCGATCTTCTAAACATACATTTGTTGGAGACAACCTCTCCTGACAGCCACGTGTAAACCAGCTAGCGCAATTCGTGATTATCTTCTCAAGGAAAACAGAGCTGGTACGCAGCTGTTATTTGTGACCAGAAAGTTATAATCTGCCTCGCAAATAAGATTCACAATGGTGGAGGTAAAAAGGCAGTGACACAGTACCCGGCCTAAACAGCAAAACCATCCACCTTTCAGTTGGGTAGGCTAAAGTTTCCGACAGGGGCTATGAAGAGCTCGGCTCGGTACCAAGCCTCTGCCAATTTGCCATTCCTGAAAGCTGGATGGTATTCGAGCGACTGAATTTGAAAGATTTTGACATGAAATGGCTCCGTTGAGAAGCTGGGGACTGGTATAGCTTCCCCTGTTTCAAGGTATTCCAGAACTTACTGTCGTGAACGGTCCCACAGAAAGTGGTGTGAAGCTGGTGGAAGATTTCGTGAGCCATCCAAAGGTTTAAAATATGCAACAGGGTCTTCTTCTAGCAGTATCAGAGCTCTTAAATAGTTCGCAGGAGAATGGGGAGAAGCACCTGCCCCAACGATGTTCTCCAACGAATGTTACCAGAGAAATGTTTGCCCCGGAAGGCATTCCTGTTCTGTCGGGATTTAGAGTACAAGTGTGCTGAACCATTTAATTTCAGGTCTTTTGTGGAATAATAAATATTTTTATTGCGCTGCAAATACATCTGACAAGTAAATGCCTGCATGTTAAATCCCATCTACCGCTCTTATACGCACGCACATGCCACACTGTCTTTACTGGTAGGTTATGCACCCCTTTCATGCCAATTTAACAAGGGGAGACTGCAACGCGGGGCAGCCAATCGCGCCTGAAACATGAAGTCTTTAACCGTTTTTAGGTGATCTTTCCCGTTTTAGATGCTTGGAATGTAGCTCATTGAAATCAGAATTGAATATATCATGGGGAAAAAAGTGGTTTGGAGTCTGAAAAGAAAAAAATTGAGCGACCCTAATGTGGTACGCTCCGTCGGAAACAGCGTCGCACAGAGCTCTCGGAGCTCTCCGTACCGCAGTCCCCCCCCGCCGGAGGACGAAGCGCCAGGTACTGCAGGGTAAAAAGACAAGGTGAAAGACAGTGCATGTGCAACTGGAATCTCCCTTAGACGCATTTCCACAGAAAATAACAAAATAATTCGAAGCCAAATTTCACTCCGGAGAATAAGGAACAGTTAAAAAAATGCATTCATCTCGGTAATGTTTTGAGTCCGAAGAGCACCAATTTGTCGCGATTTTGTAGCATACAATTCGACGCGCATAAAATTCGAGGGGCACAAACCTATTAATAATTAACACGCGCCCCGCTGGGGTCCCTGGCATGACGCGCCCGGCTGGGCGGAGGGGGGCGTATTTCGTCCACCCCCTAAAAAATATCATATGTGTTTCAGCCCCGGAGGTTTAAGATCTTCCGTAAAAAGACTGAGACGAGCAGGTCGCGCATCCGAGCCAAGTCGACGCACCAGAGTTCGAAAATAAGAACATGTGAATGCCATCTCGAGTTTTTTCCTGATTATCATAGTATAATTTATTGCCAAGGTCTTGGGTATATTATTCTTCAGAACCAGCGTTGTATGTCATAATCTAAAAGAATCACAGGAACCCCTCGGTTTATACCTGTTCTCAAAGCCAGTGATAAAACAGCGACAGTACAAAATTGTACAGTTTTCCGGTGTGCTCTAAACCACCTGGTGTTTTATGGGGGTCGCCCAGACTCCTCTTTCGTATCCAGTTACAATGGACGAGAGGCCCAGTGAACACCAACTCAACCTCATCACAATTTTGTTCGATTAACGAAGGAGTTTTTCAGGCTACCTTTTAAAGCTCTTTTCGGTGTGGTGTTTGCTTTTTTGTTTAATTTGTTTTCTTGGTGTTTTTTTTCGCGGTTTTATTTTATTTTAGGTTTTTTTTGTTAGAGGTTATTTGTTTTCTATTTGCTTTTTCCTTACATAGTTAAATTTTGGGCTGATAGAGTTTAAGCCCTAAACATAATTTCTGGGAGGCCTAAGCCACGCTCCTCCTCATCCATCACCACCTCACAGCGGTCTGGCGTCTTTGCTCTCAGTGCCGAGAGCAAACAGTTCAAGCGATGATGGTGCCATGCTATTCCAGGCTATAACTGTTAGGGCAGTGAGGCTAAAGCGGGAAAAATGAAGCAGCGCCAATGTTCGTTATTGCTCTTTCTACCCTGCGGCCGCGGCTAATGTTCTTTGCTTTTCATTTGTCTTCCTTGCGACTGGGTTTTAGAAAATAATAGAATGTTCTGAGGATATCAGGATAGATTCAGTGTCTGGCTGTTAGAACTGATCTTTCCTACTGATATTATATTAACAGCTAAAAGTTACTTGGACAGACCACAGTCGGAAAATATAAACCAGGTGACCAAAATATAGAACTAAAACAGACAAAAAAGAAGGCTTGTGTTATGCATCAGCGTTGGCACTGGCAGCAAAGTGAAAGGGTTATGTGATGTACCACCTCCTGCTGAAAAGAAAACCTCACTTCTAGAATCAGAAACTCGTCGGATTCGGGCTGCTTGATACCTTCAAGCCTTTCCCCAGTTTAAGAAAAATTGGGGGATGTGGAGCTTCTACGAGCCGAGGGGATAGGTCCATAATGACCTGTGTCACCATAATCATTGACCCTCCTCTTTAATTCCCTTTCTTTTGAAATGTAGAACACAATCCAAATCTTATCACTCGAGATCCAAAGCCCACAATATTTCGAATATCACATACCTCGGAGAAAAATGTTTCTATACTCGTTGTGCACGATTAGATGGGTGAATCAAAACATGCTGATCTGGCAACAGTACCGAAGGCAAGGAAATAATATAGTTTGTATTATCCACAAGATCCAATCAAATGGAGAATTTGATAGCTCAGCCGATTTTAAAATAATAAGCCCAATTCCAATGATTTCCTACCTAAATATTTTTATATAAACAAACGTGAGATATCAGCATAGGAACTCATACAAACCAGGGAAATCACAGGAATGAATAAACATTCCTGTGATTTCCTTTTCTTTCGAAAAACATTCCAACACATTCTTTCGAAGAACTATAGGGTGAGCGAAGTCGATACATAGCTCGGGCTTCTACCGCCTCAAAAATTGTTCATTTACAACATCGTTGAGACAAGAAAATGACTCAGAAAGTAATTCAGTAGGATACGTCCACGTTATAGACGTTCTATAGCGTTTGGGACACCCTGCCATAGCCCTTGCATTAGACAGAGGTCAAGAACATGTCAGGTTGACTACCCACGCATCCTCGGTGCGACTAGCACGGCTGCCTGAAGTGAATCAAAGGTTTTGCGCGAATTGAGGCGTCCGATTACTCCCAGTAAATGTTTCTTAGTAAAAAATTACTATCAGTAAGGAACAGCATAAAAGAAAGTGAATTTGCAGATATTTGTAGTTAAATGTATTACATATAACGTACTCTTAGCACCAAATAGCATAAGATTAAGTAGGTACATTTGCGGTGTTTACAGGTTGCATGCACTGAAATATGAAGATGTGTCCATTAGCTGCACGTATTAATCAACCAAAAATGTTATCAAATACTTGAAACAAAAAGACATGACAAAATGATGCGCCGTCAGAGTTCAGTAGCCTTACTGCAACTGTTTTTTATGCTCAATCATTTCTTAGACAATCATTTCTAAGATACCAGACAACACCATTTAACTCTAGCAGACACCATGATGAGACTTCAATTACTGAAAAAGGAATTGATTAAAATTTACTTCAAAAGCCACAATCAAAAATAGGTACTCAGACAGAGGATATGTACCTCCTGATACCACAGTCCAGATGAAGACAATTCTAGCAGGCTTGGAGTAGATCAATGAGCATCACCATGTCCACCTGCTCAACTAAAATATTTGAGCAACCATCACAATTCTGTTAAGCTTGATTAAATAAAATTGGCTAAGGTAGGTACCGAAGAAAGCTACCTGAAGCTTACCTCACTTCATGGGTAGGGGCACCATACAGCATATCTTTCTTTGGGTGCAAAGCCAGAACTTGCAACTCTCATATCCGCAGGTCTCAAGTTTTGATACTTCACATGCGCTTGATTGAAACGTTCGCTCAAACTGAAACCCTCAAAACCACACAGCACTCCTGACTCTTAGGATCTGGCAGGCCACACTTTGCCGTTTGCCTCTCTCTCTGCTGCATTACGAATGATAATTGGTAGTGGGTGGCAACAAATCCTCATATTACGATTCAGGTCAACATTTACAGCCTCATATGATGCGAATAACGTGTACCCCATCACAGAATTCTCAGCACCAGCCCTGATAGAAGCTTCTGCACTTGGTGTTTCTGACGGTAATCTTCCCGCCACTCACGCGCCAGAAACGCCGGGCTCGGTGGCTACCCCAGTGGCTACCTGGTGGCCACCAATCATAATTTTCGTTGGCGGCATGCCTACTAAACCATCTCTAATTCCATGAAACCAGTCTCATGTACACTGTAAGCAGTGGAGTTACTAACTTTTTGGCAATAATTTCACCAGAGGTCGGAAAAATTGATCAAGTGTCACCAACCGAAGTTCAAACCAAACATGTGTAACCAAACATTGTGAGGCTTGGCACCAAAATTTGATAATTTTCCAGAACCTTTTAGTTCTTCTAAATCTAAAATAGAGTATTTATTGATTGAACATCAACTTACCACGTTGAGATGAATACAATTTTGCCTCATATTTAACCGAATTGATCTATTTTTGTCACCAACATTGTTGGCAAGTTGACAATTTTTTTACCTCTGAATTTCAGCATAAGTTTTGATACAGAATTTAAAAATTATCTATTTTTGTTCAAAATAAATAATGAACTTCATATAGGAGGATGAATATGGCTATTATCATGTCTTAGCAATTCAGAGTGCCTTTTACAATGGCTTTGTATTGGTCACTTCCGTTAGCAAAGTGGTTGCCTGCCCATCTCTAACTTGGCTGTGGCGTGACGAGAGTGAGCAAGGATGTGTTTTTTTCACCAATTTGTATTGTTCGTCTCTAAAAGTTACAAGACCATCTAAAATCAGTCCAGGCAGCGATATTCCGTGATTGTCTACCTGGGTTTGATTCTTCGAACCCGTCCGACTACCCACGAGCGTGGGCGAGCTGGCGAGATTCTTGACCTCTGGTATTGGGCTTCATTTTTAATTTGTTTCTTTGGAAACTTCCTGCTTAAAGAGTTCATGACATCGGTACTCGCAAAGTATTGGTACTCATTTCCGGTAGACGAAGACTGAATCTGCGTGCCCAAAACGGCTGACTTTCAATACCGTCAACATCAAGGCTTGTGAGGCTGTTCAAGTGTTCCGTCTGATTATGAGAGTGTATCGAGGTACAGACAGGCATACCATGCGCATAACAATGTTTATTTTCCCGAGATGTGCTCTAAATCTAGCTGCTATTGTTGCCGCACTGCCATATATAAGCCAGGCTTAATATGTGGTGACAAAACTTAACAAGCTCTTGATCTGATCCAGAAAGATCTAACTATAAACAAAATAAGAAAAAATTCTTAAAAAGGCACAACAAAATTTAATATTGTAAGAATGTAGGACCACATATCATACAAACCGACATAGATGGGCCCAGGGGTCCCAAAGGCTATTGAACATGCCCTTGCTCAAATCATGGCCACGCCACAGCGCAAAAGAATGTCTTTGTAATGCTCTGCCTACAATTGTCTTTAAACATATCCCTGAAAATGATTTTATACCTCTCTCATGCAGTAACACTTATACGGGTCCAGCCATTAACATTGTGCGGCAAAAATAGCATACAAACACGTAAAACCGAGTCACACATTGAATTCGACTCAACTAAAATCAGGTACGGATCTTCCTGTATTTACGGGGCTTGAAACGTCAACAAACCTCTATTTTATTTGTCTTCTAATACCGCGCAACAATCTCATGGGCAATTCACATTGGTAGATGCAGGCAATGTTTCCCGCTAATAAACTTTGGAGAAGTGCCTACATGAAACAAGAAAAACATTGTGTTATCTTCTGTGTAGGTACTTTTTCGAGGAATCACGAGAAGGCTTGACTTTGCTCTCAAAAGCAATGGTGGCATTGCTGGACTTTTTAACAGGAGGCTGGTGTTATTAGAAAGAAGGCACAAAGCGAAAATTGTTTTTTCGTATGTTTTAAAGGCTCCACAATTCTCTGTGTAGTTTTTCACCTTTAACGTGGTCTTCCATATTTACTTAACATAATGAAAAGCAGGTTTCAGACTGAGTTTAATTTTGGAGGGCTACCTCAAAGCTTGTCAGCAACATTATTGGCAAGTTCGCAATTTTTTTAGTTCCTGGAAGCAACAGCCGTAATGTTATATTTTTGACACTATTTGGGGCCAAACACTAATTAATTCCAACACTGCTATTTCTAACTGGATAAAAAGTTGCTTTACCCGGAGTTTTCCTTCTTTTATAATGCATTTTTAACTGAGATAGCGCTCTTGTTGAGTGTGTCGAAAAAAACACTGTTAACTTATCTCATTTCACCGAAAGTTCCCTGGATGAAATTTCCGCACACTGGAGTTCAAAATTAAAGCGGCCTGAGGCCTTAATTAACACCAGGAAGCAATCTCTTTCCATTGGGTCGGATTAATTTAATTTTCCTTAATCATAGCTGTGCCTTTGACACGCATTTCACGTGATAAATGTTAACAATGGCATTACTGGCGCAACGTTGGCATGCTCTAAGTAATGCCCTAGCAGTAAGCCTCGTAATTACACACGACACTTAGGTCAACAACAGGTGAACCACATTGTGTTTTGATAACACTTTGAATTGTAAGGATAGGGCTATATTTTTGCTCCGGGTGACCGATTAATGAGTATGGAAGCAAAATGTGATTTCCAAATTTCCAGACGCATGTTGTTCCCAAATTGTCAAATTTTGTCAATGTAGACAAGGTGGTCCAATCCCTTTCCATAACTAGCCGCCTTTTCTCATTTATTACAAGGCTAAGCAGACTCAATTCTTCCGGCCCCGATCGGTCGTCATACCGTGTCACACCGTGTCATACCGCGTCATACTGGCCTCTGCGCCCCTCTGCTTGTCGTATCCGCGCATTCTGTTTCTTTCTCATCGCTCTCGTCCGGTCTCGCCCCAACTCTTTATATTTGTATGTGCTATTCTTGCTTTTACTGCTCTGCCTTCTTATCTGGCTCTATTTTACACCGCTCTTGCTTTGAAAGGATTTATGTGCGATATCCTTTTCCCTTAAAAGTATGGATGTTACAACGTTCGTGAGTAGCTAGAGGCAGGGTTGAGCTTGAGTGAATTCTTTCATGAGAAGCTTGAGGCGGGGTTGGGTGGGAGCAAATTTCGTTGCTTCCATGTAGGCAAAAAATCAGGCAAATTTCCATGGTGTCGGTGTGTCTTCCATTGGGAGGTATGGAGACATAGTATTGTCCAAACCACCTCCCTCCAGTTGACACACAGGCCCAATGTTAAATCTGATGGCACTGATAAGACACAAGTTTTCTCCGCATTTGGCTCCAGTTAGGTATATAAAAAACTGCTTAAACTTTCAACCATATCCTAATTATTGCGTTGCTTCATTTCGCATCCATCAGCACATGAGACCCAAAACAGTCTTCCAAACAGGCCAATCTCCTCGTTTCTGCAGCCACGCCTGTAATCGTCAGCCAACACGACGCACCCCTCGCGTGATGAGCGCGGTCGCTCCCGGCTCACCTGCGAGCGTCCGTGTCTCCGGCGGTGTCCGACTGTCCCTCCCGCGGCCGGCGCCTCACTCCAACTGACCGTGGACTGCCCGCGTCGGAGCCGACGCAACGTCATCGACGCGGACACGCCGGGGATACACCGTCCTGTCTGCTGCGCCGCGCCTGACTGCTGCCGCCAGCCGTCCCGTCTCATCCCGTTCTCACCACGAATGGAAAGTCAGCTCCCTCACGTGCCCGACAAGCCAAAGCCTTGACGAAGGAGGCGTCGAAGACCTCATAAGCGGTATAAGTTGCGCATGCAGCTGTTAAAGTCTGAAAAAAGTGGGGCTGGCGATGCAAAGCCCACGTGCTCGCAGTGGTCCTCGCCTTTAAACGTTATGGTGACGCGTTGACCACCGAAGAGACGGCCCCACGCACTGAGACGGAGCCTCGGGACGGCATCGCCGTCTGAAACGGAGCCACGGGCGTGACCCGCCATCTGAGACGGAGCCTCGGGCGTGACCCACCATCTGAGACGGAGCCTCGGGCGTGACTCGCCATTTGAGACGGATCCACAGACGTGAATCGCCATCTGAGAAAAATCCACGGGCGTGACCCGCCATCTGAAACGGAGCCTCGGGACGGCATCGCCATCTGAGACGGAGCCACGGGCGTCACTTGCCATCTGAGACGGAGCCACGGGCGTGACCCGCCATCTGAGACGGAGCCAAGGGCGTGACCCGCCATCTGAGACGGAGCCTCGGGCGTGACCCGCCATCTGGGACAGAGCCACGGGCGTGACTCGCCATCTGAGACGGAGCCTCGGGCGTAACTCGCCATCTGAGACGGAGCCACGGACGTGACTCGCCATCTGAGACGAAGCCTCGGGCGTGACCCGCCATCTGGGACAGAGCCGCGGGCGGACCTCGCCATCTGAGACGGAGCCACGGGCGTAACTCGCCATCTGAGACGGAGCCACGGGCGTGACTCGCCATCTGAGACGGAGCCTCGGGCGTGACCCGCCACCTGGGACAGAGCCTCGGGCATGACTCGCCATCTGAGACAGAGCCGCGGGCGTGACCCGCCATCTGGGACAGAGCCTCGGGTGTGACTCGCCATCTGAGACAGAGCCACGGGCGTGACCCGCCATCTGAGACGGAGCCACGGGCGTGACCCGCCATCTGAGACGGAGCCACGGGTGCGCCTCGCCATTCGATGGTTGTCGGTGGGCAAGCCGCAGCATCTAAAATGGAATGAAAGGCCGTTTCCTGGCGCAGCCTAGCGGAGCGGCGTGAATTTCTTAGGAGCCGAGTGTAATTCTACTGCGGCAGCTCCGCCGATGAACGCTGCAAATGAAGATTGGGATTGGATGAGGACGATAATTACTTTTACCTTGGCTTGGTCCGCTGAAAGGAGCGACCGCTTCAATCAGCAATTTGGCAGTTCGAAAGGAACCCTTTTATAACTCTGTACCTGTGACAGCTTAACACACGCAGTGGAGGGGCGATCTTAAAGTGACCCGTACCTACTTTTCCGAAGTGGCCAGGGAATCGGTTGCCACCGGGAAACGCTACCCAACCACGTTTGAGAGAATTCATGAGCGCGTCACGAGGTGCAGGAATTTTTAAAATCGGTATTTTTTACTTATAGGCTTTCAAAATCATACCTATATTCAGGGGCGTAGCCAAAGGGGAGGGGGAGGCGGCAGGGACAGCCCCCCTGAGGGCCTGAAGGGCCTCCCTGAGGACACGAGCCGCGCAACGCGCGGCTCGCCCGCACTATGTTCTGTGGCCAAATTTGAAATTTATACCAGACAGGGCCCTCTTAAGCCCTCTTCAGCACTCTATTCTGTAACAAGCAGGGCCCTTTTTACCCATCAGGGCCCTTTTGGTGCTGTCGCAAGGGACCTCTTCAGGGCGCCGCCCCCCCTGAGCGAAATCCTGACTACGCCCCTGCCTATATTTTGAGACCGTCGCAATCGCGCGTTCGGACCAATTCGCCTGCACTGTAGACCGAGTGGTGATGTCATAACGTCATATAATCAGGTTCTCTGTTAAGGGGAACCTAAATGAAGGGCAAGGTCGAAGGTAACAGGTTAAGGACATTGACCCCATTATTTCGGTCAGATTACATTATTCAGTATGACGAATGTTATGGTATGACTTCATAGTCAAGGCTTCTCAAGGTCAAAGACATTTTTCAAGGTCCAACCCCCATTCCACCAGAGGCTGATATAGTGCCAGTTATACTGTACATGATTAAGAATATGTTATATTGTAATGCCATATGGCATTGACCTTCAATAACCTTGACCTCAAAATTTCAGAAAACACTGCGTGATACATTCCCTCTATGAAAGCGGACTACGCTTTTGGTGTAATCCCGGCTTTGCCACAATATCACGGTATTTCCCAATACGTCTCCAGCACGTCCCAGATTTGACGTAAACGACCCCGGTTGACCTTGAACATATTGACCTAGGACATTGAAATTTAGCTATCATGTAGATCGCTACCGTGCCCACACACCCCGCAACGGGCGTTTTTCTAACCCTCTTGGTTTCCGAGATCTCGGGGGAGGAACACTTTAGGGGGGCCCTCCACTACGCGTTGACGCCAGGCCCCTCTCCACTGCGCCTGTTCAGCAAACATGTATCACAGTCTGATTTTTTAAACAGAGATTACACAGATATACCACGCGCCACCTTTTCAGGTATATGATAGGGCCGCGACAAAATACTGCACACAATGTCGGATTTGTTTTGCTGTTAACGCACGTCAACGTCGGAACCAATTACCAAGGATACATGAGCAGCCGAAGTGCGGAACAGACTACGGGAACGTCCCAATCGTTCATGTATCCGGGCGTCTGGTACGGCTCTGGTATAGCAGACCGAATATACTCGGTCTCGGGTACCATTGGACAAGGTTTTTATAAAAAATATAATATTTTCGTGGCATATCAGCAATTTGACTACAGCTTATTTTAGAAATAACAACAAATGAGTTTTATCAGTTAACGTGAGTTTTTACTACACTGCTTGAAATATTTCAAGCGGTCTATTAAGTCCCCTAGTTTTTTTCAAGTGAGAAATGTCCTAGATCCCACCACTTTGGAAAGCGGCTTAGTCAGTACTAGGGGTTTCCATCCTGTACTATTTTGTGGATCCCAGGTTATCCCGGGAAAAATACAAGTCAATAGTGTAACTTAATTATAGCTTATTTCGATCATATCTACTACTAGATCAACCCGCTCTGTCAAATACGTCTGGCTTTCAAAAACAGCACGGCCCGAACGCACTGATGACTTTTCCACGGGGAAAAAGAACACAAATAATACTCACAGCTGGTTTACGCCACACCACAACCACGCGAAACGTTTGGCAGCAATACTGAGGTCCATCTTATACTGAGACAATCCTAGTCGGTTAACTCTGAAACGGCGCCATCGGGTTCACGCTGTTGAGTCAATGGTGCGAGACCAGGCCCGGAAGGGTAGGACATTAGTTAGGGAAACGATCCGCGGTGATGGCGGCTTCCGGAAGCCGCTCGGTCGGGTGTTGAGGGCTTGTGTGAGCTGTAGGCCGAAAGGGAATGTGGCACCTGGGTCGAATCCTGGAATTTATTGTTATTAGGGGTACTTTTAGTCGAAAATCATGGAAGCGTCCATGATTTATTTGAAAATGTACAATAAGCTCAGTATTTAGTTTAAAAAAAACTCATCTAGAGAAAGAAATAAATATCTGCCTGTGGATGATGTCATGATTTGGCAACCATAACCATATTCAACAGGCTTCAAGGGTTTCGATTGGCTGATCTCTCCGTGACGTCAGCATGTCATTACGCCAACAGCTGACAACTATGACCGGCTGCTTGGGTACATTTTGTGTACATTTCAGGTAAGTTTTTAGCTTTTCTCTACGGAAGTTTCTAGTTTCAAGCCAAATGATGTACAGAGTACCGGTTTTTTCCGGCATGCTATACAACTTGGCTCTCTCAGTTAAAATCACGTTATAAAGGTGCCACATTCCCTTTAACAATCTTAATTTTGAAATTTTGAAAAAAGTTGTAAAGAAGTTCGGAAATAAGGTATGCCAAGTACGGCGGCCCTACGTGCCATCTTTTTTATTTTACATCCAAAAACCCGAGGGGGCGGGAGCCTGCCCCGTCAGTGTGCGTGTTAATCTTTGCCCGGTGGGGGGTGTTTGAACAACCCTCTCGGGTTTTTTCGACGGCACTAAAAACGTCAGCGCAAAGTGCCGCTGGATTTGGCACACCTTATCCTTGATCGATTACGCAACATTCACCAGAATTTTAAGGCTGGTTCATATCAGGTCAGGTCATCAGTGCAGGTCAAGTGACCTCACCTCCAAAAATGTTTAAGGTGACATTAGTAAGAAAAGGGTGAATCTATCGATTTGAAACTTAGACCATATAATGGCCCCACCAAGTACTACAGCATATATTCCGGGATTTTTTCATCTCGATGACCAAAGCTCAGGTGCAGATCATGACATGTCTATTATAAATATATGGGAAAAACAGGAATTTGGCTCTATGTGTGTAGATAAAGCTCAGAATACCTTCATATTCTCCAAATCGTAGTATCCTAGGTCCCTTTCCAGGTTCATGTTGAAATTTTTAAATGTGACCTTGAAGAGGTCATTTGGGCTCATTAAGCAGATTTTCAGACTTGGGTCAATATCTTCGCAGGAAATGACGATAGAGCTTTTGTATTTATAGCATTGCATTTATATTTTTATTGAGAGTCGATCGATGTGCATTTTGACTATGCTAGATCAGATATTGACCTTGACCTGACCTCAGAACAGGTTATTTTTGTGTTTTGACCTAGTATAGTCATATGATACATCATTCAATGCACCGTGACGAGAAAAGCGAATGATGCCTATGAAATGATTTAAACTTGGAGCCCAGAAACTCTTCATGCCACCTTCTTTGACCTGTCATGACCTCAATATTGACCTGACCCAAAAAGTGACCGGTGTAGTTTCGTCATGAATTTCTATGAGCTCTCCACCAGCGCTCGCGTTTTTTCGCTATCCCGCATAGGAATCGAGTTCGAGGGGGCGGGTGGGTGGGGTGTTTGAAATGAACATTGAACACCCCCCCCCCCACCATGGCGAAGGTGGCTTGGAGGCCCACCGGGGTGGGTGTTAACATTAAGTATGACGACCATCTCGGAAGCTGGGATTGTCGTCGGCGGCCAGGCGTCTGCCTTGTAGATTCATGACTGGCACTGCCCACCCGAGCAAGCTATTAATTAGAATTATTATCCTAATGGATGTTGAAGAGCTATTTGACAGGTTAACGATACAGGCACACGCTGAAAAATTAATATTGAATATATTAAACCAAATCAAACATATGGATGCGTTTCGATACTTCCTCAGCGTATCAGATACGCTGAGGAAGTATCGAAACGGGTCCGTATGTTTGATTTGTTTTAATATATCTAACATCCAATTTGTCAGTGTGTACCTTTATCATTATCCTAATGATCTATATAAACATTTCCAGGTTAAGATTGTGGGCTTTTTTGGAGGGGAGAGAGAGAGAGGAGGGGACCCCGTTGCGTTCGGCCGGTCCAGTTGAATCGCCGCGTAGTGTGCTCTTTCCCCGCTGGGAGTGTGAGGGTACCAGTTCAGACGCTACCAAGAATGTTTTGGGAGGTACCTACCCCAGCTCTGTGAGTGTTTGTTTGACGTATGTACCAAGCCCGAGACAGCTGGCGTGGGCGGCCGCGAGACCCCGCCGTGCCTGAGGTCCACTTAGCCAATATCCGCCGGCGGGGCCGGTTTCCGCCAGCTCCGCCCCTGGCTCTGGTGCGTCTGCTGCGCCGCCGACACTGCTCGGCAGGCGGCAGCACCGGCGGATTCGCAGTCCCCGCCTGGGTCCGCCCGCCTGATGGGCTCTAACACCTGTCAAGTATAACCCATGGCTCTCTCGGCTACTTTCTCTCCTCTCTTCTCTTTTTAGTGACTTCCACATACACAAAAATATAAAAGCATGGAACATTTATTTCGTTGAAATCGCCGAGAATACAAGTGCTGCTCGTCGTCAAATCGAATAAAGACTTGTTCGTTAAACTCCTTGATGTTTGGAGTGTCACCTGCCCTCAAATCGAACAGACCAAACAAATCACCTGTATTTCATGTATTTTCTGTGACGAAAAATCGTCCTCGAATCAATTATGCACTGAGTGTCATTTCATCTGACAACTCGTACTCAAAACCTGATAGATTTTAACGAACAAATCTTGTATTATTTTGTAGGTATATTTACCAGTGTGAGGAAGCCATTAAAGAACACCTTTACCTACAAACTTGGTGTTGTTTTATTTATGCCCCCGCGGTTGAAAAAAATAATTTGACAGAACAAAATTCTGACAGTTAATATGAATCTCCCATAGAATTTAAACTGGCTTGTTTAACCCTTGCCCCACGGGGGTCATCGATGTCCTCCTAAGAATTTTTTAAATAGCAGACAAACGACGAGGTGCAGCACCGCGGTTGAGGAGTCTACCTCTCTACCACCATTTTCCTACCATCCCTGAAATTTTTACCCTGGGCCACACTAGGTCAGGTCATCATGCAAGGTCAACCAAGGTCACCTCACTTAAACTTTTGAGCTGTACCCAGTACCATGGCTACATTTCTAAGCCGATCGATTTGAAACTTTCTACACTCGATGACTCTTTCACGGTCTACAAAATTTCTAACCGGGATTTTTCGATTTGGTGACCTCAGATCAGTTCACCAGGTGACCTCTCCCATAGGAAAAGCATGGGGAAAGCCTTCTTATTATCTAAAAATCACAAAAAGGACTGGAAATGCTCAGATTTCTCAGAAAAAAAACATTTTTGGCCGCCCTTTCACGGAGTCCAGGGGCGATATATGCTCTTTGTCTTATCTGAGGTCATCACAGGCCACCAGGGGTGAAAAGCAGTATTTTGACGACAACTTTTGACCTAATCAGCTAGAGCGCTGAAATAAACGTCATCGTGTATGTCTAGTAACTGGTTTTCATCTGATATACGCCCTTTTTGACCTTTCGTGACCTCAGATCATGTCAGGTCAAGAGGTGCCCTCTGGAGGTTAAAGCACTGGCGGGAGGTCATTTTGTTCCAAATAGGAGAGAGAGCCTTGACATTTTTTTATCAAATGTACTTTACCAGACCTCAATAGCTCTAATGGCATGAGAGCTGTGCCCAGGTTTCTTAAGCATTGCATGTATTAGTGGAAATAGCCTGTCGTGACCCAACCTGACCTCTGGAGCTCAAGCCATTGACCTGAGCGCTTGAAAATTTGAAGTAAAATCATTCTGAATTCACACGAGCCTCCCAATACACTTTGCAGCTTTGCACTAACCCCATATTTTCTGAGTAAGAGAGGGGGACCATCGATGGCCTCCCGCTGGGACAAAGGTGGCGCCGGACCCCGGTGGGGCGTGAGTTAAACAAATTCTGGCGGAAAATTTCATAACACAAAAATAACTTTTCCATCCTGATTAGAGATGTAGGGCCTCTTTGGATAATCCAGCCCATAAAATTGAGAATCGTTTTTTTATATTTTGTTTGCGTTAACATACCCCTGGTTAGCTAACGCAAGCAAAATATAAAAAACAGCAATTCTCAGTTGGGGGAATTGTTGTTATGATATAACGGGGTCAATGGCATTGAATAAATGCAATTGGCACCGTCTGTTTAGAAAGCTGTGTTCTCCACTGTGAATCCAGCCAATAAAGTAAATTGCCTACCTTGGCTCGAACTGTACTGCCACTGCAGCTTGAAAAGCTTGAACTCCATTGCTTGAACTGGTCGTTGGTTTTTGCCAAGACAGGCTGTAAGAGGAGTGCCAATCGCAGTTTCGGGCCAAAAGTACGTCCTCGATATATATGGACAGAAGTTTTATTATTTCTAGGAGACCTATGCAAGTTAATGTGGGATTGCCGTTACTCCATGGGGATGGGGTACAATCCCTCTTTGTAGCCTGTGTATTTGATATGATATTTTAGGCATACATCTACCCTGGGAAATGAACCATCTTCTTCTTTTTGTTTATTCTTGTTTAAATGACAGTAAAATATGATGTATGCCCATTCCCTTGCACAACGTCCAGCAGACAATATTTCCTGCTGTCAGCTCTTTGCCAGCATATTCAACATATTTCCATTTCCTGCTCTATCTAAATATCCATTATCCAAACAAGGCCTGTAAAAATGATTTGTAATGTTTCAGGTCCGATTATCGGTGTACTACAGTCCTAGTGAAGTAGAGAAACAGTCCACATGTGCAAATTCAGTTAACCTCTTGTTTCAATTCTGGTAATAATGTTTTAAAGGGAATGTGGCACCTTCATAACGTGATTTTAACTGAGATAGCCAAGTTGTAAAGTCTGAAAACCCGCTACTCCATATATCATTTGTCTTGGAACCCGATATTTCCGTAGAAAAAAGCTAAAACTTACCTGGCACCAGCCCCCTCATCAGCCCCCCACCGAGCGGCCCTTGTTGTGAGCTGCTGGTGTGACGACATATGCTGAGGACACGATAAGCTTTAGCCAATCGAAGCCCTTGAAGCTTTTCAAGTATGGTAGTTGTTGCCAGATCGTGACATCATCCACAGGCTGATATTTATTTATTTTTCTAGAGGAGCATTTTAAAAATCAAAATATTGAGCTTATTGTACATTTTTTCAGAGAAATCATGAGTGGTTTCAATATTTTCGGCTAAAAGTACGCCTAATTCCACTAAATTCTAGGATTCGACCAAGGTGCGAGAACAGCTGATTCCGATTTCCCTGAACGACCACTAGATGGCAGCAGGGGTCACTCGCCAGCTGACCGTCTGTCCGCTGCAACATCGAGGTCGCCTCCTCACCGCGCCGGCAGAGGCTCGTCCAGACGCAGAGGCCGACGGGGTGGAACCAACTGGGCGCGGCACGATGACTGCAGAACTAACACCCTCATCATCGGACAGCTGAACATCCAGTCACTCAAGCCTAAGCTACCTGATCTGCGCACTGACATCCACCAAACTTACGGCTTTAGCCCTGTTCCAGCTGTCAGCACAGTTTTGTCAGCAGGACCTCTAGCCTCTCCTCCAGAAAAGAAATATCAGCGCCATAATCGCCTCTAGTTCGTGCTAAGCAAAGGGAACTTCAACCTTTATGCCATTAAAAAATATTAGGCTGCTATTTCGTGCACTTGCTATTTTTCATCAGCACAACAGCAGGCCTTCAGCCCGTAAAACCTCTAGAACCAAGTTCCCGGGGAGAGGCTACAATCCTGTGACGTAGGCGCAATGCGGCCCGCTGATTGGTGCTGACAAAACTGTGCTGACAGCTGGAACAGGGCTTCTGACATCCTGGCCCTCTCGGAAACGTGGTTAACTTCAAACATTCCAGATCGACTTTTGACTGTTAGTGGATACAGTTTGTTTCGACGTGATCGACCGGACAACATGAAATTACCGAAAGGTAAGGGTGGAGTCGCCATCCTTGTGCGCGATAACTTGAAATGTGAACTCATTCCGAACCCAGTGACAAGTGCTCAGAATTCCAATCTAGAAATTGTATGGGTTAGGGTGCATATTGACAATCGATACACAGTTGTGATAGGATCTGCATATAGAGTACCTAATACTAATGTTCGACAAATATCCGAGGACATTGATGATTTAGAGGAACAAATCCAGTCCATGTTTGTACGTTTCCCACGTTCGACTTTTGTCATTGCAGGAGACCTTAACCGGTGCTTGTTGAAGGCTAAGCGTGAAGAGCGTCAAGAACTTCGACACCTGCTTAGCATGTATGGTTTTTACGTTACTAACAGCTCCCGGCCAACCTATAGACCAGCGCAAAGCCTGCTTGACATTTTAGCAACCAACAGACCTGATTTAGTGCGTCGCGCAGGTGTAACAAGATGTCATTATGGTGGTCCTCATGACTTTACTAGAGTTGCTCTGGCTAACGACAGTCGCACAACTGCTATAAACGCATCGCGTGTGTTCAAACGAGCACTTGGTAGAGTTGACCGAACCGATTTTTAATTTGCAACTGTCTGTTCTGACTGGTCCCGCGTTTATGGTGCCGTTTTTCCCGATGATAAGTGGCGTGAGTTTAAACTGATTTTTATCCGTGAGCTTGACATTGTTGCTCCTTATCGGCGTGTATGCGCCCGTGATCATAAAACGCCTCCATTATCGGCTGGCACCCGGGACCTGCTGCAGCGCCGCCGCGCGGCTCTATCTGTAAACGACCGAGATGAATACGCGCGTGTTAACCGACTGTGTAGATCTGCCATCCGCCGTGACAATGTTAGGCTTTACAGTAAGGAGATTGCCCAGGGACGCCGTGGTGGACTCTGGCGGGTCCTTCGGCCTGTAGTTGACCAAAAGAAGCAGTCGTGCTCCATACCCGACATCACACCAGACGCACTGAATGATTATTATGCCTCATTAGGACCCAATACGGCGCGGAGTGTACCCCTTCCTTCGGCTGAAGTAACCACACTCTTGCCTCGGGTCTCAACAACCTCCTTTAAAGTACATCCAATTGATATCAACACTCTTTGCATCACTTTAGGTACCATGCGATCTTCAAAATCAACAGGCTTAGATGGAATTAGTGTTGAAATGTTGCAAAAAATTTTCTTTGGTGTACGCTTCGCGCTGTTGGATATTATTAATTCCAGTCTTGTTAGTGGCCGTGTACCTAGCACCTGGAAGCATGCTTTAGTTACGCCCATCCCAAAGAGCAAGGTAGTTGCGGAACCAGCTGATACCCGCCCTATCTCTATTCTTCCAGCCATAACTAAAATCGTCGAACGTGTTGTGCAAAAACAGCTCACTCAGTACTTGGAAGACAATTTCTTATTTTCGGACGCGCAACACGGATATAGAAAACTTCATTCTACTGAAACAGCGCTTCATGTCATTACCGATACAGCTTTGCGGGCCATGAACCTGGGCGAAATTGCGATTCTAGTACTTTTGGATCTTTCAAAGTGTTTTGACGTTGTCCCGCATACCAAATTACTTGAAAAACTGGCTCTCTATGGAATTGACACTGCCTGGTTCCGCAGCTACCTTGAGGGCCATACACAGCAGGTGCAGCTGCGTGGAAACGTGACCGGCGCCGATCGCGGAGCGGGAGGCAACTGCCGAATAGGGGGTGCCTGTCCAACCAGCTGCGTCTGCAGAACTGGGGGTCAAAATTTGTCTAAAACACGGGATATTAAAACTGGTATTTTTCAAGGAGGTGCGCTTAGTTGTATTTTGTACGCGCTTTTTGCAAACGACCTGAGCTTGTGTATAGGTGAAGGAGTAACGACGGTCTGTTATGCAGACGACACGAGTATCATGGTTTGTGGTAAAAAACAAGATTTACATTTGGCTATAACCCGCTTGGAATCTGCCCTCAGTTCTGCCTTCAATTGGTTCTGCCAGAATGGCATGAAAGTCAACACTCAGAAGACGCGGATGGTTGTGATAGGTACCCAGGCCATGCTCCGCGGTCTGCCTCCGGTCACCCTAAATTTTTGTGGGAATACCATTCATGACTCACGTGTTGTTAAAAGTCTCGGAATAATTATTGATAGGCACCTTTCTTATCAGTCTCATGTTGATTCAATCACAAAAAAGTGCACAGGCATTCTCATGGCTCTAAATCATGCGCGACATGTGATCCCTACCTCGGCTTTAAAATTAGTTGTTGAATCTTTAGCCATTTCAATCGTCCGGTACTGCATCTCTGTGTATGGTTCCTGTGGTGCAACTCAGGTGCACCGTATTCAAAAAATTCTAAATTTCTGTGCGCGTGTGGTGTCGGGCCGACGTCGATATGACCACATATCTGACGTTATGGAGCTGCTGCAATGGCCTTCTGCCCGCCAGCTGATCACATATCACTCTGTGAGCGCTGTTGAAAGGATTCTTAGCTCGGGACGACCCTCTTGTGTTGCGGCAACTATAGGAGAGCCAGCCCATCGTGTACACAACCACGACACTCGGAACGCAGGGCAGCGCACACTCCCTCGGATCCGCACAGAGGCAGGCCGGCGCCGACTCTGTTACCGTAGCGCGCTCAACAGCCTCCAGCTGGTACCTGGCACCTCTAATTTTAAGGCCATCTTAAAATCTCTTTTATCACGGGCGCCGGATGTAACTTAGATATCTAGTCATTGTGTTATGCTTTTACGTGTTACGTTTGTGTGTGCCAGAGTGTGTGTCTCTTATCTTTGATTCTTTTATTCCTTTTAGTCACCCTACTGTTTTATATTCTTGACGTGATTGTGCGAAAATCCCCCTCGCTGCCGTGGACCACAATTGAATATATTTGATTGATTGATTGATTGATTGCCACATTCCCTTTAAGCAGGGGTTCCTTGGACCTCAGCTGTGTTCTGTCACCGCCCTGGTCACCACTTTCCAGTCGATTTAAGAGCAAAAGGTTGGAAACCCTCCACACAGGAATGAACAGGATTGTGAACCTGTCGTCTGAGTTTTTCCTTTTTTCTTGTATATTTAATCGTGTTTGTCTCTTAGTCCATCTATTGGCTAGTGATCGCTCTTTTTGTTTAGTTATCTCGACTGTCTCTGGTCATATTTGTGGCAGTCTAGATGTTCTTGTATGTACGTAAAATGCATAACAAATGCAAATTTGTATATGCTGTTCTTTACTTAGCCGCACCAATTTGCTTTATTAACAAAATTGTCCCCGGATATTTGCCCAATGACTTGTATCCTTCAGCACCATGCACACGTTGCAAGCTAGCTTATGGTTTTGCGTGGTGTCTGAGGGGAAACAAATGTTGAAGGTATGGAGTTGTTCTTTGTTCATAGGCATAAAATAATTTAGAAGAAATGGATTTTTTTACATTTTTAATATACCCAACCATTCTAACATTTCTTAGTTTTTTTATCGGCGACATGTGAAGGTGTAAATTGTCGTACGGGAAAGGGAAGGGCGCTCCTGCCTTCCTACTTATGGGTAGGTGAATTAAAAACACAGCGTACCATGAAAAAGTTTGGAAAATATTATACAAAAATACACCATAGTGTCTGGTATAGTATTTGATGTGTGCCTTCAGGCATCCAATTCAGCGCGATATTGATGCATAATTATTATTATGCACTGGCCTGGACAATGGATTTGGGATCTGCCATCATACCCGTACCCACTCATTGAAGACATTGGGGATTGAACCACCAAATTATATACCTGGCTTTTAAAGATAGACTCTGATCGTGGACATGTATGTACCTATTTTCAGATCCCACTTTGGACAATGGCCAAACAAAACAACACACAAAAAACTTTGAAAAAAATGAGAGCTGGAAAAAATCAATGTTTAACTCATTTTTTTAACAGTCCTATTCCTATTTTTTTCCTATTCCATAAAAAATGCATGCACCACCTTCGTTGCAAAAGTAATCTGCAACCAATACACTATGATCAATGGAATTCCGCACTTCATATACAGTATATCAGGTATATCAGGTTTACACAGTACAGTATAAACAGTATATCAGGTGCCACCAGGTACGTTAACCATATTATAATCTCAGCTAGTGGCATATACAAGGGGGTGGTTATGGGTTGGCTCAAGCCCTTGCCAGAAATATCAAAGTGCCTATGGTTAATTCATAGGCGGGTGCTGATCCGAGAGAACGTCGGGAAGCCTCGAGCCCCCTAGTCCCTCCATGAAATGAAGTCCTGGATCCGCCATTGCTGTTGGATGGCCTGCCGTTGCGGGGGAGGGGTGAAGGACCCCTTTTTAATGTATTTTTCAATTGTGACGGGTGTACAATGTGAGGGCTGCAATTTAAGCAATATACATATTATATATATACAAACACTGACAAAGGAGGAAATGAGCACAGTTCATTTGCCCAATGTGACAAGCTAAGAGCGAAAATGGTCTCAGTGACATAACTATAGTTGGAAAGGAGTATCATAACCTTATTGCACCTTACTTCAAGCGAAGGACACAGCGGAAAACCTTCCTATCGCACTAGATCGCGGCCGAGGAGGATGGACGTGCGTTTGACGCTCCACACATTATTTCCTTTTACATGTTGTCTCCTGTAGAACATTGATTGCATGAGGCTCAGTGACATGTCAGAACTTGCTCTGGAACTTTTAATGTTGGTTTCCTCGCTTTTTACCCAGTGTACACTCCCGACTGTAGGTTTTAGTGTCGGGCTGTGGATGAGGATGTACCCGACGCCGCCATTAGAGTGAATTCCCGTTACCACTGAAAGGGTATTCAAATCGCGTTCTTCTGTGGAACTACATCGCCCAGTGCCCGCTGGTCTAGAGGAAGGAGGCCTGCCTACTGTGCGTGCGACCCGTGTTCAAGCCTTGACGGGGTCATTTTTATGTTCCCGCACTCCAGGTCTCAGAGACAGACTGTGTGGTCGTTTCTTGGTTAACTGGTCTACACCTGCCGGGAGGTTACACCAGTTCGAGGCGACACTAGCGCCATCTCTGATCACTACAAAAAGCCAAGATGATGACTGGTACCGCCAGGCTAATACTGGCGGTGATGTTGCTGTGCCAGCCTTGCGCAGATGGCGCTGGTAGCGTATTACCACGACTGCGTGTATCTTTTGTAGCCACTCGCTGGTTCCGGACTCGGGTGCCATACTCTGCAAACTCAATAGCTACAGCCCAGAATGGCCGCCTCACCCTCAAGAAGGCATCTCTGCTAGCGGGGGACGTGGAGATGAACCCCGGTCCGCAGCAGGCGCACGGAGCGGTGACGGCGGACCAGCTCTCAATATACCACGCAAACGTCAGAAGCCTGAAGAAGCAGCTGGGCACCCTTCGAGCCATAACGCCCACATTGGAGAGCATTGATCTCGTCTGCTTCTCGGAGACGTGGTTAAATGACACCGTGGTCAACTCGGAGCTCGAATTAGGCTGGAACAACCATACCTGGTTCCGAAGAGATCGTGCGGGGCTGGGAGGTGGCGTTGCCGCTGCCATTCGTTCGACGCTACTCCCAGTCCGCCTTCCAGATCCCACCAACACTGAAATGATGCTCATCTCTCTGAGAAGGATCTCAGTGACACTAGCAGTGTGCTATCGTCCCCCAGACGACGACGCATCACTGGTCAACATCACCGCCTCACTTCAAGCGATGACCGCCGATAGAAAGCTTATAGTGACCGGTGACTATTATAACCTACCAGAAATCGATTGGACTGGCTCATCGGAGAGCGCCGTTCCGGTTTTTCGCAGAATGTCCGGCCGAGCCATTAAATTTATTGAGGACAGTGATGTAGTTGGTCTCAAACAGTGGATAGCTGAACCTACCCGGGGTCCTAACATTCTGGACTTGATGTTCACGCGAGGAATGGAGTGCATTAGCACATATGTTCGTGATAGTGTGTTCGACACCGACCATAGTGAAGTAATGTGTTGTTTCCGATCGCCCGTGCACCGTCCTTTGGTTGTAAATCGTCGCACTGTCTTAAACTATAAGGAAGCAGATTTCAATGGCCTTCGTAATAGTTTGTCTCTTATTCATTGGGGAATTTTGGATGATTTAAATATTGATGAAGCTGTTGACCTCTTTTATACTTTGCTTGAATCTGCTATTCGTGATCATGTGCCCACTGTCACGCTTCGTCGCAGATGCCCCCATGGTTTGATGGTGCTGTGCGGGCGGCGCTCAGGCTGAAGGAAGCGGCTTTCAGACGAATGCGTAGAAATCGTTGTGAAGAGAGTATTTCGGACTTTGCAATCAAAAGAAGTCGCTTTAAATCTCTCGTAAACTCAAAATATTACCAATACCTTCGTAAGCTTTCCGACGACCTCAAAACCAACCCAAAAAGATATTGGTCTTTCATAAAAACCGTCAGCAAGAAATCGGCCATCTCTAATGTTTTGCGCAAAGAAGACGGATCGCTGACATCCGATGACGCTGAAAAAGCAACCCTTCTCAACAACGCGTTTAGTGCTAAATTTACAAACCATACCGTTTCAGTCCTTCCTGACGCACCAAATTATCAGATCGACCCTCTTTCCCAGTTTCATGTTTCGGAAGGGACAATTTTGACCGCATTAAAAACCCTAAAGCCGAACAAAGCCTGCGGAGCAGACAATATTAGCGCCAAAATCATCCTAGAATGTGCAAATGAATTAGCCGTACCTCTGACCAAAATTTGTAGCAAATCCGTTCAGACTGGAATCTTCCCGGCACGATGGAAATTAGCAAACATTATTCCTATCTACAAAAAGGGTGATAAAAAGGACCCTTCTAACTACCGCTCCG
Source organism: Lepas anatifera (assembly GCA_034440635.1). Classification (NCBI taxonomy): domain Eukaryota; kingdom Metazoa; phylum Arthropoda; class Thecostraca; family Lepadidae; genus Lepas; species Lepas anatifera. The sequence goes on along the minus strand of JAOTON010000972.1, from coordinate 614,571 downwards.
TTAGTCTTCTCCCTCTATTTGCCAAAATTCTGGAACGTGTTGTTTATGACCAACTTTTCCGGCATATTTCACCCTCGCTATGCTCAGAACAACACGGATTCATTCCAAAACGCTCCTGCTCCACTAACCTCGCCACCTTCCTCAGCTCGGCGTGGGAGGCTATATCGGGGGGATATCAGACAGACGCAATTTATACAGATTATTCGGCTGCCTTTCAGAGTGTCAATCACGGCCTTATCATTCACAAACTCGAGAAATCTTATCACGTACATAGTTCTGCACTAAAATGGTTTGTCTCATATCTCTCCGATAGGCGCCAGAGGGTCATAGTGAATGGCAAAACATCTGATTGGAAGCCAGTTCTCTCTGGGGTTCCGGAAGGATCACTGGTCTCTCCTCTCATCTTTTCTCTCTTCATTAACGACCTCCCTCGGGTGATAAAGTCTGGCTGTTTATTGTACGCTGATGATGTAAAAATTTTCCGCAAAATTGAGGTACCCTCTGATGCGCTGCTGCTGCAGGACGACCTTGATCGTCTTCAGCAGTGGTCCACCCGATGGGCCCTCACACTAAATCCCTCTAAATGCAAAACCTTTATAGTGACCCTCAGGCGCGCCCCCGCTCGGACAACATACCACATTGGCGATGTACCCCTGGAAGCAGTAGATGAAATACGGGACCTGGGAGTTATTCTAGACACTAAATTGACTTTTGCTCCACATATATCCAAAACTGTCAGTCAAGCCAACAGAGCACTTGGCCTTCTTCTGCGCTCATTTCAAACGGCTTCCAGGGGAGCTAAATTCGATAAAAAATCCCTCCTGGTTGCTTATTTCGCCAATGTAAGATCTATACTTGAGTATGGAAGTGTTGTCTGGGCGGGAGTAGCCAAATCCCACGCTGAGCGCGTGGACAGAGTGCAACATAAATTTCTTATTTGGTTAAATAATCACTCTACACAACAATGTGACTCTATATCTTATGACTCGCTTTTGAACCATTTCGGCCTCCCATCACTTGCTGCACGCAGGCTTCAGTTCGATCTCATTTTCCTAAAAAGTATCTTTTCAGGTAAGATTCACTCCATCGACCTACTAAATTGTTTCCCCTTGCACATCCCATCCCGGCTCACTCGCTCCTTTCGACTCTTCGCTGAGCGCCGCGGCCGTGTCAGCACTGTCAACGGGGGATTTTCTGTAGGGTGCCGAGAAGCATGAATTCATTTCTAGCCGCTTCCGGGGCCGACTTCTTTTGTGATGATTTTAATACTTTCAAGACATGTGTGGTTAGATTCGTAAATGTTCGGTAGGAACTGCACTATCAGGTCTTATCTGTTTTTTATGTTTTTGTGTTTTTTATATTTATATATTTTACCTTTTACCGTTTTTAGGAAGTACGCTGTCTCGATTCTTGTGATTTAGATAGCCTTTTTTAATGCTTTGACTTCGCCTGTGAATGGATTTTATCTGTTGGCGATTATTTTGAATAAATAAATAAATAAATAGATGCCAAAGTACCGATCGAATTGTCCCATAAAACCCCGGCAAAATTTGATAGGTCGGATTCCGAGCCTCAGCTTCAATAAGCTCTAACAACCGAACCACGGTAGAAACCGTGCCAATTTCATAACCAATCGACTCTTAACACCCGCCCTGGTGGTCTCCGAGTCACCTCCGCCATGGTGGGGGAGGGGGTGTTCAAACACCCCACTCCTCGAACTCGGCTCCTATGCGGGATAGCGAAAAAGCGCGAACGCTGGTGGATAGCTCATTCAAATTCATGATTAAACTACATCAGTCACTTTTTCACAAAAAGTGAAATGACCTGAGGTCAGGTCAAGGTCACTTTCTGATCTAACACAATCAATATGCACATCAATCGACTTGCAATAACAACAGTTGCTAAAGTGCCAGTCATAGTGTACATTATGTATATGTAGTATACCATATTGTGACTTTATAGATCAGTGACCTTGAATGACCTTGACCTCTAAATGGAAGGAAAGATGCTTTGTGTCCTGCGCTCTATGACCCTGGTCCGTCTTTAGCTTATTTCCGTCTTTTTCTCGCATAATCACGGCATTTTTAATAGGTACCCGGCATGGCCATGATTTGAGCTTTATGACCTCGTTTGACCTTGACGATATTGACCGAGGTCATGAAAATTGGTCATGATGCAGATGACTATAGCTCCACCCACCCTCCAACTGGCATTTTTCTACGCTTATTAGTTTCTGAAATTTTAGGTGGGGCCTACCAGGCCCCTCCAGCGCGCTTTAATGCCAGGCTCCTCTCCAGTGCGGGTGTTAAACCAGTAGTAGGGGAAAGTATGTGTATTGCGCCCTCCTAAGGGAAATCACTTGATAGACGAAGGTATCCTATCCAATCTCGCTACTCATTTTTTTGTTATTGAGAAAACAATTCCTGGCCTGAAAATAGCGTATTCTAAGAGTGAATTCAAATTTGAGTCAAACTTTGCAAAGGGCGCATTTGCCAAAGTGTGAGGGTAATTGCACCCGGGGAGGGCGCATTTAGGTTTAATTGCGCCCTTCCCTCATACCATGTTAAGTCAATGGCACGGCAGAAATAAACATTAGTATAAGAGCAAATGAGGCTCGGCCACCTCCCAAGCTTTTCATCTGGAGGGTCTGGAAGTCATTTTAATGTGATATTCTTCCATTCACAATGACTTGTAATAATAAAATCACACTCACATGGAAAGGCTTTGGATTTGATTTTTCAACATACATTTGGATAGGGCGCATTTGACCAGGACGCAATTATTTTTTGCATTCAAATCAGAGATATCTGCCTTAAAATTTACCACCAGGGGGAATCTATAATTGTTGCTTTCAGAATATGCTATGCATTTCTGGCTTTGAAATTAAAACCATCGATTTTGGAATGTTACTGCCGTATTCTTATTTTTCGGGTTCATAAACCCGTGCAGATTTAAGGAAGTACGGAATTTATTTCGCTAGCTGATTAAAATATATTCTTATGTACGAATTCATTGAAACGCTGGGAAAATGTATGGATTGGAGGTGAGAACTGGATTAAGGTGCCCAAACCAGTGGCGGATCCAAGGGGGGCAAAAAAGGCATTTGCCCCCCCAACAGATGAGCTCGGGGCAAAACTATGTTTTTGCCCCCGCCCCCAAAGTGATCGACCACCTTTTTCCCCGACTCCTTCTTAGTTTATAAGCAAGATTCTGGTGCTATAACTCTCAACTTCAAACAGAACCAGTTAAGTTCAGTGTAAATATTTGGCATCGGACCGGAAAAAGTATCTCTAGCCCATATTTTTCAAACCGTGAAGTTTTTTTTTTGCTTTTCGCCTCAAATACCCAAAATTCTAAAATTCTACCGGCAAGTGTAGCGGAGCTTTCACGGCGTGATATTTTTTTTTGCTTTTCGACTTTTGACTTTGGTTTTCCCCTCCCAAACCGACCGGCTAGATCCGCCACTGGCCCAAACCAAAATGCCACTAGTAGGGGAGGGTGGGGTGGGTTGTATCAGTTTTTACTCCAGGTTCATTAATTTCGTAACTACTTGGGATGGCCCCGTGATTTCAATACCATCTCGTAGCTGCATCCTTTGGCTTCCTTTTGCCGATATATTTTTTTCTTAATCTTTACTGGTTTGTCTCCTACTGCCCGGCGAATGGACCTTTTCACTTGATACAACTTACCCCACCGGTTGGGTGAGTTGTATCACATGGTGGGTTAAGTTGTAACAGTGTGCCACGTTTTGGAGACTGTGCCTGCTACCGATCATGGCCGTGGGAACAACCTACAACGAATTTAGAATTTAATTATAAACTTAACTTGCATTTGATTGAACCTAACTATGGCCAATACAGTACGAAATTCATGGCGAAAAAAAGCGCAAACGAAACATCAACCGTCCAAGTGTAAAAGTGACCCGTTTGGAAAAAGGAAGCCAACACAATGCGTCGAAACGGGCAAATTCTTGACTAGGTACCAGCAGACTTTAGTCAGGGCTAAAGTCTGTTCAATCTGCAACTGTTCAATCTGAAAAGACTAAACGTACTAGTTGTGGACTTACTAAGTAATCATCTCACAATAGTTACGGGAAGGGTTGTATCAGGGATACGGATGAATTGCATGGACGTGGGAAGTAGGAGGCGGGGGGCGAGCAGGGGTGTCCCTCGAATTTGTGAAGCGAAGGTGGGGATGTGGCCATAACTTCTCGGGACTTGTTAGACTTTAATTTTTGTTTTTGCTTTCATTCCATCAGCGCGGCCTGTCTTGTACTTATCATGGCCCGCACTTATTGCAGCAAATATGTTTTTACCTAATTTTTCGTTGTGGCTAACTGTGATGATATAGTGTTTTTTGGAAATAATGAATCTGTGGCGACATCCCTAATGAGCTGTATAGGCAGCGTGGGGTGCCTACCCATTTAAACGGGTCCTAAATAAGCTCAGGGGCCAAAAACTAGCCCAGGGGGCCAACCTTCAACTCATGGGGCCTAGACACGCTGAGGGGGCCCAGAGCAGCTCAGGAGGCCCATACAAACTAAGATGGCCAGACTAGCTGGGTGTCTCGACGAACTCATGGGGCCCAGATACGCACAACGGGCGCCATACAGGCTGAAGGGGCCTATATCAGTTAAACGAACACGATACCAGCCCAGGGGGGCCCTTGCCAGCTCAAGGGAGACTAATCCAGCTAGGGGCCCTATGATCAAACCAGAGGCCCCTTAACCCTATTTCCGGCAGGGGGGCTAATATTGCCCCCCCTTCAGGTTTTTCGAGAATATCTCCGAAACGGCTTGCGATAGAACTTTGAAACTTCCTGACTTTTCCTAAAACTAGTACAGGCAAGTTTTCTGAAATTTTCAAGATTATATATTTACCAGGGGCGGAGCTATGGCTGGGTTTTTGGGGAGTTCTATCCACAAACCAAGTATTATCGTATGCGATGGGTTTTTTGTAAAAGGAAGCCGTCTCTGCTGATCCTGATACCAGTTATATGGTTTTATTATATCATTTTTTATGTGAGATGATAGTGCATTCACAATTGTCACTATTTGTATTCATCAGAGGCGGTTACAGCAGTTCAAAATGGGGGGAATGTTATCAAGAAGGACTAAACGTTAGTAAGTGAGAAGACTGCTTACAGCCGTGCCAGGGCGAATACAATTGGGTATATGAAAATTCAAAATAGTTATAACCCAATTTTAGATTACCAGAGGCGTGTCAAGTCACTACACATTTTCAAAATGTATATTCCCAGCCAGTATCACCGCCGCGACTCAATATCGTTGTATATTGAAAATGTGTTTCCAATCACCCCCACCCCCCCCACGACGAGTCCTTGATCCGCCTATGTCACCCCCCTTCCCAGAGCTGCCATGGGAGGGTAAAAATTATCAGAAATTAAATTTCAACTAGTCGAGGGACTAATATACTCATGCATACCATTCGCATATTGTTGGTATGTATTTTACCCCACTGTTTTACCTTACTGCATCCGCCCCTGATGAATTTTTCACTTTTTTCTCATTTATTTATGTGTCAAAGATGCCAAGCAGTATATGACGGCTTCTAATCCGCGTAACAAAAACTTTTTAGGTTGTATATATTTCCCCTCATAGTCCTGGTCCTGGAACTGCCATTGAATTTCGAATTTTTGCGTAACTCGAGTATATGAAAATTTTGGGTCAATTATTTGTAAATCTGAACTAGTTTTGTGAAAATCGTACAACAGAGACAAGGGTTATGGAAAATCTAAAAAATACACAAAAATTGTATATTTTGCACGACCTTCTCCTAAAAAATAAAAATTTTAAAATTTTTTTTTCAAAATAAAGTTTAGCAGCAGAGGAATCTATGGCACTTTGAATTTTCAAAATCGGCTGGTTAGATTACGAGATCTTAGGGGGCCGATATTGCCCCCCTTGCCGGAAATAGGGGTAGCCGGGAGCCTGACGGAAATAGGGTTAAGTAAATCCTATCACGGGCCCTAGACCAGCTCATGGCTGCCACAATAATTTCACCTACAAGGTTATTTTTAGCTTAAGGGGGCCCAAATCAGCGAAGGATCTAAGGCCAAGCCAGTAAGCTCCCGTGCAATACTCTTTCACGGTCCCAGAACAGCCCAGGGGGCAACCTGAAAACTCGCTCTCAGATAGCTAATAATTAACTCAGAGGGCCCAGGATCTGTTGAGGGGGGCCTACACCAATTAAGGGACCCCGAATAGCTCAGAAGGCTCCAGTGGCGACACATTCAAGTTCAGTGTGAGGGCCTGGCTATCTAAAGCGGTCCCAGATCAACTGAGGGGACTCAATATCAGCTCAGAGCACCCACCAAAAACTCAGAGGCCCAGGCCCGCAGAGGCTCTGCGGCCTCTGATGCTTAGGTTAGCGTCAATTGGAGATTTCAGTAGGGACTCAGCGTTAGTCAAAACAACTGTAATATGTGGAGGTGGTCGATACGGCACCTTAGCTTTCGCCATGACTTAAGGTCAACAAAGTTCACTGTATTCATTGTTAATTGCGCTTATTGTAGCGTCAATCGGGGTTTCTGTAGGGACCCAGCGTTAGCCAAGACAACTATGATATGTGGATGTGGTCGTTACGACACCTCAGTTGTCTTCCAGATCGAAGTTAGCTGTATTCTTTGCTCATGGTGCTTCAGTTAGCATCAGTGGGGGCGTCCAGCTTCTTCTACCAATGTACCAGTCATTACGTTCTGGGCGAAACCTTGCCGGCCCGAAATATGTTTGATGGTAAACGTGAACATGTTTCACTGAAAGGTAGCTTTCATGAAAATAGACATTTACAATTACGTTTTTTAAACGCGTTTTTTTTCTTCGACACGGGCCGCCTATTGGGTGGTAAATTGGTGCCCCTCAGATTCCGCGCCCCCAGGTTCGGCACCCCCCTCAGAGCCTGCCCCCTAACGAAATCATAGATTGGCCTCTGGACTTGTTAGACTTTAATGTTTGCTTTTGCTTTCATTCCATCACCGTGGTCCGTCTTGCACTTATCCTGACCCGCACTGTTTGCATCAAAAATATTTTACCTAATTTTTCGTTGTGGCTAGATGTGACAATGTAGTGTTTTTGGCGAAAACGAATCTGTGGCGACACCCCTAATGAGCTGCATGAACATTGGGGTGAGTTGTATCACTGTTACAACATACCCCACCTGGCCTTGATACAACATGTACCACCCTCCCACATTGGAAAAAACGTCCTCGTGCTCAACAACCAGTGGCCAGCCGAGAAAATCCTTCTCACGCACGAAGCCTTAGAATCTACCCTTACCACTGCTACAGCGATCCTTCCAATTCGTGATCATCTGAATGACAAAAACACACCTTTCCTTACGACGAAATTTTACAGAATGACACCCCGAAAACACATTTTCTGCACTCACCGCGAAACGCGCCAAGCCAAGCAGACGGTAGTATAAAGAAAGATGGCGGACCGCTTGCCGCATCATCTGGTCGTGTCGGAAGCGCTATCTCTTGGATAGTTTTGGAAAAAATCGTTCTGATACAACTTGTCCATGATACAACTCTCCCCGCTCTCCCCTACCTTTCTCTGTTATAAGTGGGGGGCGCAATTATTTAGGGGGGGTGCAATACACACACTTTCCCCTTTTTCCCCTAACATTCAACCTATCTCTGGAACGCCTTATACAATACACAGTGACAAGGCGTTGTTAAGAGGTCCTTGACGTTCGCTGACGTCATCGTCCTCCCCAGTGGAGTGGCGATTGCCAGATTGGCAGTTGCCATCCTCGGCCCATTCTGAAGAGCTGGCGCAACCCTCTCAATCCTTTTAATTTATATCAGGGCTTCACCACAGAAAGACAAATAATACCGGTTTCCATTGGTCGAAAAATGTACGCACGTGCTGTATGAGTATTGGATTCTTCAGCATAGAATAAATACTTATAATTTTATTTCATGTTTGGAGTTAGTCACGTGCCTTGATTGAGTTAACAGCTAGGTCTTTGTGCTCCAGTGATATACTCATATTTGGTTAGCCTATCCGTTTCCTGAACCGTAATTGTATCTTCAGTCTTCCCCTAAAGCAATACTCTAACTTTGCCCGCCATAGTTAGCCACCATAGTTCGATTTCTCTCACTTTTATCGCGATTCGGACGCTTTGATATATCGTCACATCTGCGCCAGCTAAATAGCGCGCCCCGCATCTGTCAACGCAGGATGGTATTTTGGTCCATGTAGCTTTATTTCCGCAAGTGCTGGTCGGTTTCACACTGATGCTCTTTATACTAGGTCACATCGTATCATATGTGCTGAACAACAGCGGTCACATCCAGAGGGAATCGTCACATCAAGCCTTTATCACATCAAGTCACAGAGGGTATTTTAGACGTAGACCATCCTCAGGAAATCAAGTACCTATATTAGATCTTCGGGAAGTGTGGATGCCCAGCGCAGTAAAGTCCGTAGAAACGCTGCATATTGTAACTTCAAAGAAGATTCCAGATCATTGACGGAGCACACTTCTCAATGAAGTGCAGAAACTTGGTAAGTGAAGGCGATTTCGGCGCACAGTATTTTGTGTGGAACTTTTTAATTCCAGGAGTAGAAATATGTGGACGGAAAACTTTTTCAGCATTTCAGGCACGGTTTCCGCTATGAAGTGACGCAATAGAATCCCACTTAGGGGACGAAATAAAGGAATAGCTAGATTTTCGTTACATCAAGGACTTCGTCGACGGCACATCTCAGATTTACGGCCAAAAAACGTGACAATATTGAAAGGGATCCACCGGAATAACCGGCGCAGAAAAGGTATAATCAAGTAAGATACATCTGGCGCGAGAATGAATCTGTATGAGAATCTGGGGCGAGAATTAAATGTGATGTTATAACAACTGTGATATTAAGAAGGCAGATGTGAAATTTGTATTGAAGGTATTCTCCAAATGACACTTTCTGAACATAGTCCCAATAATTCAACACAAACCAGCGCTGGAAGCTGAGACAGACGGGACGGCGGGCAGCCCCGTCTGCCCACACTGTGGTAGTGCAAACAAAAGGAAACGGTATATCCAGTGTCGCCTCTGCCATCGGGAATGGCACCTTTCTTGTGTGCGCCTCAAGAAGGCTCAAGTGGAGGTACTCGGCAGCTGGTGGTGTCCAGAGTGCAGCAATGGCAGCTCACAGTCTCAGAGTCTCGAGGCAAGAGGCGTAAAGCACTCACAGTTGCCTTCTCTGCACCCTCCCACTCCGAAAGTACGGAACACCCAAGAAGACTTGCCATTTACTCTGGCTTGTCAGAAACGCTCGCGCCCTGTAGTTCGCAGGATCCCTAAGGGGGCGAGGGCTGTAGTGGCAGATGCTTTAGCCACCCTCTTAGTGAAGGCTGTCAATGATAAATCAAGAGATGCATGGGAACGTCTCCTGAGCTTCCCGTACCTAGCCCTCAGCGTACCCAGAAAAGAGACCGAAAAAGCTGACGCCACATTAACAGCCAAGATCAAACAACAGACAATCTCCTTCGTAGACGGGGCTAGCATTACAAGGACAGACAGCATCGAAGTGCTAACACACGCTAAACCGAACAAGAAAATCCGGCACTGCGCCACCAGCAGTATGAAAGTCAAACAGCACACGAAAACTCGCGAAAGACTGAAGATAAACGTGGCCAATAAGTTATCTGATGGAGACGTGCAAGGCGCAATACGCTTGCTTTCATCCGCAGATGTCATTGCTCAGGACTCAACTGAAGTTACAGATAGTCTAAGGAAGAAACATTCGGCCCCCCAGCTGACTTAAGCTTTCCACCCGGTCCAGACAGCAGTATCCAACCATTTCAGACTACCACTGATGAGGTGCTGGCTGCTATAGCCTCCTTTGATACCGGCTCCAGCGCGGGCCTGGACGGACTGCGGCCAGCACACCTAAAGGACTTGGTCAGTCGGTCCGCTGGGGAGGCTGGTGCCCGCCTGGCATCAGCACTAACCGGTCTCGTAAATCTAGCACTCGACGGGGAAATACCACTCTCGGCGCGCTCTTCATTCTATGCAGCCTCACTGATAGCGCTGAGAAAACCCTGTGGAGACGTCAGGCCCATTGCGATTGGTTCAACCTATCGGAGGTTGGCTACTAAGGTGGCTCTGCGTCCACTTAGCGCTCTGCTTGGCGAAGAATTACGTCCAGTTCAGCTAGGATTTGGTACACCCGGTGGCTGTGAGGCTGCTTCCCACGCCACGCGTCAGTACGTAGATGCTCTCAAACAGAGGTGGTTGTCAAAATTGATATGCGCAACGCTTTTAATACTGTGCGCCGGGATCACTTTCTAAGCGTAGTTAGAGACCATACCCCTCGCTCTTCCCGTTGCTGTGGCAAGCCTATTCTGAGCCAACACCACTTTACCATGGAACATCTGAGATCCAGTCCGTCACCGGGATTCAACAGGGTGATCCTTCCGGGTCCATGGTATTTTCACTTGCCACCCATCATATCGCCAGCGCGATCTGCTCCCCGCTCAATGTATGGTTCCTGGACGATGGAACACTGGGTGGCGAGGTCTCCAGCGTTTGCGCAGACCTGGAACGGCTCATCCCTGCCATGGCTAGAATTGGCCTCGAGGTTAACTCGGAGAAATGCGAAATAATCCTGGCTAAAGCAAGCATGGAACACCAGTCAGATACACTCAGAAAGGTTCATAACATCATCCCTGGGGCGCTGCTGTTGTCTGACGCAAGACAGTCGTTGCTTGGGGCACCTCTAACTGAAACCGCAGCTGAAACGTCACTCAAGGAGAAACAGACTGAGCTGGACCGAATGATCAAACAACTTCAACACCTAGACACTCATTCGGCACTTTTCCTTCTTCGCAATTGTCTCTGGATGCCCCGACTTCAATACTTGCTCAGAGCTGCTCCCGTCTTCCAGGAATCTGATCTGCTCGAAGACCTTGATAAAGACCTCAAGTTGCCCTGGAGGACTTGGTCAATGTTAGGTTTGACACCTTAAGTTGGGAACAGGCCGTGCTGCCCACTAGGCTTGGCGGTCTGGGCATCAGAAGACTGTCAGATATTGCTCTTCCGAGCTTTATTGCTTCGCTGCACCGCTGTCAAAAGGTCATCTCTTCAATACTACCAGCACACTTCGCCACGCGACTATTAGAAGAACGCTATCAAGCAACGGCTGCTTGGAAAGAGAAGGCAGGCGAAAAGGCACCTCCAGAGGAAGATGACAAATCACTTCAGAAAGCATGGGACTCTCCCCTGGCTGAGCAGCAAAGAGATTCACTGCTGTCCGATGCAAACCAATTTGACAGAGCGCGCCTTCTCAGCGCAGCCACCTCCGAGAGCGGGGCATGGCTTCGAGCCTTCCCGTCAGCCAGCTTGGGAACCCATCTGGACAACGATACCACCCGCATCGCCATTGCCCTGCGCGTTGGCGCCGACGGCTGCAGCGAACATCTCTGCAAGTGTGGCTCATTAGCAGACAGCAAGGGACATCACCACCTCACATGCCGTTTCAGTGCTGGAAGACATCCACGCCATACAGCGCTGAACGATATCGTGAGGAGGGCCCTGCAGTCTGCCGGTGTTCCAGCTCTTTTAGAGCCCCAAGGCGTCGACCGGGGTGATGGCAAGCGACCAGATGGGATCACGATATATCCGTTTTCCCAAGGGCGATGTCTGGTGTGGGACGCAACTTGTGTCAATAGCTTTGCACCATCGCGCGTTGCCTTTGCGGCAACAAAAGCAGGAGCAGCAGCGAAAGAAGCTGAAGTTGCAAAGTGCAGAAAATATGCTGAGCTCTCCCAACGCTTCAGGTTCCAGCCAGTCGCCTTCGAAACGACAGAAGCTTGTGGACCATCCACAAGAGCATTTCTTAAAGAGCTAGGAGCTCGGCTGGCAGCCGCTTCTGGTGACTCTCGCGAAAGCGAATGGCTGCGGCAGAGATGCTCAATTGCTGTCGTGAGGGGGGAACGCTGCATCAGTGTTACTGACTGTCAATACAACCAGCGGTTCTGATGTCTGCGAGAAGTCAGCCAACATGTCGCGCTATGCGCTTCCCAAAAATATGGTGACGACGCCCGGTAGCCAACCCTCAAGGAGGCAGCCCATCGCAGGGGATAATGAGACGGCCTACCCATCATCGTCACCGTTGGACAACTGTCGGTCCCCCTGCTCGCACCATCCACCCTCAGCAGATGAGGACACCCACCGATGGATTCGATCTGCCAGCAGAGCCAGTCAGTGCATGGCCCACGAATCCTCGGTTTTGCAATTACCAGTCGGTTTTACTGGTCTGGAGAACCTTGGGAACACCTGTTACATGAATGTTATCATTCAAGTACTGGCGCACACAGATGGCTTTGTCAACTATGTCATCAGCGGCTCTCACCAAGAATGCTTAAACTCCACGTCGGTAACCCGTGGTCATATCGCTGATGAGGTGGCACGTCTTCTGATGGTAATCTGGTCGCAGAGGTTTCGGTTTGTTTCTCCTCACCTGCTTCGTGGTGAGGTGGGTGCACACCGAAGGGAATTTGCTGGAAACCACATGCACGACGCGCATGAGTTTTTACTGTTTTTACTTGAATGGCTACATGAGGACTTGAACGTTGCCACTCCCATGGCAAGACAAGAGCTAATTCCACATGGTCCGGAGGATCAGACGGATGCCGACTGTGCTTGGCAACAGTTTTGTAAAGACAACAACTCCATAATATCGCGGCTGTTCTACGGACAACAAAAGTCAGTTTTGCACTGTACTACTTGCGGCCACGAATCACCTACGTTCGAGAACTTCACGCTGCTCTCTCTACCGTTGGCTTCAGGTCCAGGGACACCCACACAGAACAGTCTCTACCAGTGCCTCCGACAGTACGTCCATGGTGATCTCATACCAGATTGGATGTGTTCTTACTGTGGACGGAAACAAGATGCCCACAAGAAGCTCGATATTTGCCGATTGCCCTCAGTGTTGATCATGCACATCAAGCGGTTTACCTACAGCGGCAACACACTGCACAAGGTACACGCTCATGTATCTTTCCCACTTTGCGACCTCGATCTCAGTCAGATGGTTTCCGGCCCTTCGCACTTTTTGGCGGTCTTGTGTATAATCTTTACGCAGTGATACAACACCATGGCAGCGCCCAGACTGGCCACTACACTGCCTTCTGCTGTAACCAACCAGAGGCTCGCTGGTATCTCATCGATGATACATCTGTTAAGGAAGTGTCTGCCGCAAAAGTTAAGGAGGCATCAGCGTATCTGCTGTGCTATGCTGCCAAGGGCTGTTGCTGATAATGTGGCACAAGCAGTTGTCGGCGTGGACGCTATGTGGCTTTTTTGTTTAGGCATTTAAATGAAAGGTGTTCCTTCAAGATTCCTGTACTGTATATCTATTAGTTCCAACCAAGAAATATATTTCATTATTTTATTTCAGAGTCTTAGCCTGCCATAAATTGATTTTAGAAATTCTCCAACTCGGCCGAACAGGCTAACGAGAACACCTATTTCCCGTTTCATTTTTCGAAATACCTGCCTATGGGACCACTGGTGGTTGGAGCTGATAGAATTAATCAAACCGTGGCTGTAATGTGAATGATTTCGCCATTTCCAATTATTGTCTTCCCATAAAATAACTATATAAACGAAAATGCATCCACGAATATAAATGACTGGTCGTAAGCAAATTGTCTTTCTTGGCGTATCATGAAGGAAATTGAGTTCCAACAAGCTTATAAAAGCGCTACATCCTTAATAAACATTCTGAAATTTGGGCCGCAGGGTCTAGAAACCCAAATTTTCTGCTACCCTCCATTTGACCGCCTGAATGTATTTCATATTCAAGACACAGGTGAAAAATAGAGGCAATAGGCCGCAGCCTGGATATTTTCATTTCCGTACACTGGAGACTGTTTAGTTGTGAAGAAGTCTATGGAGCGCAGCCTGGCTCTCTGCTTGATTGTGCGTCTTTCAGCGGGATGCGAGCCCAGTTGAGGGGAAGAACCGCGCTTTTTTTGCGGCCAGCTCTCAATAGATAGCTGATAGTGTGCTAGAGAGACGACCAGCCCACACTGAAGCACGTGCCCGGCCGGCAACACTTGAAACAACCACTTCGGCAGCCCCTTCACATTCGCTCGGCGCGTGATGAAACATTTTTATTTTCAACCAAAACGATGTGACATCCGGTATATCCAGGAGCAGATCCAGGGGACATCCTGCCAATCCTTATAAAGTGAATTCGCGGGCCCAAAACCCTTTTGCCCCCCTCCCCTAGGGAACTATTGTTTCATAATGGTTAAAAACATTTGTAACTGCTTTGTCTGTTTGCAAGGTGCATACATCTCTGAAGGTGAAAACCTGATTCACGCAGGGGTGTGGATTTCCTAGAATCATTAGGGGTGCCCAAATATATTGTACAACGGAATTGTAAATATTCTGAATATATAAAAAAATCAAAGTGGTTAAAAATCGCAGATCAAAGCAATGTATTCGACGTTGTTGGGTGTGCTTTAGTGCTCTCTCCCATCCTCGTGCCAATGCTTGTTCAGTGTGGCAAATTTTTGCCTTAAAAATTTGCATCTTCCA